>CM077197.1:10135387-10602683 GCA_039654625.1 Rhinogobio ventralis
AATTTGTGTAGGCTAGTCCACTGGTAGGAATTTACTTAATATACTTTAACTTTATTTAAATAACTAAAAAATGATACAGTAGGGAGCGCTATGACACATCTTCTAAAATACAGGAGAAGAAGCTGAAACAAGTGATAGAAGATTGTTTGATTGATCGTCAAACATTAAACAGCATGTAAATCAAAACTGTCTAACCTTACTGAATTAAATGTCGAACCCATTAAGAGGAAACGACTGTGAAGCTTTAGGGGTGTTGATGGACTCGATCCACTCCATCTTTGTTTTGATCATCGTTCTGAATATGATCAAGGCTGTCTTTGACAAAAAATGTTTTGTTTAAAATGTTGCCTTTCTTTTTGAAACTTACCCACATTCAAGTGCTCATAAAAAAGAATGCACAAAGCTATAGTAAACATTTTTAGTTAAAGTACAGTTAAAGGTATATTTCAAGTATAACATGTATATCTACATTTGAACATAGTAGTATACTGAAAAGTGCAAAAATAATATATAAATAGTAAACTATAAGTATAATGTTATGTTCACTTAAAGAAAACTTACAAGTATACTTGCAGTATAAAACTACTAGACTAGTAGTTTACTGAGAGTACAGAGTACTGAGAAACCTAAGTTTACTACTGTTACACTTAAACATATACTTTTATATACTAAAAGTGAGCCAATTTAGTCCCAAGCAGTATTGAAATAGTACACTTACAAGTTTACTACTAGTACACATTGATATTAATATACTTACGACATAAAGTATACTTAAAAATATACTTGAACATTACTTAAGTATACTTCATACTTTCGCTTGATATTTGTATAAAGTCGAGAACTGCCCAAACTTTTGATGCTCTCGGCCACTCTCAACGCTTTCTCCGGTCCGCTGTCAATCTCACAATTCACAGCACGAATGTGAAGCTCAACTTCTATATTTACCTAATTAAATGTGTATATCCAACATATGTTTTTATATCAAAAGTAATGTTTTCACATAGGCTGACAGGACTCCTTTGCTTCCTCAGAAATCCCAGTATCAGTCTTGAAAAAGCTTGAGGATATCAGGCAACCAGAGGGATCTGGTGTAACCCTTGAATGTGAGCTGTCACGCCACAATGTAGACATAAAGTGGACAAAGGTAAAATTACAAGACATCCCACACCCTCTTGGTGCAGTACAATAAAAATCACTATTATTATTATGTTTATTATTTTTAAAGTGGCAATTTTTCTACAAAATAAAGCAGGTGTCTTTCACTTTCAGAATGAAGTTCAGCTCAAACCAGGAAAAAATCATCGTATTTACTCAATGGGAAGAAAGTGCTTTCTACAGATACTGAAGTGTGAGCTGGGAGATTCTGGTTTATATGTGTTTGATGCTGGGGAAGCTACAACATCCTGTTCAGTGGAAATCTATGGTAATAATAAAGAGTCTGTTAAATTATCATCACATTTATCTGCAGGTTGTATACTTTCCTGGTGATATACTGATTATTTAAATCTAAATCTTAATCCTGCTGAAATAATTCATTCTACTTACAACACTACCATCTAGTGGTACAGAGACAAATTTGACTAAATGGAAAGCATTTTCACTTCCTGTTTTAACTGAATTTAAACATTTTTAACAGAGAGGGAACTTGAGATACTACAAAGCTTAGAGGATCTGGATATTCAAGAAGATCAAAATGCAGTATTCATGTGTGAAGTGTCACTGGATGATGTGCTCGGAGAGTGGTTTAAGAACGGAGAGAAGATAAAACCAACCAGCACCATTAAGATCCGTCAGGAAGGTTATTCTAGCACCCGTTGCTAAACTTTGCTCTTTTCCAAAAATTGACCACTCAACCTCAGTGATTATTTATATCAATATCTGATCATGACTTTTCTGTATCATGTTTTCTTAGGGACTAAGCATTTCCTCCTCATATGCAATGTTAAAGGAGACGACTCTGGAGAGATCAAGTTTGTTGCCAAGAATGTTGAGTCCACAGCTTACCTTGAGGTGGAAGGTCTGTATGTTTAAGTCAAGCACACACTACAAAACCAAAGCTTGTCACCCTCTTTGATGACTAGTCACAGATGCTATGACATTTCAAACAATTTTGAAATGTGGCCAACCAGACATCAGGTATTTACACTGTCCCGACAAGTCGAAAGCAGCAATGAGGACCAACGTCCAAAAACAAAAAACAACAACTGAAACCTGTTTTCCAAGCACTGTTTCATCTATAGGTTTGGTTTTTTTCTCATTCTGTGCAAGAATTAACTTTCACGGTACAATATGCATTTGTTTTTGAGAGTTCGGGATCATACCTATAATGAGGGATGAGAATTATCTTACAATTGACGCACATAGTCAGTGATTAATTGTATAAAATGCACACCAACATAACATAAAGCAGTAAATGAGTCTTTAAATGTGTGCATGGCGACAAGCTCCAGCCTTGTATGCACATAGCGTTACACTAATAAACAGCTAATGTTTTGAAAAATGTTATTCTTTGTATTGGACATGTTGCATTCCAAGAGTGATGATGACTGGTATAAAAGCAGTGGGGTATTTCACTGTGGTTTTACCACGTCGATTGTCCATGTTCACTACACACAATTTCAACAACTTCTAATACAATTGTTGGCAGAGCAACAATAAAATAACTGGACATATTACATCAGAAATGTTATTCATTATAACAGCAATATCACACTCAAAATGCTTAAAACTACAACTTTTCATCTCCACAGCACTACCAGCAAACATTGTGAAACCACTTCAGGATAAAACAGCTCTAGAAAAAACCCGTGTCATACTGGACTGCACTGTGACCAATCCTCGTTGCAGCATTCGCTGGTATAAAGGACCTAATGTCATCCTGCCCTCAGAGCGCTTTGAGATCTGCAGTGAAGGGTGCTATCGAAAACTTGTGATTCAGCAGGTGTTGCTAGAGGATGAGGGCACATATAGTGTTCAAGTTGGAAACTACACATCCTCAGGAAAACTAACTGTTGAAGGTGAGGCAAATTCAGTCCTTTCAAACTAATTATACAAGAATAGCACGGCAACGGTAGGGAGTAAGCTGGAATGATTGGCAGCACTGTCATATCATTTTCAAACAACCCAATAGTTCAAGTTGTCTTGCAGTTGTTCATTTAGATTTAATAATAACAAGGCTTTCTCATACAGAATATAGAATGAAACAAATGTATGAATGTTCAATTTTCTTAATGCAAGTGGAACGTTATTTAAAAGTTAGAATATATTTAAATTAGGGATATGGTAATGGGGTATATATGGAATGGTAATGGCAAATATTTCAAATTCACTTATAGCAGGGGTGTTCAAACTCAGCCCTGGAGGGTCACTGTCCTGCAGAGTTTAGCTCCAAATTGCCACAACACACCTGCTTGGAAGTTTCTAGTAAGACCTTGATTAGCTGGTTCAGGTGTTTTTATTTGGGGTTGGAGCTAAACTTTGCAGGACAGTGGCCCTCCAGGAGCAGCATTGGACACTCCTGACTTCACAGCCTGGGGTGCTTCTCAATTCTTATTTGTGCATCCTCGTTTCCTTTCCTCGCTTCTTAGCTCCACCCCTTCAGGATGCGAGGGAAGGATGCAAGGAAAAGACGTGAGGAATGAAATTATATATCCTTACTCCCTTTAGCGTCACTTCAAAGTGTCATGAATTAATGATGACTCTACACCGCTAGATTTAGCTTGCATGTCGGGATTCTTTAACATTAGAGATAATTATTTATATTGTAATAGTTTCCACCTCCACAAAATACCACATTTGTCTGTAGTTTTTTTTATATTACCAGTTATTAATAACAATGAATTATTCCCAATTATTAACTGCTTTTTATTTGTTGTATAGTATTAGTTTAATTTTCTTGTGCTTCAATATAATTCTGCAACTGTCCTACTACAGTTGTTGTAATTTGACATACATTTGTGTCTTGTACATGTAAACAATAATAATAAACTGTGGCAAGATGTGAAAGGGGACAATTTATACGTGCGTCACGTTTAGCCAATAAAACACTTCCGCAAAGGATACACCTGTGTATCCTCGCTCATGACTCCTCAGGAAGCCTCCTCACTCCTCACCTCCTCGCGGTGCAATTAGAGAATAGAGATGTCCTACAAGATGGCTGAGCTTGATTGGTTTCCAGGTCATAGGATGGAGGACGGAGGAGTGAGGAAATGAGGAGGGATATTGTGAAGCACCTTTGGTTTCACAGACAGGGCTTATATTAAGCCAGGCTCTTGGCTTTTGTACATTATGGGACTTTTAAGTAGCTTTTATAATCATGCCTTACACTCTTAAAATCGCTGGGTTTAAAACAAATTGGCAACCCAGCACTAGGTCAATATTGGACAGAACACTTTTCATCTCCACAGCACTACCAGCAAACATCGTGAAACCATTGTTAAGCAGGTTGGGTTACACATTTTAACCCAGCAGGCTGGGTTGCACACTTTTACCCAATTTCAGCTCATTTTGACTAAAAGCTGGGTTAATTTTACCTCATAAATGGTTATTTCCATTTTTCTTGTATTTGTTATGTATATTTAATTTATATAAATTATATACAGTACTGTGCAAAAGTCTTAGGCACGTTGGTATTTTCACACGAAAAATGTTTTTAAGCCAGTTATTTATATCTTTTACTGTGGTGTGTCAGTAGGAAATATCAGTTTACATTTCCAAACATTAATTTTGTAATTAATTGTAATAATCCAGTGAGATTTTTTTTTTTTTTTTTATGCACAAGAAGTCTGATAGCAGCCGGTATGATCTGATCTCACCATCATCGAGTCTGTCTGTGATTACATGGAGAAACAGAAAAACGGAGGCAGACTAAATCCAGAAAAACTAAGGCAACGTCTCCCAGACACTTGAGGAAACCTACCTGCAAAACTACAGTACTGTGAAAAGTTTAGGCACTTGTCAGAATGCTTTAAAGTGAGAATGCTATCAAAAATAATAACATAAATAGCTTTTATTTATGAATGAACTTCTATTAAATAAATCCAGTCGATATTTGGGGTGACCACCCTTTGCGTTTAAAACGGCCTTTGTCACCTGCATCTATTCCTACACCTATTCATGTAGTTTTGCAGGAAGGTTTCTTCAAGTGTCTTGGAGACGTTGCCTCAGTTCTTCTGGATTTAGTCTTTTTTCTGTTTCTTCATGTAATCACAGACAGACTCGATGATGGTGAGATCAGATCATACCGGCTGCTGTCAGACATCTTGTGCATAAAAAAAAAAAAAAAAAAAATTAATTATTATTACAATTAATTGCAAAATGAATGTTTGGAAATGTAAACTGATATTTCCTACTGACACACTACAGTAAAAGATATAAATAACTGGCTTAAAAAAAATGTTCATGTGAAAATACCAACGTGCCTAAGACTTTTGCACAGTACTGTATAATATATTGATAAAAAAGTGTCTATTTAGGAAATTAATGGACATTAAACAAACAGATAAAATAAATGTATTTGATGGCAAGCCAATGACATAAAACATTTAGGAAGTGGCAGGAGCAGCAGACTGAGTGCACTTCTGGCATCTGTGGGAAGAAGAAAACTGGTATCAGTATGGTATAAACTGTCTATTCTGGTTCAACAGATGACAGTATATTGCGTTTGCTAAGTGATATTAAAGGGAAAAAATGCTTTCTGTCTCCTCTGTTGGACATTACATTCTCACCTTCCATCAAATACATGGCACCAGTGTCGCTCCCATTATAATCAACAATGTAAGTATGGCAGTGGCAGCTGATTTGAACTCTGGTTGTGTTGAAACGCATCACGGCTGTTGTTGTAACACTCGCTTAAAAGGAGATGATACTTCAATATAGCCATGTTGAATCTCTCACTCGGTCTGCAACGCAAGCGATCTTAGCAGATGTGAAATAATTTTAACAGAGCAAACATTTAAACAAAGTTAAAACTACTCTGTACGGTAATTATTTGAAATATAAGTGAATACAAACCTTAAAGTTATTCAGGAAGATCACCTCGGGAATTTCTCACTCAGGACAGGAAACAAAATGACCGTTGATAAACCGATCCGGTTATAGCAAGTTTGGCAAACCAGCAATGGGTTAGCTACTATAACCCAGGCTCGGTAGTTTATAAGGAGGTGCATCATTTCTACTGTCAGAGAAACATAACCCAGTACAATTTTAACATTTCCTGTTTTTTTTTTGGCTGAATACAAAAGAAGATATTTTGAATAATGTCGGTAACCAAACAGTTGATGGGCCCCAATGACTTCCATAGTATTTTTTTTTTGTTCAGCAGAAAAAAAGAAATTAATACAGGTTTGGAACAACTTGAGGGTGAGCAAATGACATCATTTTTTAGTTAACTATCCCTTTAAGCCTTGTCTGTGAAACCGAGGGATAAACTATTTTTGTGGTTTAAGTTCATTTATCTTAATTTAACATATCGCATTTGTCTTATTATTTGAAAGAATTTTAAATTCTATGCATCCCTATATCAACAATACCTTGATATTCTACTTATAATGTCTAATATCTAGAAGAAAAATCAGGACAGTAAAGAAGTCTTTCCAAATGTTGTGACAACTTCAATCAATCAGTCAGTCGGTCACTTCCCTGTTATGTGGGGTATTCTCAATGACAATCAAATTAGTTTCTTAGATAGCACCAAGATGAATCAGTCACGAAACCGTCTCACACAACGCCTCGTCTTAATATTCGGTATTATTCGATGCCAATTACACGACAAATGCTTCTCAACATGTTAGTAGCTCATTCAATTAGGCAAGGTGTCTTTAGAAGTACCTTAAACGAACAAATCTCAGGACCGCTCTGGGCGTCCAATTTACCGTCGTCAGCCAACTCACCTGTATACACATCTTTAAGGCGCCAAATTTCAACTGCAGTTACTACGATAACCGGAAGATGGCGATGTCTCCCCTTTACACATACAGTACAGTACGCCGGCTGTACTACCACAAACAGTGGAGACATTTCATTATTAAATAGCCAATGTAGCTTAAATAAAAATGACATTAAATATAGTGGCCCGGTTTCACAGACAGGGCTTAGGATTAGGCCTTAGTTCAATTAGGGCATTTATGTAGCTTTTATAAACGTGCCCTAGAAGAAAAAAACTGGTGTGCATTTTGGGACAAAACAATGGCATTGACATAGTTTAAGATATGTAGGTGCAAATGCTTTCAGATCAAACAAGCTTTTTAGTCTGGGACTAGGCCTTGTCTGTGAAACCATTGGAGTATCCTGTTATTTAGGTCAGTGTCCAATGATGGATGTCCAAGATGGCAAAAGCCAGTCTTTTTAAAAATTAGAGTTCAATACGCCTCTGCCAAGTTCTTAGAAATGTCATATTCATATTCATTAAAACCTCATAAAAAAAATAAAAATAAATAAATAAAAGCAATACTTTCTTTTCTTTTTGAATATTAAGTTCACACACACATACACGCACGCATGTTTTCATAATATGGACAAATAAATTGTGATTGACAACCATAAAGGGTTTCAATCTGTTTTAAGGTTTTCTCATGTGATGACTATAAAATAGCTTACCTGCAAGTTAGTTACTGACTTTGATTTTGCAAATACAAGCTTTTTAGATATTAATAGTATGCCTATTTTAAAAGAAAACTGTTTCATTGTTTGTTTTCGTTGTTGTTTTGAGAGAAAAAAAAAAAAAAGATTATGGCAATTAAAAACATTTCAGCTTTCAGGTCATATGATTATAATGAGAGAATGACTGTTTGTGGTCTGCATTGTACTGCTGGGTAAAAAACATGTAATGTACATAACTGGCATAATATAACACATGCCATTGTGGATTAGCACTTTCTCCCTGTTTAAACAGCTCAGTCAGTCCTGATGGTGCGAGAGCTGCAGGATGTGGATGTAACTGCTCCTGCAGATGCATGCTTTGAATGTGAAGTCTCTCTGCCTGTGGCCAAGGCACCTATGTGGACCCTAAAAGGAGAGGCACTGCATCCTGGTCCTAAAGTTGTGGTGGAGAAAATGGGAACTGTTCACAGGCTCACTCTTAAACAAACATCCGCAGACATGAGCGGCATTGTGTGCTTTATCACAGGAAGAGCCAAAAGCACTGCACATCTGCGTATCATAAGTAAGTCATATATTTTGTTATAGACAATATGCATGTTTATATGTTGCAGAATTGAAGTGTATATGTATATCTGTTTATATACTGTACATATATACTGTATATCATTACCTTAACTCTGAATAGGAGATGTTTCTGATGCCTATTCTTAGACATGGAGTCTGGACTTGTTTTAATAAGAACTTGATACTCTGTAATAGCATGGGCCATGTGATTTGTATCCAGTTGACGGTTTATCAAGTGACTGCTGACTTGATTTTTTTTTTCTTTTTTGCAGGTAACCACTGAGAAACAACATATAAGCATAATACTGCATAATACTCAACTACGCCACTATTTAAATACAAAAAATACCAAATGAAATGATGAAACCATTCAATCTCTTTTCTTTTAATGTGTTTGAAAGTGAGAGGCTTATAATTCATTTATTTAAAAAACAATATTTAAAATCTTTAGTGCCATTTTTGCACATCACATCCTATTCTACATGGTTTACTATCCATTAGGCTACATAATAATTTCTTCAATTCTTGAATATTGCTCTGTCTAAATTTATGATCAAACACATTGTGCTTTATAAAAAAAATAAAAAAATAAAAAAAGAACAGCACCAGGCTAGCCACCTGTAATTCACCCATGTTGTTACGACTTAAATTTCTTGCACAGTAATTTGGTATTTAATTTTGAATTTGTGTACTACTGTATATCCTTGTATAGATATCCTTTGTGTTGTTTTTTATTATTTTTGTTTCGTGGGATGCAGATTAAAGTGAGGTTAAGGCATGTAATTAAAATGTGCAGGGCCAAAGACGATCAAAAGAGGGTTTGGGACGGAAAGTAACTTCAGCATATGTAATAAATACACTGAGTTCATGAATACAGTACGAATTATAGGAAAATATTTACAAATAAATGGAAATGCTTTTGAGAATTTTAGTCGTTTGCTATGTTGTATTTAAAAGGTAGCATTTCACAGTTCTTGCCTTTTACTGAAGTATCCAAATAAAATGCTGCAATTTTCCCTTGTTTATCAAAATCTTTCAATAAAATTTGAAAAAACAAATTTTCTTGAGGAGTGTTCTATCACTTTTTTTGTGAACAGTAAATACAACCCTGACCATATCTCTTTCTATTTGTGGAAAACTATGGAGCCCCTAAGGGGACATGGTAGTGGAAAAAAAATATGAGACAGGAGGAAAAATAGGTTGTGGTTTTGCGTTCTCTAGCAAAATGTTTGTGTTCCCCTGATAAACTTTTTTCAAAAGTTAAAGACCTCCTGTGGTGAAAATCAAGTTTTTATTGTTTATATGTCGTGGAGTTTTTATGTATATGCTTTAATACAAATGAGCAAATTCACAAGTCAACACCTCGTCTACCACACCTAAAAGGAAGCTTGTGGCATCAAACCAGAAAGTAATCCAGTACAAGGCCACAATTGGGTTTATCTTTCAGATCTTCTTCAAATCACAAGAACTTAAGTCACAAATAAGCATCTCTGACCTAATGACCTATCCCTTGACTCTGACGCCATACTCCATCTCAACAATCGATGGCTTTTTTGCAAAAAACAACAAAGAAAAAGGAATGAATCACATGATCAAAGATGCTGAGAATGCACAACTTCCTTCTCCAAGCCAATGTGCTCTCATTCAAGATGGAAACTCATCATTCTACAGGCGCGATGTACCACGGACAATGAAGACTATATCAGAGTGCACCTTCAAAAGTCTACCGGCTACAGCTGAAACAGTATTCAGCACAGACACTTACATTGACTGTCTTTATTCACCAAAATCCGCTGAGAGAGATCGCAGAGGTTGTGGTGAACGTTTTAGTTAATGGGCTGAATGTTCATCGACCTGAATGGTTTTCTCACAAATGATGAAAACAAGAAGGCACTCATTCATTTACTTCTGGAGTATATCCAAACCAAAATGCCTCACATCAGAACAGTTAGAGTCAGAGCAAAAGACTCTGACATTTTCTTCATCCTCCTGTATTATGCCAAGTCATCAACTGTCAACATCATCTTTGACATGGGAGACTAATCAACATCAACCAGCTGGCTGAAGAGTATTCACAGGAACACATTTCAGCTCTTCTGGCCTTGCATGCGATCACTGGTGTTGACTGAACTTCATTATTCAAAGGCAAAGGGAAGGTCCGTCCGATGAAGATTCTTAATCAGAATTCAAAGTTTATTCAGATCTTTGCTGAAGTGGGGAACTCTTGGGAGCTCGATGAACAGATTCTCAGCGTGGTTCAAGAGTTCACCTGTCGCCTCTATGGTTTCAATCGTTTGAATCAAGAAAGTTGATGAGGCAAGAGAGATTAAAGTCAAGAAGATGTGTGGCTCAAGCCTTGAGCTTCGACAGGGTCTCTCCGTTGACCTCTCAACCTTCTCACCTTGCAAGAGGGTCCTCTTACAGCACATGAAAAGAGTAAACTTTCAATTATGCATCTGGAAGAGGGCTCATGAGCACTACCCGGAAATCCCAAGCCCTCTCGACCATGGTTTTTACATAAACACAGAGACAGGCAAGCTAGAACCACTATGGTTTAGGTTTGCTACGATAGTCTGTGTTACCGGTGTTACCGGTGTTCAGACTCAACACCGGTTACATCACTTGCCCAACATGGCACCTCCCCCACCGTCGTTTTGATTTTTTTATAGTAATAAAATAATTTAGTTCAGTTAGAGAACAGACAATACAAATAAAAACTGAACGTGTCCGCTTAATAAAGCATGATCCGAACAAGAGTCTCAGCACAGACCAGCAGCAGGAGTCAGATTTCATTTATCACGAGAGCGAGGAGCTGACTGAGATGATCATGGTAGATTTGGTTTCAAAGCGAAAAGTAAAAGTACCTATTTAAGGGAGTCTGTCATTGTATTGTTTTGTGTTTGTGTTTTTTCATTAAGAATAGGCTAATGAACCCACCATTCAAGCAACCCACTCCCGAATTGGCGCTAATTCTAAACCGAAACTAAAATGTGCAAGGCCGCACAGAGATCGCATGGTATGGCCCAAGGTATAAGATAATAGGAAATAATAGTGAAAAAAAGGTTTCGAAAAACATCCTGAGGAGTGGACCTGGCTCCCGGCCTATTTCTGTTGTATATTTAGCAATATAGTGGGTGAATTATGTATATGATGTATATTACGATGTAATGATTAACTATGCCTTTCTCCACTGACTTGAGTTGTTCAAAGTGTTTCTATGGATAGCCTACTGATATAAGGCAGTTGTCTGACTCTGAGATGGCGAATGGGAACATGGTTTGTGTAACATTAACTGTTTGATAACGTAGTCAAGCAAAGGGCTAATCATATTAATTACCGTCCGACGTTGTATAAAGCGATACCATCAGCGTTTACTATAGTAGAGTTGAGCGATTGGATCTCTGGGCAGGTTTGATGCGGGTATCATTTGCATATTCACGGTTCTAAATGATGCAAGGGTGTAGAGTTACATTCAAACTGTTTTAAGGTATTAAGGTATTTTTTCACAGGAAAAAAACTAAATATGTCATTTTGGTAATCAATTACTGACTTAAAGTTAATTTTGGTTGTGTGTTTAAATTTATTAACATTTAGTTAAAGATCGTTTGCAACTGTGGCTTTACCAAACAGAAAGGCTCTAGTCAAACTGTGATTTTAATGAAACACTATTGGCTGTTTTAAAAGGAGGGAGGAGCTGCTAACAGCTGGAGCCGTTTCAGGGGAAATTACGTCAACACATTGAAAAATGCTGTGCGTTTCAACGCACTTCAGTGGGCAACCCATTTAAGCCCACCGGCAACTATAGTTGCCACAGTGTATAGTCATTTTCCCTTTGTAAGCATTTTCATTTAACTTTTTGATACACAATTCCCTGTTGGGGCAACTTAATGCCTGCACTTTGTTCTGCACTATGTTCCACCACTTTAAGACAAATGGATTTGTTGTTTGTTGTGTTTTCATATTCAAAAGATTTAACTGTCAAGTCAGCAGTCTTCCCCATGATTGTGTAGCCTACAGAACTAGACTAAGAGACCATTTAAAGGCCTTTGCAGGTGTTTTGCGTTAATTAGCTGATTAGAGTGTGGCACCAGGTGTCTTCAATATTGAACCTTTTCACAATATTCTAATTTTCTGATACTGAATTTGGGATTTTCCTTAGTTGTCAGTTATAATCATCAAAATTAAAAGAAATAAACATTTGAAATATATCAGTCTGTGTGTAATGAATGAATATAATATACAAGTTTCACTTTTTGAATGGAATTAGTGAAATAAATCAACTTCTTGATGATATTCTAATTATATGACCAGCACCTGTATGCATGAAACCATTAAGAAAAATTTGGGCACAAATGGGTTAAGGCAATACATTTTAAATTCTATTCTTCATTTATCTTAGCACCCAGAGTAGGCTACCTATAAAAAATAGGCTGTAGAGCATATTAACATAGTCTATGAGAAAACTGACTACTTACTCATGGCAGATAATTAAAGTAAAATGCTTTACAAAGCTACATTAATCCTTGAAGTCTAACTATCAACACATTTTTGTTCAGACTAAAACTAGCATTACACGTTTCTGATTCAACAATTACACATTAAGAGAAGTGCATTTGTGGCCTCTCTTAAGCATCTGTGAGAATATTAAAAAGAATTCAAAACAAGCACTACCAAGACTGTTACATAACTTCTGAAAAACATGGGCCTGGGTTGGTCCTGTTGCATAAGCAGACAAGTGTGAGAAGTCCTGCTGAGATTGATGATTAGTCGGTCCTCGGAGAATGTACCATGTCAGATATGCGATTCAGTGACATGTTTTACACTGCATCATCAGTTTCAAATGTTTAAAGACACTATGTACCCACATACCCAGTAAATATAGGCTGTTCTTCGTTGAAGTTTCATGTGTTTTTGTTTTCATGACATTAGAAACAGAAAAGTGGAACTTCAGGAAAATTGGCAACACTTTACAATAAGGTCCCATAAGTGTAACTTCACAGATGTTCAACCCTTATTGTAGTGATACAATTAATCTTTCCATGTTACCTGGACCAAGAAATTTGTGTTTATTTGTTAGCAAAAGTCTAAATAAAAAAAGTCTGAAGTCTACTAAATTATGAAATTAACATAACTATTAATAAATGCGTTAGAAGTATTTTTCATAGCTATTTTTAAATACTGACATTGTGTATTTTTCTTTTTCTGTCAATTTGTTTAAAAAGGTAAAAAAAAATACCTTTTAATGGCTTGTTTTGATATATAATGATTTATGTTCAATAGTTTAACTCATTGTAAAAGACAACCCAAATAACTTAATACTAACTTAATACACAAACCACGTTACTGTACATCAAATACTACTGGAAATAAAATACAGGGTGAGATTCAAAAGTGCAAAAGGTAGGGAAGATAAATTGTGCTTTTTAAGAATCAAATATTCAACACTCAAGCTGCTCTTTAAGCTTTTATGAATAACAAAATCTTTTTTTTTCTCCATGGCACAGCACTATTTTCATTAATATCACAAATATAGAAAGATGGCAAGTGTTTTACCATCCCCAAATCTATTTAAAAAGTCAAACACTTAAAAATGGACAAAACACCAGTATTAAAAACCATAACATCATCTTTCCACTCTCTCTCGTACACATGAACATTATCACCATTATGTGTCGAAACATCAACATTGGCACTTGCAGAACAATCAACTCAGATAGTGCTGAGCAAGTATACGATCCCCATGAGGAAAACCATCCATATTAAATGGCACAACTAACAAGAAGGCACGTCAACTGCACGTTAACAGGGGCTCTCCAGTCCACATTACAGCATGCTTACACCGATGCCCAAATCACTTTCTCAATAAACCACCTAACAGCTTTAGTGATCTAATGGAGAGTTAAGGCATTACAAGTCGAACATCTGTTTGCACTGACAAATCAAAGGTTTGATTCCAGTATTCTTTACTTGTTTTGATTAATATAAACACACAAATGGCATACTGTTATGAATTTAGAACTATACAGTATCAGACAAACTGATTTTGTAAATAAGACCACTTTGATATTGTCTGACAAAAATTTGCTACAGTAATTTTAAGGCCACATTGAAAGACCTCACATTAGACACAATAAAGCATACTGTATACGATTCAAAAGGTGCATTAGCTTAACCTTCGGAGTGAAAATGGGCCGTGTGACAATAGGTGCTGGGCCGATTTCCCTTTCTTACAACTGTTGCTTTGTGAAACCTGAATTTCAAGTGTTGCTGATTGCATCATGACTCCTTTTTCATGTTTGATTTTGAAATTAAAATGGAGAAGAAGAATATTTTTTGAAAAATAAAAGGGATGCTCGTTTCAGAGTCCAATAAACTTGTCTAGATAAAAAAAAAGACAGCATATTATTCCATGTGATTGACATTTATGGTTTTGTCCTCACTTGAGATCTTGAGGTAAACTCGTTTAACAGGGAATGAGGGAAGCTTAACTCAAGATTTAAACCCAAGAGGAAGTCATTTTCTTAAAACACAAATCTTTCCACCCACCGAAGAGGATAATCAACTTGTTTAATTTTAACAGGGCTTCCCTCAGCCATGAAAAAGAAAGAGTTGCAAAGAAGGAAATGCATTTCTTTTGGTGAATCTCACCGAAAACAAGCCTAGGCCACATTTACCCCTGAAATCAAGTGAAAAATAAATACAAAATAATATTTGCATAAAGAAAACAGCATATTTTATAACAATTCAGATTTTTTTTTTTTCCACTGTGAAATTATTTTAATTATAATTAAAGTTTATTATTACCATACTACATCTGGACATTTTAATTTTTGAACAGTTTTTTTTGTGTGATTTCCATAACTGTAATCTAGTACTTTTAGCATAAACAATAAGCATTAAAGGCAATACAACAAATACAACCATAATGTATAAATACATATATATATATATATATATATATATATATATGGGGGGGGTTTAGTTTGTCAAAATATTGTCACAAATGCAAAAAAAATAAAATAATTTTCCTTAAGCAAAATATAATTTCTTATTTCTATTATTTGACTTCAGGGTGAAATATGGTCTTGTCCGCTTTCCTGAGATTCACCCATTCGAGTGTTAAAACAATCAGCTTGTTATTTTATGCTTGTAATGGATAAAGCAGTCCTTCACAGTTCTGTCATTCACCTTCTTTTCGCTATCAAACATCATGTGAATGGAATTCTGGGTAGGTGACGAGGACTGAGCTAGTGGCTGGTCCTGTTAGGGGGAAGCAGTGTGGTGCTCCGAGCCCAGCAGCCTCCCTGGCCCCATAGTGACAGCTGCCCTTAGTGTCTTGCTAGCTAGTAGTCCTCTGCTGCTTGAGCACAGTGTAGACATTATCCACTTTACTCAGTCTCTCGAAGAAAGGGATGAGATCCAGCAGCTCTGTGTCAGACATGTCATCAAACCAGGAGGCTACAGGTACCTAAACATGACAGAGATGTTTGTTAAAAATAATATGAATGCTGGGACAAACCATTGACAAAAGAACTTTAGCAGTCTAAGCACTGACTGTATAGACTATATCATCAGACCCAAAGCTTAGTAGCAAGTATATAGCAAGTATATGCACAAAAGAACAAAGAAAGGCAGTAACGTACAGCATTGTCTGGGTGGAAGATGTAGGAGGCTGGCGAGTTGTCCACAATGATGACTTTGTTGAGATCCCTGCCTAGACGGCTTAGGTCCTTGACATAATTTCCACGGTGAAACACACAAGATTCCCGGAAAAGACGGCTTCGGAAAGCTCCCCACTTGTCCAGCAGATCCGACACGGGATCAGCATACTAAAAAAACAGAATTTTATGTTCAGAAAGTCTTCCAGTTTTTCCCCAGTGGAAATGCAGAAGTCAAGAGGTCACACAGCATAAAATAAATAAAATATTTAATATTTTTTGTGTTTTACTTAGATTGTTTTAAAATTCTACATTTTATGGGTTAATTATTACCTTTTCATCAACCCCCAGCAGTTCCTTTACAAACCCAAGTTTGGGAAACCCTGATATAATGTAATGTTTGATGTGCTTCATTTTGTTGATGACATTTTCAACACTTTATTTTTCTTTTTGTATTTTTATGCATCACTATAGTACAATATAATCCTATTTAAATCAATATCATAAACTATTTAAGACTAAAAGTAATCAAAAAGTAGTCAAATTATATTACCTGGACTGTGTAATGTGTGTGTGTATGGTGTGTGTATCTGCTGTATGCATGTATGTGTGAGTGTTTGTGATACATTATATATATAGGCACGTACTCTACAAGCCCCCTAAAGGTTTCCTGTGATATCTGGCACCAAGATGTTAGCATGTCCTGTAGGTTGCAAGGTGCAGCCACAGATGCTCAATTGGATTTAGGGCAACATCTTGAACTCTTCCTCCTGTTCTACAACCCATTCCTGAACAATGTGTGCACTGCAGTGTGGCAGGGTACATTATCCTGTTGAAAGAGGCCACTTCCACCAGGGAACACCATTGTCATAAAGGAGTATACCTCATCTGCAACAATGTTTAGGTGAGTGGCACATGTCAAATTTATATCCACATGAATGGCCAGACCCAGGGTTTCCCAGCAGAGCACTGCCTAGAGCATCACACTCCCTCCACCGGCTTGTCGTCATCCCACAGTGCATCCTGGTACCATCACTTTTCCAGGTAAACGGTGCACATGTACACGGCAGTCCACACGATGTAAAAGAAAACAGGACTCATCGAACCAGATGACCTTCAAGGTCCAGTTCATGATGCTCACGTGCCCATTGTAGGTGCTTTTGACGGAGGACAGGGCTACTCAGCCCCAATACGCAGCAGAGTGCAATGGACTGTGTATTATGAGACATTCCTCCCATAACATCATTAAAATTTTGTGTGACTTGTGCCACTGTAAACCTTCTTTTGGCTTGGACCAAACAGGATAGCCTTCGTTGCCCTTGTGCATTGATGAGCCTTGGGTGCCCAACACCCTGTCGCCCGTAGGTGGTTTGTCCTTTCTCGGACCACTGTTGGTAAATTCTCACCACTGCCGACCAGGAACAATCCACATGCCTTCCCGTTTCAGAGATACTCTGACCAAGTCGCCGTGCCATAACAATTTAACCATTCAAAGTCATTGTAGTGGACAGCACATTCCAGTGCCCAGTTTATGGCCGGGCCCCTCTCTGCCCATAACAGTGGACAAATGTTTGCTACATTTTGATTGGATCTTGTTGGACTAACACAAACAAACTGTCCAACGCCATCAAATAGAGATGCCAGACACCTCTTAGAGCGCAAGAAAAAGACCTCTGGTGCCAAGCCCAGGAAGGACAGGACTTCTCATTGGTCCACATACAGTTTCTGCTCTTCAACCATCTAGAAACTGATCCCTAATGTCCTGGTCTGTGACTGCTGTAAAAATTCCTCAGGACCTTAGCAGTTGTGGGTGAAACAAAGGAAGACCACAATGATCCATCCAAATCCATTCATAACGATGTTTGGAAACCTTAAGACTGATGTAAACTACACACATACATTTCACACTTGTTCAGAGAAATAAGTATTCTCAGTGACAGCTATCTGTAATGCAACATCTTACACAGATTCAGCTGTTAATGAACAAATTAATGAACGCATGACATTTCAATCTTTTTCCATCATGTTTGGTGTCTATTTGTTTAGAATATTGCCATGGGTATTCTGATGGTGGTTTGGAAAGTGAGAAATGCATTGGTAAACTTTAAATACACTTTAAAGACTTTAACTGTGTACAGTATGCAAATGAGTTCCACAGGGGAAAGAAGGGTGGGCCACACTGTGTGCCCCCTCTGATGCCAGCAGCCAATCACAGCACTGGCATGGAGAAGCGCCAAATTGCAATCTCCTCCTCATCAGAAAGGGATAAAAGGTACCCTTTCAACAGACACTCCTTGTTCTGAGTCTCTCCTTGAGAGAGACAAACAGTTCACCAAGTTCTGAGTCTCATCTGCGTGTTCCACATTTTAGGACCCTTTGGTGCTCCAGGAGATCAGCATCCCACAGATCTTCGTGTTCAAGACTGTTGAAATGGATTCCAGCTCCTTTTTCTCACTGCATTGTCACCCAGCACAACCAGTGGAAGACATCGCTGCCATCGGACTGCTTACTCAAACACGAGGAATGTAAATATCACTTAACCAAACCTCTTTCTAGAGACCTTGGCATTGTTGTATATTATCAGTATATGATTTTCTAATTTACATTAGAGGTAATATAACTGATGCTAGTTAATAACAAATAATCTTTCGTTTATTTGTTTGATGCATAAGGTTCTTCAAAGAAACAACAGTTTATCTTTCCATAAGATAACGCAACTCTTCCATAGCCACACTCAACTTAATCGCATGTATTTTATGCATCTTATGCACTTTATTCCTTTATCGTTTGTTGTATTCATTTAGTAGTTGTGTTAGTTATTCTTGTTTATCTTTTGTTAATAAAATCTATTTTATTACAATTGTGTATTCCTTGTGCTGATAATACAGAAGAGTCTCTACAAGTTAGAAATCTCACCAATCTTTTAGATAAATCAGCTGACCAACTCTTCCCACTTTACATTCATTCTAAATGATTGAACAGCCTCCTGTCTGGAGTGTTCTCATACAGCCAAGGTAAAAGACCTTGACTAGTGTCCAAAACTAAGAGAGGGGGAAGGTGGTCATCTGATGTACTCATAACTACACCTTAAGTGACGGGTGATCCAAAAATCAGTACACAAATGAGTACCAATCACTACCTTACTTGGCGTCCTTGGATGGACAAAAGTGAAATCACTACATAATTCAGACCTGCCCATTTCGTCTGCATCCAACAATCCAAATTGTTTGTTTGCTTACCACCTAATCTAACCAGACCTTAATATGTGGCCTTGTTAGGAGATGAGCAACTTCACTTGTGACTGGTCAATGTTTTGGCTCATCAGTGTGTGTGTATATATATATATATATATATATATATATATATATATATATATATATATATATATATATATATATATATATATATATATATGATGCAGTGGCATGACTAAATAAATATTATCTGAAAACAGACATCAAAGTACAGGTTTGAAAGTCTATTTTAAAATAATTGGATGTTTTCCATAACCGTGTGAACCCTATAACCATCTATAAAACATGATACATACTGTAGGTGATGTTAAATCCCATTTCTTAATCAATTTAATGCTGAACACTCTGCATAGCGTGAAAATCCTTTTGCATTTTTTACCTTGGCTAAGCTTGCAGTGAATAACACACACTCAAACAGTTCCCCCATCCGTTTGAGGAACTCGTCAACATGAGGTCTCTTCAACACATACACCTACATTCAGAAGGCAGACAGAGGAAAAAACGTGTCAATACTTCAAAGTATCAAACTCACAGCTAGAAAAAAAACTGCATACGAGAAAGACTGGCACTAAACCAGGTCACATTCATAAAGTGCTTTGCAATGTTACAGCTAGGATTTATTACTAAATAAATAAGATTTATATTAGCCTGCATCTTGATATGAAGCTCCATATAACGATGAGCTTTATGTGACCGTAGAAAGATAAACCCTGTTTTAAGAGAAGCAATAAAACGGGTTGTTTTACTCAAGCTTGGCTGACCTAGTTGTTAGTTTATGAAGCTGGTGGTCTCATTCCTGAACCAAGTCATCCCGAATAGGCTTTCCTGACATCACAAGCCTATCCTGGATTACTTGAAACAGGCCTAAGCCATGTCTGT
Source organism: Rhinogobio ventralis (assembly GCA_039654625.1). Taxonomy (NCBI): domain Eukaryota; kingdom Metazoa; phylum Chordata; class Actinopteri; order Cypriniformes; family Gobionidae; genus Rhinogobio; species Rhinogobio ventralis. The sequence goes on from CM077197.1 coordinate 10,155,342, forward strand.
CAGCCGTCTTCAGTCTCCTGGTGTAACTGGGGCCGTTGGCCTTTAAAGGAACAAGGCATCATACTGTCATAGAGAGAGAGAGAGAGAGCAGGAGAATCGCTCTGAAGAGAGATTGATGGCCAATGACTTCTCAGAAGCCAGTCAGGGTTTCTCCATTTCGTCAGGACACAGAAATAGCCACCTGCTGCTCTGACCCATCAGCCGAGATGGCAACGAAACTGTCAGGTTCCACACCCGTGTTAAGCGGCAATAGGTAAACAGAGGAGAAAACGCTTGCGTCAGACAGACAAATAGTCTCACAGGCAATAGGTCACAAGCATGATTATGACAAAAGCATAACTGATGATTATTTTTCTTGATATTGTAAAAGACAATTGTTAATTTTAATGAATAGAAATTACATTAAAATAAATACTTATTCTGTGTGGGAAACAGCAATATTCTTTATGTATGTACGCAGGAAGCAAACAACAGAAAAACATGACAATGCTCACATTATAATCAACAAAGCCGTCACTGCAGATTTTCACAGTTTCACACATTGTTTGAGAACAGAAGTGAAACATTGCACATTCGTCCAATTAGGGCTGATGCTGACAGTCCTTTAGACTTATTTACACGGCTCTGATTCACCACTGCATTCATGCGAATAATGGGCTATGATTGGCTACAATTCTCAACCAGATTAAAAACATGTAGATACAACAACATGATCAGGCACTGTAATATTTATTTATTATGGGCCAGATTTACTAACAGCTTACGCCAGAACAAAACCCTCTTTTGGCATTAATAAACTACTGTCAGGATTTACTAAAGACGCGCAGTGATAAATTAGTGCTGAAAAGGCATGGACAGAGTTATTTTTGCGGCTGAACTTATTGCATATGCATTTGTAGGAGTTTCCCTTTCAGGCACAAAATTTATGGGAGGAAAGTATTTAAAGGGGTGATGAATTGAGAAATCACCTTTCCCTTGAGCTTTTGATATATAAAAGGTCATTGTAATATAAGAATATCTAGTAAGTTTCAGAGCTGAAAACGTCCTTGTTAGTCAAAGAAAAGCTTTTATAAACACCAGGTCCAGCAAACGACAGGTTTTTCAAAGTGGGGATCTATGACATCAAAGGGAGGCAAGCACCACCTCAGCAGAAGAATATCAACGCCTACTTCATCACTGCCTGTTTAGCCCCACCCACCGATTCGCGCATAGGCCTAGTGTTAAACCATCGAGCTACAAAGCAATAAACATGTCGTTGAGGATTACAAAATATTGTGCAGTGACTGGGTTCAACAGTAATGCAACATGTAAGTAACATTCTAATGCCTGATCTGAAATGTGATGATTCATGTAGTCAGATGTTCTTTGTCTGTGTCAGTAAATCAGACCAGTGACTAAACATCAACTTGAGTTGTTTCTCTTAGGAGGGTGGAAATAATCTGTTATTTAACAGTGATTAAATTCTATAAAGAAAGCGATCAAAGAAAGCGATCAAAGAAAGCTCCCTTTGCAATCGTTTGAGCAGCACGCGCTGAACCTGTCAATCAAACAGAGAGCTTATCAGTGACGCGTTTATCAGTGACTCCCGCTTTATTCAACGAATCTCTTAACTATATCACGTTTGCACTGTTAGTGAAGATGAAAGCATTTGTTAGTGTACAGAAACTGAGTTGCAATGACGAGAGCGGACATGCCCCTTAAAACGGAGTGTTCAGAGCAGAAGGCTAAAATCAGGGTAGGAAAAATGCCTTTCATTTATAAATTATGAAATTTTTTGATGTAAAAAGCATTCTAACATTATAAGTGCACCCCAGGAAACATCATAAAACAATAAAAAAAACGCAGTTCATGACCCCTTTAAATGAATCATGCAAGGTGATTTACTAAGGTTTGCGCTCGCAAATTTACTGGTGTTTGCGCTATTATTTACCGCCCCAAAAAAAGCACTTATTAAACCAGACACTAACGGGTAGATTGCGTTTGTCATTATGGAAATGATCAGGCTGCATCTGTGTTCTTTAATTTGCGCCTGGTCAGTCAGATCACGTGCAGAACTGTCCACTCCCATCTGCGCTTTTATGGACTTGCACTCTCACGCTAATTTGTCCCGGTTTAGTAAATCTGGCCCTATACATCTATAATATATGCATCTATCTAAAATATATCGATTGGAAAGATAACTATAAAGCTGCTCTTAATCTTGAACAATGTTTATCATGAAAAGCACTGTATAAATAAATCTGATGTGAAAAAAAAAAATATTTTCAGGTTTATACATCTAATATTAACAGTGGTTAGAGAAAAGAAAGATACACTTGATATAAAACTCAATATTTTCCAGATAATATTTTAATAATTTACTTTGGCTTCAGTGCAATAAGAATATAGATTAATTATATTAATTGTATCATTATTTATATATACACGTATCATATATATACACTCACCTAAAGGATTATTAGGAACACCATACTAATACTGTGTTTGACCCCCTTTCGCCTTCAGAACTGCCTTAATTCTACGTGGCATTGATTCAACAAGGTGCTGAAAGCATTCTCTAGAAATGTTGGCCCATATTGATAGGATAGCATCTTGCAGTTACTGGAGATTTGTGGGATGCACATCCAGGGCACAAAGCTCCCGTTCCACCACATCCCAAAGATGCTCTATTGGGTTGAGATCTGGTGACTGTGGGGGCCATTTTAGTACAGTGAACTCATTGTCATGTTCAAGAAACCAATTTGAAATGATTCGAGCTTTGTGACATGGTGCATTATCCTGCTGGAAGTAGCAATCAGAGGATGGGTACATGGTGGTCATAAAGGGATGGACATGGTCAGAAACAATGCTCAGGTAGGCCGTGGCATTTAAACGATGCCCAATTGGCACTAAGGGGTCTAAAGTGTGCCAAGAAAACATCCCCCACACCATTACACCACCACCACCAGCCTGCACAGTGGTAACAAGGCATGATGGATCCATGTTCTCATTCTGTTTACGCCAAATTCTGACTCTACCATCTGAATGTCTCAACAGAAATCGAGACTCATCAGACCAGGCAACATTTTTCCAGTCTTCAACTGTCCAATTTTGGTGAGCTCGGGCAAATTGTAGCCTCTTTTTCCTATTTGTAGTGGAGATGAGTGGTACCCGGTGGGGTCTTCTGCTGTTGTAGCCCATCCACCTCAAGGTTGTGCGTGTTGTGGCTTCACAAATGCTTTGCTGCATACCTCGGTTGTAACGAGTGGTTATTTCAGTCAAAGTTGCTCTTCTATCAGCTTGAATCAGTCGGCCCATTCTCCTCTGACCTCTAGCATCAACAAGGCATTTTTGCCCACAGGACAGCCGCATACTGGATGTTTTTCCCTTTTCACACCATTCTTTGTAAACTCTAGAAATGGCTGTGCGTGAAAATCCCAGTAACTGAGCATATTGTGAAATACTCAGACCGGCCCGTCTGGCACCAACAACCATGCCACGCTCAAAATTGCTTAAATCACCTTTCTTTCCCATTCTGACATTCAGTTTGGAGTTCAGGAGATTGTCTTGACCAGGACCACACCCCTAAATGCATTGAAGCAACTGCCATGTGATTGGTTGATTAGATAATTGCATTAATGAGAAATTGAACAGGTGTTCCTACTAATCCTTTAGGTGAGTGTATATATATATATATATATATATATATATATATATATATATATATATATATATATATATATTTATTTATTTATTTAAAAAAATATATATTTCTTTATTTTATTAAATAATTATTTATATTTTAGGAAGCAGATTCTTCACAAGGAGATCACCATATTTTGAGGATCTTGGCATTGTGGTAATCAACACTTTTCATGATTGAAAAAGCAATAATCATAATCTTTTCTCTTTTTTTTCCGATTGATTGATTGATTGCTGCCCTACAGCTAATGTCATAGTATATCCTTCCAATCGTCAGTTATCCATGGACAACCTTGCATGAGAACAGGTTATGCTCACCTGATGTACTGTCCCATCAATTTCCACTGGAATGATGAAGTCAGCATTGTTTACCGGCTGGGAAGAAAACACAATACAATTTATTTATTTGTTGCAGGCAGAAAAATAAGATAAATCTATACTGCATTTGCAGGTGACTGAATCAATGACTGACAGGATGTGTAAACATCCATCAGGCTCCAGTCATTTTCAGAATATTGCCACAGCCCCTGAGAGTGGTCTTTAGATAGGTCTAGAAACTCAATCTCAAATGTTGAGATAATCACGTTTATGTGTTATAGAGATGTCAGGACAGCGTGACCTAAATTCACAGATGTGGCATGAAGTAACATTACTAGTCCTGTCTTGTGCTATAAGATCACACTTGTTTTACTTCTGACTGACTTTAAAGGAATAGTTCACTCCAAACATAAAAATTGTCATTATTTATTTACTCTCAAGTCATTCCAAACCGGTATGCTGTTCATTTTCAGTGGAACACAACTCTTTACAGTAAAAAAAAAAATTATATATGACTTCTTGTTTGAATGAACTGCTTCCTTAACAGTGAGCTTTTTTAAACTGCATTTGCAATTAAACAAACAGCTCAGATTTAATACACTCAATACACTTAGTCCCTTTTTACACCTGGTATTAAGAAGCATTTTCATCGATCGGATCGCAAATGAAAGATGCTAAATACAGGTGTGAACGGGTGTGAACAGGTGTGAGCGTTTTGAGCTTGTCCACTTTCGACAACTTCCAGAGGTAGTCGAAAACGCATTCGACCGGATTGCTTTCGTAGTGCAAACGCTCATGTGGTCGAATGCGTTCAAACAACTACAAAAGACTACCTACACTCCTCCACCTACTGGCCTAATGCATACACATTATGGGAAGCACGCTAGCCAGACGGGATTTAAACTTTGTTGACTGAAGGCCCAAGTTTGGTTTGAAGACGAAAAACATACCAGGCACAATGTTCTCTCACCACTTCTGATTTCTAACACGCACTCACCACATTCAGCATCGTCTTGCGGCTATCAGAGCAGAAATGAAAGCTGCTGCTCTCTGTATGTTTTCTGTCGTATCCTTTCACGTTCATATGTAAATTGTGCGAGCTAACTTTGTCCATTAGATCTGAAAAAGCCCATACATTTACCTGCCCATAGACCCTCCCCTCGAAGAATTCAGGACAGAAGTGGTTTAAACAAGAATGTGTCTCCCTCACCTACCTGTGATCCAATCGAACAAAACGCATCTTAATACCAGGTCTAAACAGGGCCTTAGACAAGTTCAATGAGTACAATGAGTAGTTATAGTCGTTAAAACAGTCACAGCTGAGACTCCCCTGAGGAAAACATTCCTGTTCCTCCTGGCTTCCCCAAATTGTGCACATAGCATCTCTATGATGTCATGCAGCCAGTGGAAAAAAAAAAAAAAAAAAAACTTCCATAAAGAGTCAAATCAGGAGAAGCCACATTTCTCCAAGTGCATGCATGCGTGTAAAAACAAACACTAAATGCGGTACGACAGAATCATTTACCCAAATGTAGCAAAACTGCACTTTCTCTAGAAAATGTTACGCTTTCCATCGGCTCAAATGAGCTTATGTGTATTTACACTGGTACACTTCCTGCTAACTCTGAAGGTTGGAAAATAACTTGTGTCTGGTATCTAAAAAGAATAAAGGCAGTTTTGCAAATTATGACTTTCTGTTGTGTTCTTAGTTGTCAAGCACATTGTAATGGACACTGCATGTGTTACAATACAAACATTATTTTCATTACTACATTGCAAAATAACATTACGTTGCATTAGGCCTGCAAAAAACTTGTCTACATTAACATGCAAGAACAGACTGAACTAATACTGGAGTTTTTTTTTCTCTATGCTTCCCTGAGGCAACTTACAGTAGAGACAGATATTGGTCACTTAAAAATAGGAATGTAAAACATAAAAAAATATGCATTAAAACATTTTGTACCACTACTACTATATTGGTATTTCAAAAGTACTATTTAGACTACAAACAGGTTTCACAAACCTATAAATCTATAGCGTTTACACTTCAGGAAAATCAACTTACTAAAAGGCTTACTTATAGTTGTCTAAAAATATAATCAGAACAGATCATTTAAAAATGGAAATTCTGTCATTTACTCACCTTCATATTGTTCAAAATCTGTAAGACTGTCTTTCTTCTGCAGAACATACATTTTGAACAATGTTTCAATGGTTTTTTGCCAATATAAAGAAGGTCACTGGCAGCCAAAACAACACTGGACCTCATTTACTATCATTATATAGACAAAAAACACTAAAACATTTTAAAACAGTTTTGTTTGAATTTTACAAAATAAATAAGTCATACCATTTTTGAATGACATGAGGGTGAGTAAATTATGACAGTATTTTCTTTTTTGGGTGAACTTTCTCTTTATGCTCAGACAGGAGATAACATTTGAACACTTCAGGTTTGTGATGATGTGAATGGTGTTAAATGTCTATCTATAACATTTAGTCAAGTGTATCTCATAGCCATGATATGATTAGTTGAGCTGCCAACAGCACATGTGACATATAGTTTTTTCACACCCGCTGCCAGCTATAAACTAATGGAAAAAGAGGGCTCAACACAGTGGCTTACCTTGAATGAACTGTGGACTAGTGTTTCATCCAGATCAATGACTACACAGATCTTCCCTACATCTTTAGACTTTATCTGTGGAAGAAGTGGCTTGGCTGGAACCTGTAATTCACATATCAAAGACACTGGTAAATAAGTAGTCAAGTTGGCATTTACAACAAGAAACTATTTTACAGTAAAAATCAAGCATAGGTCATATGTTTCTCAACCGATGGGTTGCAATTTAAAAGTAGGTGTAAATAGTCTCCCACCTCAGAAAAACAAACTCTACTGTCCTGTCAGACATTATATTGAGCTCACGTTATACTGGGTCATGGCTTAATGATTATGGGAAAATGTGGGTCCAATGGCCAAACCAGTTGGGAAACACTAGTATAGGTTTTTAATGTCACAGAAATTATTAAAATTACATAACAGCTATACAAAACACTTTATTATAAACATTAGGATTCATTATTAGACTTCTCTAGTCTGTTAGTAAACACTCTAGTTTTCTGAGTAATATATATAGGACTGGCCGGTATGATGGTATGTACTGTATGTTGAACAGTAAAGTGTGTCAACTGGTAAAGATTTTATTTGATATTCTATAGGTTTATATGGGAAAGCTATTGGTGGACAATCACATGGAAAATATGCAAGACACTGAGTATGGCGTGTGCAGAATTTAAAGACGGAATTAACCGTTTTATAACACTAGTTATAACTAGTAGAACTATGATATATACACTACTGTGCTAAAGTTTGGGGTCGGTAAGATTTCCATTACTTTGAAAGAAGTCCTTTATGCTCACCAAGACTGCATTTGTTTGATCAAATATACAGTAATATTTTAAAATATAGTATTACAATTTAAAAGAACTGATTTCTACTTTAATATATTTTTAAATGTAATTTATTCCTATGTTAGCAAAGCTGAATTTTTAGCAGCCATTAATCCAATTGCAAATACACCATGTTAAGGTTTTGGTCATACAACCCATTCCAAAATGGGTGTATTAGTTATAGACATGAGTATCCATAAGGGGGCATAAGGTAGCTCTTTTAGCACTAGCATTCCATAAGCAGAGGAAGATCAAGTGACTGACTGCAGCTGGGGTGGAATTGCAAAGCTGCTCACAGTGCACACACAGTCTGAAACCGTCTCTGTCCTATGCTTACAGAATGAGTATTACAGAATCTCAAGACCTATGCTGCCTTCCGGATTTGTTACAAGTGGGAGAGTGTACATATTACTCTGATTTAAATAATATAACATATGACATGGAATCAGAACCCAACATGGGGTCTTATTTTAGTTCTGTTGCTACTGACTTCATACTAATTAAAATTCAAAAACATTCCTTCACAAGCAAACTCTTTTGATATTGTACTATCAAATTCATGCATATAAGATATTGATGCTTTTTAAAACATGCTTTCAATCAACAAGCACCTCTCCTAAGAAAAAGGTACCTGATCTATGGGAGGAACACAGATTTCACAATCACAGTCCTCTGGGTACTCTTCATCTTCAGATACATCGCTGTCCTCATGAGAATAATTCTGTTCACTTGTCTTTTTTTGGTCAGACCTAAATGCGTCCTGTTCAGATGACTCACTTCTAGCAACTTGATGTATAAGTTCCTCTAATTTTTCATTTTGCTTTTTCTCCTCAGGCAGACCATCTGTTTCAGAAGGAAGGAGGAGCCCAGAGGTGTCTTTTGGCTCGGTATGGGCCTCTTGCTGACCATCTGATACACAAAGAGAGCTAGTCTCTGTGTTTGACTGTTCCTCAAAGGCACAAGAGAGCAGTTGAGTGGCAGTTGGTGTCTCTTTACCTTTGTCACTTTTCTCAGAACATCTCACAAGGTCCTCAAAATCAAACTGGGTAGTTTCTTCATCTTCAGTAGTTTCAATCTCTCCACAACAAGGTTCATGAGCCCCGTCATTTTCAAAAGCAGGGTGCGTCTCCTTATTTTCATCAATTTCAACCACAGAACTGAGACCTTGTATGATTTCCTTGTTCTCAGACCTGTAAAATTCTGTTAAATTCTGACTGACCTCATTTTCCAACAATTCTTCTTCAGGTGATTCCAAAGGATCAACTTCTTGAAATGTGTTCTTTACAGCACAGGACCCTATGGAATCTCCAGATATATTGTTGAAAGCATTTTCAACCACTTCTTCCAGTCCAGTACCTTCAACGGCTGCAACACAGGACACTTGTACATGCATATTGACGTCCTCTCCATTTATGACGCAAAGATCATTACCTTTGTCCTCAGAATAAAATGTGAGACGCTCGTCAATAAAATCAGGCCCATACGCTTCAATTTCACAGACTTCGTCTGAATTGGCACATTCATGGATTTTAACTGGTTCAATAGGGAGTCCAACAGCTACAGCTTCAGCATATGTTTTACTGCTTTCATTTCCTGTCACTTGTCGCTCAAAATCAATCTCACATGCTTCTTTACAAGCATCTAAATTTTCCTGTGTATACATGTCAAAGTTCTTATTACCTTCTTCATGGTACTCATCTGGCTGTAGTATATGAATCGAGGACTCCTCATCCTCTGCAAGAAGGTTTTCCTTATCACATGGTTGATCTGAGAAGATTTCAAATGATTCAGACTCATCAACAAAACTTTTGAATGATTCATCCGTTTCAGAGCTACTTTGACTTTTAGCATCCATGCAGTCACCGTACTCCTCCTCGCTTAATTCATCTGAAGAACCTGCTCCTGTGGTCACTGCATCGAGGGAGAGGTCCACATCTGAGTGGAGTTCAAAAGTTGCCTCATCATCATCATCACCAAGTTGAAAAGTTTGAAGAGTTTCATCATTACAACATTTCCCTTTCTCCAGCTCTTCACACTTTCTACAGAGCTTCCTACAGTTATCCAAAGCTTGAACTTCAGGTATAGAATCTACAACTTCAGGGTTTTCTACCTCTTCATTTGACTCACTAATTTCAGCAGCAAGACTTGAAGTCTCCTTATTATGCCTCAAAAGATCGGTAAGAAATTGAGAAAGCCAGCGAGCCTCAAAGGTTTCCATTGATCCAGAAAACATGGCATCGCACTCAGATGGTTTGCTACCCTCAGTTCTGCTGCTATGATTAGGCAAACTATCTTTGTTTTTTGCTTCAGGGTTGTAAAAGACAGAGTTGTGTGTTCCTGACAACTTTGGGCAATTTTCTGCAAGTCTGCTTTGATGTGGGCCCTCAGAATGGTCAGTGGGCATAGAGGGAGTGCATTGTTCAAGGACATCACATTTTTCAAAGTACATTCCACAGCTTGTGCATTGTTCTAAAGCCTTAAAAGATACAGAGGATTCGCTGTGCTCAAAGAGTTGGTTACAGTCTTGATGTCCTTCAGTCGAGGAGTTAAAGGTCCGGCTACAATCAAAAGTCTCCGACATACAAGTGCAACCATCTAGACTGTTTAGCAGAACTCTGTCATCAGAGGTGTCCATTTGCCCAGTAAGCTGTGTGTGCTCAAGGGACACACAGTGGTCAGATGGCTTACTTTCTTTAGAGTCCTGACACAGTTCAGGGGATTCAAAATGTGTGGCATGGTATTCATCAAGCTTGCTTTGATTGTTAGGCTCAGACTGTTTAGATGTCTCACAGTCTTCACAATCTAGTTCAACTACATCGTTTTGATCAGATAAGTTGTCTTCAGAACTGCTGTTTTCACACTTGCTGTACTGTTCCTGATATTCTGCGCCACATTCAGAAAGCATTTCATAATCTAAGAGATCAAATTCTGAGGACTCAACATCAACTTGTGGAAAAGAATCACAAAGATCTGCCTCAGTTAACTGTTCTGCATCATCTTGCTCACAATCATCTAGGCTCATCTCGGGTGAAATGTTTTCTTCTGCATCATCTTGTTGAAAATACTCACCAAGATCTGGGCTAACTTCAGATGAGTTTAATTGTTCTGCATCATGCTGTTCAAAAGAGTCACAATCATCTAATTTAATCTCAGTTAAAATGATCTGTCCTGCATCATCTTGTTGAAAAGACTCACAATCTTCTAGGCTTATCTCAGACAAAGTTAACTGTTCTGCATCGTGTTCAGAAACCTCTCTTTGATCACTTGGCACAAATGCAATACAAAGTTCATCATTTTGGCATATTTCAACCAAGTCAACTGAAGAACTGCTTGTTTCAAAACACTCACTGTGCTCAGAGCAGCTGTCCAACAAAGAGCTATATCCAGATGAACCAGACTGATCTGAAAATTCACCATTGATTTGACCATTTTCAGTGCAAAGTCCATCAGCTTCACTCAGTTCGATGGCATTTTGGCCAATAGATGTTTCTGGTTCTGTGCACAATTTTGCAGCACGTTCCAAAGGCTGGTTTTCCTTTTTTGGATCTCCTTGTCCAGAGACCTCCGAATGGCCAAAGCACAGTTCAGCGGGCATGTTTACTTCTGTATGCTCACTTTTAAAAAAGGAAGATGATTCCAAGTATTTAGTAATGTTGCTTTCGACAAAAGACATCCCTTCTCCAAAACAATGGCAAAAGTCAGAAGAAGGGAAACACTCCAGACATTCTCCCATAGATTTGCTTTCTCCAGAAAGCCTGCAAGAACAGTCAGAAATCTGTGGCTGCAGAGGGGGCTGAAGGGATTCGTTGAGCCCACAGCCTGCCTGAGACACCAGCAGCAATGTGCACATTGACATGACAGAGGGGTTGAGACTCCACTGAACCCTGCACTCAGCCCGCCTTCAGGACACCTACCAATTTATTTTGGTGCTTCAGAGACGTGACAAATAACGCCTGGTGTATCAAATCACTATAAAAAGCTGAAGTAAGGCATAAATCTGAACCCGACACCTACAGCGTCTTGACACCCGATCTGCTCGTAGTTGTTAGCCATGTTTTTTTTTTTCCTTGAATAATTGTTTAATGGAATCATGAGTGGAAAAAGTTGACATATCTTCATATCACCTTTCAATTAGTTGGGAATTTTGAGGGCAGATAGCTTTTCTTTTTGCTAAATAAATTAACAGCATTCATTTAGAGTTATTTAGGGTCCCTGCATGAATGCAAATAAGATTAATTCTTATTATGGTACATTCAACTGTGAAAGCTCGTAAACAGGAAAAGAATTGCGCAAAAGCTAACTTGAGGTTTTGGTTTCCTCACTATCACAGCTGATCATGTGGCTCCCGCCTATGCTAACCACGAGCTGGCCAGTATTCAGAATATGCTAGAGAGTACAGGGTGGGGAGGCAGCGGGACATCAAAATAAGAAGTTACCAAAACTGAAATAAACTCTTACTTTTGAGATGGTTCCATTCTCTTCCACCAGCAGCGGAGAGTTGTTATTGACAGGCACGTGATCCGTTTCGTCATGACAAAGGCAGCAGAAGAGACTGTGGAAAATGCCACGACTGCGGGGTTTCTTCGTTGAGGATGCAGCATGCTGAGGGGTACCTGGGAAACGAGAAGCACATCATATCTTACCAACAGCTACCCCGCTGTTCACCATCATATATCTTTGCATACATGATACACTAGGCTAGTTCCGACAGCTTATGCTCGTTATAAGATGACTGTACTCAGATACACAAATAAATGACCGGTAATGACTGGTCTTAAATTACACATCTAAAAATCTGAGTGCCAGCATCAGAATAAAAAAAAAAAAAAAAAGAGAACTTGAAACAAAAACTGTGAGAGCATATAAACAAAAGTTTTCAACCTTGAAAAGAAATTCCCAATGATAAAGTCTTAGTAATTAGACAGTAAATAGACTGTCCCCTAAATTAAGTCACATGTTGAAATATTAAGGCAAGCAGGATACCTACTTACATTGTAGTAAAATCTTTCACTGAAAGCCTTTGCATATTTGGTGTATAGAACGAAACTAGTCTATGAATTTCTAAAAGGGTGGAGTGAAGGTTTTATTAATAGGAAACATATGCATGTCACACCCATGAGTTCCCTAAAACTTACTCCATACTCTGAGGTTCAACATACGACATACAGCAACAATGCTTTTTAGTCTGGCATGGTTTGAGGAAAAACAGTGGGGGAAAAACTGCTTTTTGCATTTTGCACTTTGCACTGCTAAAAAATTGCACAAATTGATCTTCATTTGCATCTTTGCTTAGAATTACTCAAGTAATCTCACATTTTACCACATTTAAATGTTTAACGGCCCAATTGTTTCCACACAGGGTCTCAACAGGGTCTCTAAGTGGTCAATGGAAATATTTTTAGAATTTATTTTAGAAAAATTTTAGGGGAACAAAAAAGAGTTTACACCTTTGTGTAAAAAAAAAGTTTATTCTTTATTTACGATATATTTATGACCGTTAAAACGCGTCATCACATTCTGTGAAAAGGGTCTATTCATTGTTAAAAGTACTCCAATACTAAATTATACTAAATACCCATTTCTACTGTTTGCTGTTTGCTAATAAGCAAGATATTTGTCACCAAATACAGCAGTCAAAGACATAGTATCCGTGAATAGTGACACATTACAGGGAATCCACGTGATTATGGATCTATGTTGGGCTCGGGGAAACAGCACATCCCCGGGCAACTTACAGGAGCGAACAACAGCGACGAAAGCTGGACTTTGCGAGACAAAATCTTTGACAAATTAGGCTGCGGCCAAGATGGCCAAGGCAGCTGTCAACAAGGAGGATAAGCATGCCGTTCAAAATTCAAACGTAAAGCTCATGTATCAAACAAAGCCGTTATAACAAGTTAGTTAGAACATATTGTACTTTCATTCAGTTCAGTAGGCTCTCAGAGTAATGGTAAAAGAAGATGGTAAAAGAAGATAATCAGATGCTGAAGGTTTTGTTTTAAATTTAGATTAGCCTATTAGATTTATCTCCATTCTGACATGTCCTTTAACATAAAAGTTGCCCTTAAAACCAAACTTAACATATGCCATGAGCTGCCGACCCATCATCAGGATATAAAATATGTCTCTTGACCTTCACACATAAAATGTACATTGACTTGTCAAAGGTAGCACACACGCTAACCGTGCATATGATCCTCTGGAGATATCTAGAGAATCTGACAGGCCATAATAGTGAAACATCACTAAGTGAGCACACCTGCATCCCAGCACAGGACACAAGGGTGCAGGTCTACAAATGTGAGGAAAAGGGCAGGTGAAGGGAACTGTGAAGAAACCGCATCCATCTCTTCATGTTGACTCCTCTTATATTATACATCAGAAGGCTTTAAATAGCACCCACGGGCAGCTGTTGACAGTGGTTAGTGATGGCATTCTACATAAATATAGACCATGCCATAAACGGAATCACAAAAAAAAAAAACTTTGTTGTGTTCCAGGAGGGAATGGCTCAACCATATGTTTATCTCATGCCGTACATATGATACCTTGATGAACACCATGATGAAAGGCAGAAAAGCTGTAACCTATTAGCTTGGAGCAACAAACTTGAACTTGTAAACAGAAAAAGATCAAACAGAGACTAGCTAGCGGAGACAATTCTTAGGAAAACTTGACTCCTTGGCATTCTGTAATGAGCCAGTGGGCTGAATATATTTCAAATCTCAAGAGCTGATAATAAGGCTACAGCTTTTTCACTCTACCCAGATCAGTTTCTACCCACATACTTAAGAGTGGCTTATCTAGGTCTCTTTTAAAGAGGGTCTTCGTGTTATTCCAATCCCGACGGACAGAGGCCACTCACCGACTGACTTTACGACCGTGATATGTGATCCCATGTTACAATCTCACAATTTGTTACACGCCACCCCTCGTCAGAAAAGGACAGTGAATTTGGGTGACATTGCACATACTTTACGCAAGTATAACGAAGAGCTCTAGACTAACTTGTGAAAGTGTGACATTGGTGCCACCAAATTCTACAAATAGTAGGGAGGCAGTAGGGCTGCATGATTAATTGTATTTTAAATCATAACAATTTCTGCTTCTCTCCATTAATTTAATTAATCAACTCAATATTTGCCCCACTGAGTATTTATCCTGAAAGCTTGTTTATCTTTCATTGATAACAAGCCTCCACTATATTTCACAGTAGCTCCTCACTGCAGAACACGAGATCCAGGGGGTGGAGTTGGGTAGGTTTAGTGTTGGGGTAGGTGTAGTCTCAGCCTTGGACTGTTGAACGTCTGATGCATATGGCACACTTAACTGGAAACATTTAACTGGAAACTGGATTTTGAAATTGTCATCTGGTTGTTTGAATTCTACAGGATGTCCGCGAGACATATGCATCGCGTTCTTTAACAATCCGCCTAGAAACAAATGCCGTGGCGTCAAACTCCCTCGTGGAAGAAGAAAGCCGTCGTGTTTACAACTTTGACAATGAGCGCTTACCAGGATCAACTAAACACTGGCTTTTCAAAAGTATGTGAAGTTTGTGGGTCCATTGTTGCAGTAATATAGCAAAGTATATAAAGTGGGAGGAGTTGGATCTCGTGTTCTGCAGTGAGGACCATCTCATATTTCCTGCTTGGTGTTGCCAGATGTCAAGAGAATAAATCTCCCAAATGTGGCTTTGCTCTTAAAAGGATACTTTTTCTCCCCATTGTTTTACTTACTCTTCTTAATCTGGCAACATTGTCCACGTCCTGCAAAAAAGCGCTGATGATCTGACAACACAAACTTACTCCTTTACTCTTTTGTAACTTTTAGCGATGTACAATGTACAATGTACGATGTACATTCTGCTCGAATGAACGTGTCATACAGCCAAGTCTGTGTTCCTTCACGAGCCCACGCGTGCCATTTGCTGCTACTAAATCTGTGAGCAAACCTTCTCTTTGACAAACTGTAATAAATCCAAACATGATTCGATCATATTGTTTGTCATGTTGGTAATAAATGCAGTCCATGCAACCTCTTTCTTTGCGGTCTGTAATATGAATTTGCATTTGTTAAGCGATCTGGATCTGTGGATTGCTTCCTGACTGTCTTATTTGCAAGTGAATTGCTTCTCTTAAAATATCTATCAAAAGCACTCATCAAAACCATGCATAACCAGAAGTCGTAATAAATGTTAGTGTTCAATTTACTCTCATCAATACAATTGTATTCAATAATTTTATTTGTATTGATTTAATGTTTGTTGAAGCTATCATAGTTGGTTAAATGAAGTCCATGTGCCACCTACAGGCATATTAGGTGAAGTGTAGGCTGTTAGTAAAGAAGAAGTGATACACCTACAGTATATATTAGGGCTGCAACCACTAACAGATCAAATCGATTATTATCGATAATAACAGACAACGAATTTGATTATCGATTAGTACGTCTGCATGCTGTGCTCGAAAACATCAGTCAGCCACGTCGCTTTACAGTAGCTTCAGCCTATGGGGCAGTCACAAATAAACGAACAACTCGGACCCGAAGACTCGAGAGGTGAACTAATCACGATCCCATAGGTTTCCTGTACAGAAAGTATGGGATGTTGTGCATGCGCGGTCAACACAAAATGAACCAATCACTCTTTGAGACAACTTCTTGTTCCTGAGTCATAATAAAAATGAACGAATCGTTCATGATCGACACATCATTAATTTACAGTAGTGAATAACCAATTTCTATGGACAAAACGCATATGGAAAATAGTGTGTTTACCGCGTCTTGCCCTGTCGTGCTTTGACAGATGCACAATTTTTTTTATTGTTATATCCTTATGTAAATGTTAGAAAGTCCTGCGAGTATTTCCTTTTTTGCATATACTGACAACAAGCGTCTTGTTAAACTGACTTCAATGAACAAGCAGCAGTGGGCATATGCACGTCAAACAAAGGGAGCGCAGTAGAATATGAGTGCAATAATTCAGACTAAAATAGACATTTTGCTAAAATATTTTTTGTTAGAAATTAAGTGTAGGTAGGGCTGCACAATTAGTCATATTTCTAATCTAACCAATTAAACACACCTGAACCAGGTAATCAGTGTCTTACTCAGACAGAGAGAGAGAGAGAGAGAGAGAGAGAGAGAGAGAGAGAGAGAGAGAGAGAGAGAGAGAGAGAGAGAGAGAGAGAGAGAGAGAGAGATTATTATTATTATTATTATTATTATTATTATTATTATTATTATTTTTATTTTTATTTATTTATTTATTTTTCATTTTACTGGTGTATTTGGTAATAATATTATTATATGGTTGCTTGCAACAGATGTTTTGATTTACATAAAATAGTTAAATCTCCGTTTGAACAAATGCAAAAGCTGCTAAAAGCAGCGACCCACCACCTAATGACACAAAGCAGCCAGTACCAGAAAGGAAACACAAGACAAACGGAGCAGATTGTAAAATGACAGTCTTGCCGCTTGGATTAAACTCAGAGCGCATGAGAATCCCTCTGGGGGCCCCAATGAACTCTCTCTCCCTCCCTGTCTTTCTCCCTCTCGCACAACCTCCCTGGAATGCAGCCATATGTCTGGCCCATAACTCTGCTGCACTGTGCCCGGCCAAACCAAAATAGGAACAGGAAGTGTGAGGAAGTGAAGTAAGATCTGCCACAAGGCAATGGAAGGCTCACACTGAGCCTTCATTGTGTCCCGCCTCAGTCAGATCATGTTTCACGTGCAAACAAAACAGGTACAGAATGGCAAAGGCCTGGGAACACCACGCTGAGATAATCCACAATGCCGCGCAGACAGGGAGGGATTCCGATTACTGACCACATCCACTGACCCACTTCTCTGAGGCCGTAACACCGTCCAACACAGGAAATAACAAAAAAGGGTATTTTTGAAATATTAGGAATATTTGGCACTTGCCAGCGTAGCCTTGGCCGCTGTCAATCCCAAACATGGAGAAATGACTAGGGCACAGCTCTGAAGCTCTGCCTTTCTAAAAATACAGTATACTATAACAAAGTGGAGAACAGGTGTTCGATCTCCATGCCAAAAATGTATCCGATATTCCTGGACAATGTCTTGGCACACTTTTCACCGGGTCCCACTAAAAGCTAAGTCTCAGTAAACAACATTATCCAGTAACATATCTTCTATGTCGGCGCATTAATCAGCACCCACTAAATGAATCCAGGTACTAAAATCTTCCTTAGCTCAAAGACCAAGCTATTAAGAAGATGATTACTGAATTACACATGCAGTCTGGATGTTTGTGTAGCCAGATACACGTCACGAGTTTAGTCTAACTCCAGTATCCAGGAAAAAAAAAGTCATGCACTGATTTAAAGGGATCCTATTCCTTAATGCCAGGTTCAGACTGCACAATATCAGCCAGATTTTGGCAAGATCTGTTTGATGTAGGGTGTCGTGGTGATTCGTAAATGGCAATGGGGACGCAAGAATTGTTTGTTTCATCTCATATAGTGTGTCACAGTGGACGTTAACCAATGCTGTGTCTGCGATGCTTCATGATGTCACGACAGAAAGACTAGCATGTTTAATTTTTTCCAGTCTTCCATGACGGGTTCCGTCACATCTGTGATTATGACCAATAGCAGCACAGAAGCTCTTCCATACACAGCTTTCAAACATGGCGAAACGAAAGAGAGACGATGGTATTGGTGCTGCTAGGTGGAATTGGTTTAATGGAGGAAAAGTTTGTGGAGCTATGGTAATTACATGGTAACCTAGGGTTGTGACGGTGAGGACATTTTCCCACTGGTTAATCGACGTGTGACAACAACGGTCATACAATGCTGTCATTATCATTAATGCTAATCAAACAACAACAAAAAAGCAAAATCTCTTTTGTAACTTTAATAAGAACATGTACATTTAATTTTCACAGTAAAGACTATTCAGTGTTTTTTTTTATAACATTTGATTACTTTATACAATTTATGTAGTATTTCTTATTTCTAGTGCTTGAAGTTTTTCAGGTAAGTTTATTTCATTTGTTCATTTGTTCTATTGTAGTTAGATTTTTTTTTTTGCTTTCTTTATCACCGTTTACTTGTCTTCAGTAAGTTTGAGAGTTTTTTTAGGCTAGTATTAGTTTTTTAAATGATATTGAAAATGGTGATAAGAATTATGAAATTTCAAAGGTATCAAAAATGTTGATATCATAAAAGCAAAAATAACTATATTGTGATATATACCCAATAAAGATGATTAGTCGGGAAGCAACGTGTGACATGTTTCTTGTCCATGACATGACAAGAATTTAGGAGTCAAAAATCGCATAATCTGATACAGTGACTGTCATAACAGACAAAAAATATTGTGTAGTCTGAACCTGGCATAAGAGGTGTAATTTGCACTCATTCTATGTGAAGTTTTACAGTGTTATACAACATTTCTTCCACTTTCTTCAAATACAAATTTTTTACTATTTTAGAATGGTGAAAATTAAAAAATAAAGTGTAATATACATGCATACATACAAAACAGGGCTCAACGGTAAGGATCATCCAATTGACCCAGGGCCAGTGTGAGCAAGTTTGAGCCAGATGCCAAAACATACATCATACATTTACTAATCTTGTGCATGTGTTTTTATGCCATGAAAATATAAACATTTGGATTTCTGTTACAGACTGGACATTGCAAACCGTGCGGATTTAAACTAGGGCTGGGCGATATGGCCAAAAATATTATCATCACAATATTTTATATCACGATATTCATTTACCATTAATGGGAAAGGAAATGCTTTCCACATATTTGTTAGACCTTGAGAATGAATGTTAAATTTGTTTGTTCACAATTAAACTCCACAGAGTAGAAACCTTTTAATTTAGGGCCCCATGAAATCCATTTTATTTTCCCCTAAATTCTGTTTTTCTTTTTTTGTGGATTCTGGATTTAATATAAATGTATATAAACGTCAACAATTTAATCAAGCTTTTAAAATGTAAACATTGCATTTTTATTTTATTTTTTTTGTCAACAGAACTGTATACATTTAAAACATGGATGAAAAATTATCTTGGTTGTATGATATTCCTTAGAATTATTATTATCATCATCATTACTACATGAGAGTACATTATAGTATACATTAGTGATATATTTCTGTTATAATTTTATTTTGACGATTTGTCATGAAGATCTTTCGGCTTTAGTTTCAGTGTGTATTTGACCGTAGTTTTTCTCAAATGAAACAGTGAAAAGTTTGTAAAGTGACTCTCAGAGCAGCTCTATAGATGAAGTCCATGTGTTTATGTCCTCATATATTGAGATGGCAGACACTGAAAACACAGCGAGAGTCACGTATGTGAGTTTGTGTATTATACCAAACTGTGCTGTTCATTCACACAGAGACACGCAGAAATCACTTATTAGCGACATGCACTGACTGGCTGTTGTGTTTATTTCTGCTGTCTGATAGGCCATGTACATTTTAATCACGATCTCAAACTGGTCAACAAATTAAGGTATCCAGTCAGCACAAATGTGGTTTCGACCAAATTGCCAGTTTTATTTGTGATGGTCTTGAACTCTATCCCAACCAGCGTTTTAAAAATAGTTGCCAACCAGCGCCAGCATTTTTTATTCTTTTCACAACATTTTCATTGCCCCTTAAATATTTTGTTTTATGAATATCTGACCACACAATACATCAAAAGAAAGAACAGAGCCTCTGCTTTTAAACAACAACAAAAAAACTAGCTTCATGCAGTCTTTGTTTTAATCAACACTTGAATGTGGGTAAAAAAAAAGCCACATTTTGAACAAAAAGCTGAGAAAATAGAGTTTTTGTCAAAGACTTCATACGGATCGGATTCAGGACTGAGTAGATCAAGTCCATTAACACCGCCAAAGCTTGCACAGTCCTTTACCTCTTCGTGGGTCGTCATTTCATCTGGTAACATTAGGCAGTTTTAATTTATAAGCCGTTGAATGTTTCGATGGTCACGTTATGCTTATGCTTACATGTGCATAAGCAATGCTTCTATTGCTTGTTTCTGCTGCTTTGCTGTTTTTGGATCTGGAGATTCTGTAAGGCCCAACTCTTTCACCAGATGTGTAATAGCACCCCCTACCATGTTACAGAGAAAATATGGATTGCCAGAAAAACTTGACATTGGCGGGAAAAGTTAAATCACTAGTACACACAGAGAAAAAGGGTGTCAAATTTGTACCTTTAGGGGTACAACAGCTTGTCGCTGGAGCAGTACCCTTAAAAGGACATCTTTGTGCCTTTATTACTGCTAAAAGGTGCATATTAATTTGACCTTAAGGTACTACTACGAACCTTTTCGTGGCAAAAAAGGTACAAATATGTCATTTTAAGGGTAAGCTGTTGTACCCCTAAAGGTACAAATCTGACACCCTTTTTCTCTGTGTAAGAATGGGCCAAAAATTGTAAACAGAACGGTAATGTTTTGCACTATGCCCTTATTTTGGAAAAAGCAAAAACAAAAAAGTATTAATTAAATGAAAATATATTGGCAGGGCAAGTAAAAATTTGCACCAGCAAAATAAAAATATAAAACCTCACTGTTGTGCTTTACAAACTAAACTGCACTGTCAACATTCAGCATTAGAATTTACTATTTCCGCCATGATCCTTCAACATCGACACACCCCAAACTCAGAAGTCAAAGATCAAAGTTTTCTACTGGTAATTATGACTTTGTAGTAGAGTTCATGAGCGCTTTACTTGTAAACAGAACACAACCACTACAACACGACCTGAAAGCAGTAATAGTGCCTGCTAAACAGAGTAAAGACTCTAAAGACAAGAAAATCCAGGAGATTCCTCTTAAGCATCAGGGCATGTAGAAGCAAGCCACACATAAAGAACTGAACCATACTGCTGGACTCACACACATGATGTGATGGCTATCATGTCTACAGTACTTGACAGAGCACTAATTGAGTTATTTTGATGTGGTTCAACTCTAAGTACAAATATGTAGCTCATATCATGTTTAGAAATGAATGTGTAAAAGATCTGCAGATAACTGCCTCGAAGACCACAAAAGCGTCATATGACTCATATTCACCTTAAGCTACTGCTCTGTCATTCATGAGACAGCACTTTTGATAGACCAGCCAAGAAAGAGACCCAATGTATAATGCAAGCACACCTAAAAGTTTAAACCATGACAAAATCCACATATTAATCAAATTATAAGAAATTAAAATAAAACATCATTCGATTTTGAGAAGGAATATTTTATAATGTTTAAAACTGCTAAAATTATTATTAGATTTGAAATATATACAACTAATTTACATTTTAAATATTAAAATATATATTAAAATTACTAATAAAACATGATTAAATCATAAAAAACATTATGCAGGGGAAGGTTTTCTTTTGTATATGAATTGCAGCAGTTCCGCATTAATTTTTTTTTTACAATTATCAATAAACAAACTAAATTTCGGACGTTTTTTATGCAACATTATTTTCCATATCCTTTCATGTGCATGTACTCACAGTCAAATGAACTGTGACTACTTTGACTACCTTTAACTATATTATTTCATAAGAGAGATCAGAAGCCACGATTCCATCCACCTATTTTTATGCACATTTTGGGATATCGCATAAAATTCTAAAATTCTATGCGCCAAGATGCGCATAAATTCTAAAAACACACATAAAAAACCCATATGTGCTTAACTGAGTCGGATATTTTTCCGATAGGAAAACATGCACATAAACTATGATGGCTATTCCTCAATGTGCAACAAACCAAAAAAAACGGACGTGACTGCCTCAACAGCTGATGTGATTGGATAACAGGACTAACCAGCAGGTCAGATTCATTGCACAGCATCTCAAATGTTTTTACTTATTCTAAAATGCTTAAGCCAAAGCCTTTCATCAGAATGATTTGGTATAATGACCTCCCAGAACTGTCTCACATGATTGCGTTCACAAACACCAGGCATCCGCCTTCAAATGCAAGATAACATGATGGTGTTTATTGCGTTTCATCTGTGCAAGCTGAGACGCAAATCGTTCATGATGTAGGGAAAAAGATCCAGAGTCGCTTGCCTTCCCCAATTATAGCAACTTCTATTTTTATTACAGCTATTTTCCAATATCCCAGGAAGTGACAATTGTGTTCTTTTGAACACATGGGATGGAAACTCTGCTTGATTTGCAAATATTTTATGCAATATTCCAATTTTGTGCACACAGAAACATATCTACTGTCTTCACACTCATTGGGAATCTTTACACATTATTAATGGGATATTTCACACAAAAATGAAAATTCTGTCATTAATTACTCACCCTCATGTCGTTCATGACGTTTCAGTGTAAACAGTGCATGCGTCGTGGTGCTCACGTGAACAGCGTTGATTTAAACTAGGGCTGGGCGATATGGCCAAAAATATTATTATCACAATATTTTATATCACGATATTCATTTACCATTAATGGGAAAGGAAATGCTTTCCACATATTTGTTAGACCTTGAGAATGAATGTAAACTTGTTTGTTCACAATTAAACTCCACAGAGTAGCTACCTTTTAATTTAGGGCCCCATGAAATCAATTTTATTTTTCCCTAAATTCTGTTTTTCTTTTTTTTTTTGATTTAATATAAATGTATATAAACTTCAACAATTTAATCAAGGTTTTTAAAATGTAATTAAATAAAAACAATCACAATTAATTTACAAAAAAACATTGCATTTTTATTTTTTTGTCAAAAAAGATGCTGCACAACAGAACTGTATACAGCGTCGGCCAATGGTAAGCCGGCATTCTTGAAGCGCTGCACTGTTTACACTGCGTCAACAGCGTAAGAGTCTGACACAGGCTAGAAAAAATTGTTGAATAAAGTTGTTATTTTTGTTTGTTTTTTGCGCACAAAAAGTATCCTTGTCACTTCATAACATTAAGGTTGAACCACTGGAGTCACATGGACTATTTTAACGATGTCTTTACTTCCTTTCTGGGCCTTGAAAATGTTAATTACATTGCTGTCTCTCGGATTTCATCAAAAATATATTAATTTGTGTTCCGAAGATGAAGGAAGGTCTTACGGGTTTGGAATGACATGAGGGTGTGTAATTAATAACAGAATTTTCATTTTTGGGTGAACTATCCCTTTAATCATTTGCATTAGGTCATTTCTCAACTTTTTTCAAGTTTATTGCCGCAAGTCATTTTTAGTCCAATACGTCTAACTGCTCGGAAAAGTAAATGGTTTTTTGAGGGAAGAGTCACTCTGAAACTTAATATCACACATGGCTGTACAGTCAGTAAATGCTCCTGATTCCTTTTCAACCACGCCATACTTTGCCTTACAAAACAATGCGTTTCTTTTTACATTCATAAGGGCAACCGGAGATGTAACTACCCGTTCAGCAACATTCTCTAGGCACATCGCAAAGGCTTGTTGCTCGTTTTTGATTTGAGCTCAAATAACATATAAAAATGAAGTGGCATTTCTAGGTAAATGATCTGTTCTCTGGGTCTGTGCGCTGTACTGAACCTGCTACAGAGAGTGGTTTTCTTTAAATCTCTAACAAAAACATAGGCCTGTAAACCATCTCCATCTCTGTGTGCGCAAGAGGGGAAAAAGGAGTGCTGGTGAAAAACACAGCGGTCGGAAAAACAAGCAGTGAGGCTGACTGCCATGGCTTTACCCGTAGCGGATCTTCCCCAGGCATCATTTCTAAAACACGGTTGTGTTCATTACATTCATTTAACACTAAGCTTTTAATTGTCTTAACCACAAATTATCTGTCAGGAAATTAGTCAAACTGAAGCAAATGCACTGCTTAAAAAGCAATTGCTGTCTCAGAAAAACATCAAAGACGGAATGAAGTTTTCGGCAGAATATGGGAAGTTGTGTGTGCGATGAATCACAATGAAACAGGAGTTGCTCCATAGTGATGGTCCAGAACGATGTTTTCGAAAATCTGGTGAGAAATATCATAATAAATACGTCTCTACCACAGTGAACAGAAGAGTGTCATTGTGTGGCAAGCCTTTTTAGCTGCTGGTGTTGGTGAGCTAATGTCAAAATCATTTAATGCTAGAGTTGGGTATCGTTTGGGGTTTTTTTTATGAAACCGGTGCCAAATCAATACTTTTAAAATGGTACCGGTGCCTAAACAGTGCCTGAACCGATACTTAAAAAAAAAAAAAAAGAGCCACAAAACGACCGTGGATAACATTAAAGAACTGCTTTTTCATTTAAAAAAAAATCTTTAAATTGAACAATATATTCAAAGTTTAACTACAATAATTTAACAGACACTAAATAACAGTTACAGTACTAATACTGTACCAAGATAAATTATAACAATTGTGAATTATCACTATTATCACTACTACCTTATTTCCTTGTCACGTGACACACCGCAGCCACAATAGCGCTGTATGACAGATGTATCGCTTTTATTTAGTTTTTCCTTAATTATTCAAAATATTCACTAACTTTTTAGCTATGTCATCAACTACCTGATATTCCGATCCTCACATATGTGGAAGTGATAATGGAAAGGATTGTTATTGTCGCTTTCATGGACGCTTTCATAGACATAGTTTGTATTTTACACACTATAGGGTAAACGTACCTTAAGACTATTAAGCTCAAGTACCCATTAAGCACACTACTATCTTTAAGCTCAGATTATAAAAAGAAAAAAATCATTTATCATCCTACTTGATGTCTTAACCAATTGATGTGTTTGTTACTATATACCTCCTGTAATTTCAAGCTAATCAGACCATTGCACACTGAGATATGGTATCTGTGTGGTCACACTGTCTAGCGGCCATTTTGAAAGCTGTCTGAAAACTTTCACCAGAAGAGTAGCCCCTTAAATGTGCATTTTTTTTAGATGTTTAAGCCTTGATTTTGGATAAGTATAACTTCTTATTGCAAAATTAAGAGATTAATGTTTAAACTTTTGCATATTATAACCTGGAACCTGGATGTGGGAAATAATTACAGTTAGACCCAAAAGATAGTTTTAGCAACATAGCGCAGATGCTACAGAACATTGTTAGCTTACTAGCTGTATAAGTTTATTGATGTTATGTGGTTTTACACTGCTGTAATTTTTAAAAACTTCATATTATTTTAAGGTGAGCTTAAAGGGTGCACTACTATGAAAATCACAGCTTCATTGTGACATCAATAAGAAAAAGTATAATTTCATAGATATTTTCAATAATAGCAATCCATATTAAAATATGTATGAACTTAATACATGACCTAGATTATTTATTTAGCAAAATTGTCCTTTTAAATTTAATTTAATAAGTTGCTCTTCCAATAAAGCTCAGTGTGCTCCCTTTAAGCTCATCCATTGAACGTCTATGTAAATACTTCATAAATAGACTTTAAATATTAACTGATGGTTATCACTTCAAGTTAATCTTTATAAAATTATTCTTTAAAAAATGTGTTTAAAATAAACAAGAATTTAAAAAAAAGAAACATGTTGTGAGCTTAATGGAAACAGGGGTGTGCTTTAAGGGTACAAACATGTTCCCATTAAGCACAGCCAGACTTTTTGCATTTAATGATGTACATCTTAATTGAAATGCCTTTGTCATTTAAAATAAAATTAAATATTATTGTGTGAGAGATTAATCTTTTATTTTAACATAACTTCTTGTACTGAAACCAATACCCTGTGCACTAAAATGTCTCAATGTAGACTTTGGTGAGCTTAATAGGTATGTTTACCCTAAGTGTTTTGTTTTGCTAGTACTTATGTGTATTTAAATGTCTGAAACCTAAAATAAAGTTTATGTGGTGAAAACACTGAATAGTTGTGATATAATAATATGACAAACTCTTAGCGCATCCGCCTCTGGCTCAGCGCCAGCCAAAGTGAGAAAGCACATTCGAATTTAGCAGCTGAACACGTGATGCAATCGCACCGGTGTGATCGTATGCGTCAAATGGTTAAATGGCACCGAAATGAGGCACTGAAATCTGCGTTCTAATTCGGTCCAGTACATACCCGTCATATACAGTACCCAAACCTATGTAATGTTTCGGAGTAGTGGAGAATATTGCAGAATGGTTTGCTTACCATAATTGAAAAGGAATGGTCAGATGTTTTATAAAGACAAATTATAAAGAAAACCAAGAAATGGCTTGAGATTAAGTTCATCAGGCTCATGTTTAGGCCTGGTCAGAGTCCAGGGGTCCGTTTTTCGTACCTCGCTTAATACATCTGAGATGATTTGACAGATCCCAGATCTTTTAATCGTGATAACTGATCTCTGGCTAATTTGGTTCTTCAAACGAATTTGCGGATTGGATTGAAATATCTGAATAAATTGTCTAAGATTACTGCGCGTTCTTGTGTTCCCTGAAGAGGGCAGATGCTTCGATACGCGAAACTAGGATCAGCAATGCAGCGATTGGCTGGCAGCAAAACAGCAACATAATGACATCATATAATTAAAAAAGCCACCTGGCAAAAAACTTGATTACAAATTAAAAAAAGAAAACCATGAATTTCTGGACCTTTATAAGGAAACAGCCAAGCGACCAAACCAACATAAAAGTTATAATAGATTAATGAAATGTGCACTGTTTTTTTTGTTTTTTTTTTAAACATGATTCCCAATTATTTATATTCATGATTTTATAGTATTTGTGCACCCTTTACATTTTTATTTCAGTGTTGTAATTAGCAATTAATTTAATGTTTAATGCAATTTGAAGCAGATTTGTTACGTGACAGCATTAATTAAAGTTTCTTAAGGGTCAAGATCCAGTTATCTGCTTCTCCTGTGCCGCATCAAACCATCCCATAATATCCGTCATCACTCAAATGAATGCACGGCTCAGGTTAACGTTACAGCATGTGTGTAAGACTCCAATAAAATTATAATGTAATTATTCTATCAAAAATAAATCTCTCAATCAAGTGGCTGTGTCTATAGTATTATACATTACAACATTATGATATTATTTTCAAATACATTTTTATATTATTATTGTTATTTAAAATTATTATTGCCCCTGGTTCAGTAAGGAACTCTTGTAATAAAGTAGCAGTGGTTGGGACAAATTTTAAGTATCAACACTGCTTAAAAAATGTTGTCTAATCCTGTTTACACTAAATAAGCCTGCTCCCAATTAGGTTTAAGCTTCCGGACCTGTTGCTATGACAGCAAGTCCAGGATGAGCATCAAAGAACCAAACAATCCAAGATCATGCCAAATCGTCAACAACCAAATCCAGCTAACTGAGTTAGCGACGTACGAAGAACGGACCCCAGAATCCTAGTGAATATTTGTTCTCACATTAAACTCAAACTAACTGGGAGACATTTTAACTAACTACTCATCATAAACATCATCAACACTGACTCTTCTTCCTGTAAAATCTGTCTGCAAATGTACCCTCATGGCTTAAGCATTTAAAGAAAACAAAGGGAAGGCTATTCTGTGCTAAGTTACTTTATCTACAGTATTTGTGCAATTATTGCTAACTTTCTGACCAGTGATTTGTGTTTAAAATGGTTAAGACCATTAAAATACCACTAAATATTTTTCATTTTTTGGCTTGTCCCATTTTTTTTTATTTTTTTTTTGCCCAGGAGTGTGCGTGTGTATCATATTCATCACAGATCAAAAAAAAGAGAGATGGCTAGATATACACATTTTGTTTACATCACAGAAAGTCTCAAAATATTTTCTCTGAAATAAGACAAAATTGTACAAAAAAAAATAATCAGAAAAGAGAAGCTATGAAGTTATTGTAGCCATAATGTTTTCCTGAGAGTCAAATCATTGATTATAGGGTCACTTTTCATCTAACCTTTGACCTGCAAATAGTGCCCTATCTTGCTTACTGTAACATTATGACTTATGACCTTTCAATAATTCTACCAAGAAGTTTGGACACTTTACTGATTATTTATTGATTGATTGCATGATCGTAAAAATCTAAAGTCTTAAACACTTGAACTGTTAAATTGCACCACTTCCAGTTTCATTTCATAATTTTGATGAATTTGATCATTCTAAAACGTAAAAAAAACGACATCAATAAGGAATACGCAGCAGGTGCTTCCAAACTAGTAAAATGAAAATGTACTACTAAGGTTGAATGCACCTTACTACAAAACTACACCAGTTTCATACAATAAACATACAACAAGTATTGTACATTCTTGCATTGATAGTGACACCATAGCAAAAAGACAATCTAAACATCAGAGATTAGATGACAGCCTGCAATCTGAGGTACTCATTGTGGAATAAGTGCATTCATAAACATATGACTCAGACAGGTTAGCTGATGTACTACAACACACTAGAAGTAAACAAGAACTATAGCCTTCCCTCAAACGTCAGTGGGGACTGTCATCGTGGACACGCCCCCTCAAACCCTTTACTTACATATGTTAAATAAAATCAAAGTTGTTTTGTAATAAAACTCGAGTGTATAGCACGCACATGAAGCTAACTGTGTGTGATGGGTTTCCACTGTATCATTATAATAAACTGACTAAATGGATCATCCACATCCAAGACGCATCAACTGTCATCTATCGAAAGTGGAAATCACATGTTTTTGTAGTGTTTTGATGTGCGGAAACGTGATATTTAACTCTTGAGTTTTGAATGCAGCCTTGGCTTTGACGGAATGTAGCTTTGTATCAAGCGGCCGCCGCGCGCCAAACATTCATCAAAGGAGTTTGACATGTGCCGACTCCAAACTTTCTCTCAACTCACCTCTGTCCCGTAAAGGAGCACTCGCTTCTTCATCCCTGCTCACTTGCGTGATGATCGAGGCGGACGGGTGGTCCATGAGATCCGTAAATCAAGTAAAATCGCAACTTAAAAAGGGTTTCCGTATTAAAATCTTTCCGCTGGCTACGATTGAATTGAGAAAAAAAAAAGAAAAGACTCCCTGCAAATGCCCCCAAAACTCCAAAAGACTTTTACCACTTAAGAACATTCATAATGCGAAACCATATTAGGCTGAATGTGATATCTATGTTTTTATAAGTTATACGACAAAAAGAAAATTAAATAAAAATAATAATAAAAAGTTAAGTTCCTGGATGATAACTTTTCACAACATGGAGTTCGGCTCTGCTCTCAATTTCAACATACAAACATGGAACTCAGCGGTTTCAAGGCACCCTTCGCCTTAAAGGGGCAACGACACTCAGGCAAGACAGAATTTTGCAAGCCACTTCTAAGGTTCAAAGTTTATGAATGTGAAATATATTACGAATCAGAAGAAAACCAGTACCTGTGAACATACATTTTAGTACCAAAAAGTACTAAATGTACTAATATGTTCAGATGCAACATATTTAATACTCAATAGGAAGGGGGCCCCACAAACCAAGACAGTTTAGCACAATTAAAGTTCAGCAATGTTTTTATGATCCCACACTTAGTAAATGTAACATACGTGTAAAAAGTAAATGATTTCTCTTTCTTTCACATGAACTAGATAATAAATCTGACTTTGGAACAAAGTGTCCTAATCGCTTGTACGCGGGCTTGATTAATATGCGTTGCCCCTTTAAAATCTACAAAATCCAATACGCAAACAAAGTTTAAAAGATCTCTCGGTCTCGGTGTAACAAAATGCTCAGTTCTGAGCTAAAACGGTTTTTCTAACGCCTGACAGGTAATATATATCATAAGTAGTTAGGCGTGAATGGTTTTCAAATGAATGCGTGTGTATTTTACGCTTTTTAAGCAAGACAACTTTCTTGTGAACTTTTTTTGGCAGGAGCTGCGAGCGCGGGGGGCTTGAGACCGTCTTTAGAATGGAGGATAGGGAGAGTCCTCAAAGTTCGCGCACTCTGTCATGTTGATTACAAAGTTTACATCATTGGTATTCATGACACACTACACTTAACAGTCTACAGTCATTCACTGAAAGCATTAGTAAGACCCTTCAGATTATACGTTTGAAGATTTTCAAGTTTTTTACAAAAATATCATACAGTTTTTTTATGGCCTCAAATTGAATTGTTGCAGAAAGCATGAAGCTTTAAGTGAATTAAAATTAGTACAAACATTTATTTATTTTGTTTGTTTGAAAACTTGATTAAATATAATTTTCCTTAATTTTCTTAATAAACTTAATTTTCCTCATTTGAAAAAACTTTATTAGATATCTTAAATCTGCTTTAAATGCACACCTTTATAACCCTGTAAATCCTTACATGAAATAGTTAGATTTAATTGGTTTAATTTTTTTTGCATATGTGTTACTTTGAGTATCATATTTGATACATCAGGCTTTTATGCATATCAGCATTATCATATGATAGGAGAATATGAAACTAGTCGAGGAGGAAAAAACAACTGCCGAAACTGAGCAAAAATAAGCAATTTGGTACAGTTGCTATATGTCATTTAAATTCTAATACATTGAAAAGTAAATCAATGAGATCTTATAGCCAATGCACTCGCCCCCATCTGTTCGCCCATGGGTGTGCTGGTCTGAAAACTAGGTGTGTTCAGGCACATTGTTGGCGCGTTGCTATTTTGAGGCAACTGAAAATGACTGCACCATTTAAACCTGGTCTAAAGTCAATAGCGCAATATTTTTGTGTTATTTAAAGGGCGCGTTAGTAATATGCGCCTATAGGCGGGTGCACAACGCGTGTACACTCTGCTTATTACACACACAGGGAGACGCAGCAGCACACAAACATTTATAAATATAAAAAATAAAAGTATTCCTCTCTGGAGAAGTGTTCAGTCTTTCTACTCGCAAATTCTGCCATGTAAATAGCGAATCCGCCATGGTGCAAGCACAACTGGCTTTTAAAGGGAATGGGAGATGACACTCTGACTGGTTTATTGCATGTTACGCCCAAAACACCCATGACTCATTAAGAGAATAGGTACAACCCTTTTAGACCATGCGCCTGGCGTGCTGACCGTTTTTTCCGTCATTAAACTAGCAAAAGTGGATTAGGACACGCCCTAAGTGCACCTGCGCCATGCGCTCATATCATTAAAATAGGGCCCTATATCTCCCAATGTCTTTAGTAAGGTGATATTTAAAAGCTACTTTTATGATCAAAGCTCTGTAGATTTTATTGGGGGCAAACATATAATGCATTGCAATTCAATGATGATTGAGAAATGTATCATATTTGATATTTACATTTAACATGATTTTTCTGAAAATTATGTATGGATAATCAAGTAAAAATTTGCCCTAGGTTGCCTTAGTCCAGTAAGTGTTCATCTTGAAACATTGCTAACAATATAAAAGTTTTTCTTATGTCTACTTTATAAAAATCAGTAAAGATTTCACACACAAAAAGACATGTACCATAACCTTAAGGGGGATTTGCATATCAAATATTATACAGTAGGTTTTATAGGGTTAAAGAGGTCTTCAGCAAGCCATTTATTTTAGCATAGTGATATAGAGGCATCAATGCTTGCTGCCCATTGAAGACAAAGGACATGACTGAAGTATTATTGAAGTATATAAACCACACAAGAGACAAGAGGACCTGTGTCTCTAACTGCTCAAAGGACATACTTCCCTGAATCTGCTGGCTAAGTGTATTTGATGGTCAGGAAAGTAGCCTATTAGGGTCTCACTGTCATGTTCATCAGAGAGGTTACTGGGCAAAATACAACCAATTAGGTCAATAATAGACATTAAAGTCAGCATGAAATGCATATTTTCTTCCCAATTGTGATGTACACTCACCTAAAGGATTATTAGGAACACCATACTAATACTGTGTTTGACCCCCTTTCGCCTTCAGAACTGCCTTAATTCTACGTGGCATTGATTCAACAAGGTGCTGAAAGCATTCTTTAGAAATGTTGGCCCATATTGATAGGATAGCATCTTGCAGTTGATGGAGATTTGTGGGATGCACATCCAGGGCACGAAGCTCCCGTTCCACCACATCCCAAAGATGCTCTATTGGGTTGAGATCTGGTGACTGTGGGGGCCATTTTAGTACAGTGAACTCATTGTCATGTTCAAGAAACCAATTTGAAATGATTCGAGCTTTGTGACATGGTGCATTATCCTGCTGGAAGTAGCCATCAGAGGATGGGTACATGGTGGTCATAAAGGGATGGACATGGTCAGAAACAATGCTCAGGTAGGCCGTGGCATTTAAACGATGCCCAATTGGCACTAAGGGGCCTAAAGTGTGCCAAGAAAACATTCCCCACACCATTACACCACCACCACCAGCCTGCACAGTGGTAACAAGGCATGATGGATCCATGTTCTCATTCTGTTTACGCCAAATTCTGACTCTACCATCTGAATGTCTTAACAGAAATCGAGACTCATCAGACCAGGCAACATTTTTCCAGTCTTCAACTGTCCAATTTTGGTGAGCTCGTGCAAATTGTAGCCTCTTTTTCCTATTTGTAGTGGAGATGAGTGGTACCCGGTGGGGTCTTCTGCTGTTGTAGCCCATCCGCCTCAAGGTTGTGCGTGTTGTGGCTTCACAAATGCTTTGCTGCATACCTCGGTTGTAACGAGTGGTTATTTCAGTCAAAGTTGCCCTTCTATCAGCTTGAATCAGTCAGCCCATTCTCCTCTGACCTCTAGCATCAACAAGGCATTTTCGCCCACAGGACTGCCGCATACTGGATGTTTTTCCCTTTTCACACCATTCTTTGTAAACTAGAAATGGTTGTGCATGAAAATCCCAGTAACTGAGCAGATTGTGAAATACTCAGACCGGCCCGTCTGGCACCAACAACCATGCCACGCTCAAAATTTCCCATTCTGACATTCAGTTTGGAGTTCAGGAGATTGTCTTGACCAGGACCACACCCCTAAATGCATTGAAGCAACTGCCATGTGATTGGTTGATTAGATAATTGCATTAATGAGAAATTGAACAGGTGTTCCTAATAATCCTTTAGGTGAGTGTATATCAGAGTGAAACAGCTTCTCAAATAAGAAAAAAAGTAACTGATTGGATGGTTGTGGTTTGCTATTAGTGTGATCTCATGTGAGTGACATTGTCCCGCCCTTACTCCAGTAAACACGTCATCAGAGAAGAGAGGGAGGGGACCTTATTTTGATAAAAGGGGTCCTATTATGCCCCTTTTTACAATATGTAAAATAAGTCTCTGGTGTCCCCAAAGTGTGTATGTTAAGTTTTAGCTCGAAATACCCCACAGATCATTTGTATAGCATATTAAAATTGTCAAATTGTAAAATTGGGGGGTGAGAAAAAAACACGTAGTTTTTGTTTGTGTCCCTTTAAATGCAAAAGAGCTGCCGAAGAGGGTGGAGCTTCAAGAGATCGTATTAGCAGCTCTGATTACCTCGCAGACTGTTCAAAAGCTGTTCAACTTTTTATGTTCAAAACGGAGTTGGACAATGATGGAAAGACTCAAGTGACAACATGTAGAATGCAACAGGACGTTTCTGAATAGTTAGTTGATGGATTGTTGTAGCTGATGTGGAGTTTACTATCTTCAAGTCATTGATTAGCATGTTCTGTCATGATAATCTATAAATCGCTCATGTGGGAACTGTTGTAAGATGCCTTCAGAGCCAGAGTCATAGAGCCGACAGGTATAGTTTAGTTTAATTACGGTTATAACTTATGTTGTCATCTTGCTTTTATGACATGCTATTGCATTTGTGTTACTTGCTGTATTGCAATAATGAGAAAAGATGGATGTGACAGCTTGAGCAGACTCCTTAATGTTCTCTATTACAAGAACTCTTCCACTTCTCTAAAGCAGCCTAACATGGCCTCACCCCCTTTGTTGCGTGTTCCTGGGGGCAGAGTTTAGGTAAATTGTAGGGTTAGTGATGTCACTAACCCGGGAAGAAGCTTGTTGTAGTCCCTACCAGCCGTTTGTTGTAGCCCTTAAAAAGCAATTTCTGTAAAAGAAAATATCTCCCTTTGCTTTGAACTTTGAGCGTCGTAACTTTGCAAATGTTGCTTATGCTCAAACAGCAATATTACACACCAACTAAAGTTAAAAAAGTGAAATCATAATCAACCACCCCTTTAAAGGTTATGAGATAAATCATTCATAATAAATATGACAATATTCCATTAAAAACAAGAATTTTCCATTTTGATTTTAGGGCGACTTCGCATAGTGATGACCATATCTCTGCTTAGGTAATCCGAGGTAGCTTCACACATGACTAGGCAGGGCCACAACATCCGGATCCTCAAAAACATATTGGGTCTTAGTCCATCCTTCAGCTGTGTCCTATCCTTTGACAAGAGGATAAAGTGGTCTGGGAAGACACTGCACTGCCCTCTATATAGCAGAACCACAACTTTCAGCTCCTGCAGACACATTGGAGGGCCCTTTTAGTTGCAGCTCTTTTCTTGATTTAGACAGACAATGGTGCACATTCATGCAGACGACAAATCAAAGGTCAGCTGTTACATGCAGCCGAGCCTCACAGCATTAAATAGAGCTCCATCTATATCCGATTGTGACTCACACCAGTGCTCTCGCTATGAAGCTTGGATGTGGATTTCTGCCTCTTAGACTTGAGGGTCATTGCGTGTTAAAAGGGCATCCTGGAACTGCTAGTGGTGCTGCCTTTAGACAGACAGATTCGACTGGAGAAATCTTAAAAATTAAACTTCAAACTATGTTTCATCTATGTCATCTATGTATGACATACTGGAAGTTAGCAAGCAGTCAGATAGCTTTAAATGATTACAAAAGAAGTTTATTGTTTCTAAATTAAACTTTTTTGTTGAGTACAGGTGCTGGTCATATAATTAGAATATCATCAAAAAGTTGATTTATTTCACTAATTCCATTCAAAACGTGAAACTTGTATATTATATTCATTCATTACATATATGATATATTTCAAATGTTTATTTCTTTTCATTTTGATGATTATAACTGACAATGTTACCATCCTCTGCACCCTCCAAAATGGCAGGATGAGTGCTCCTCAAATGGGCTAGCTGCCTATCACAATACACACATCTCACTTTATTTGGTGTTTCCAAATGGAAATGCTCCCACACCACAGATGTACGGCATGTCTTACGTGGACATTTTTGACCCTATTTGTATCTCGTCTATTAATATATCTATCTATATATCACCTATGAATCTATATCTATATAATTCTATATCTCGAACTTATGTCACTATCTAACTTAGCCTATATGAATGTCACTATATCTATCCTAACTATCTGTCACTGTCTATACCTATCAGTCAATATATCTAATTTAGATCTAGCCTACATATAACTAACCAAAGCGCACTATAAATCTCACTTATATCACAAAATCACTGCTATCACAAAATCTCTCTCCTCTCACAAAAACCCACGATGTGAAAATGGATTAACTTCACATTTAAACTGTGGGGAATTAGGTTCATACAGATGTGTGACTGTGTGGTTTGTTCCCGCCCCTTTCAATCAAACGCAGTTTCGATAGGCGCCACCCGATGAAACACTTCGAAGCTTCATTTAGCCGTAGTCACGTGACATGGGTGTTTTGAATCACAGTTCGGAGCAGTGTTTCGAAACATCTGCGCTTTGGGATCTCGACAAAGCTTCGAAAACGTCAGTTTCGCGTCAGCCATCCCTAATTAAAGCTGCATTTGGATCCTCTTCCTGTGTCTCTCGGAGCAGAATGTAACAGAAGACTTAGCCATGCACAGATCCAGCAGCCGAGTGATCGTCCATCCACAAATGAGTCCAGCAGCACAAATCATGTGTCTCCGTCAGGGAGACCGCCCGATTGAAAACTATGTCATGGAGTTTATTGAACTGGCACACCTAACTTCAATGGACAAGTTATGCCTCATGATATTTTTTGTGGGGGACTATCTGAGCCACTCAGCTCGTTTATGCCATTACATGACCCTAATTCGACTCTAGAACATTATATCGATTTGGCATTACAAATAAGCGGCTCTGATTTTACTGTGGGTGTCGTGGAGGAATGTGACATCTACGCAGTACCCGCCAGTCCTGAGTTTCCAGCCACTGACCAACGCCCAGAGATGGTTCCAACCACTGACCAGCGCCCAGAGATGGCTCCAGCCCCTGACCAGCGTCCAGGGATGGCTCCAGCCCCTGACCAGCGTCCAGAGATGGCTCCAGCCACTGACCAGCATCCAGAGATGGCTCCAGCCACTGACCAGCGTCCAGAGATGGCCCCAGCCACTGACCAGCGTCCAGAGATGGCCCCAGCCACTGACCAGCGTCCAGAGATGGCCCCAGCCACTGACCAGCGTCCTGAGATGGCCCTAGCCCGTGACCAGCGTCCAGAGAGGGCTCCGCCTCCTGTCACGAGTCCAGAGAGGACTTTGCTACTTGTTTCAGATCCAGAGAGGACTCCGCTTCCTGTTTCAGGTCCAGAGATGACTCCGCTTCCTGAACTGTGTGGGCCGCCCTGGCCTCCTGAACTGTGTGGGCCGCCCTGGCCTCCTGAACTGTCTGAGCCGCCCTAGTCATCTGTCCGGCCTGCGCCACCCTGGTCATCTGTCCGGCCTGCGCCACCCTGGTCATCTCCCCGGCCTGTTCCGCCCTGGCTGCCGTCTGTCTGGAAGCCGCTCCTTTGAGGGGGGGGCTATGTAACGATTCACCAGTGTGAGTGCCCCTGATCACCACCAGAGGGCACTCCAACCCGGACTGTCATTCCATCATAGACTACATCACCCATAATCCTTTGTCCGGACTCTGTTTACACCTGTGTCTCATTTACCTCATTACCTCTGCCTATATCTAGCCTGTTCACCCTGTCATTCTTTGCTAAGTCTTGTTTAGTGTTACACTGCATTTCTGAGCGTTTTCCCTGGTTTCATGTCTCTTGGTTTGTTGGATTTCTTGCCTGTTTCCTGGATTACCCTTTTTCCTCTGTCTCCTGCCTTGTTTGCCTGTTTGGACTGCCTACCTGTGTTTTGACCTTGCCTGTACTTTTGAGTATGATTGTGGATTACCCTTCATTAAAGCTGCGTTTGGATCCTCTTCCTGTGTCTCTCGGAGCAGAACGTAACAGATGGATGGATGGGTGGGTGGATGGATGGATGGATGGATGGATGGATAGATAGATAGATAGATAGATAGATAGATAGATAGAACTACAGAGTGATAGATAGATAGATAGATAGATAGATAGATAGAACTACAGAGTGATAGATAGATAGATAGATAGATAGATAGATAGATAGATAGATAGAACTACAGATAGATAGATAGATAGATAGATAGATAGATAGATAGATAGATAGATAGATAGAACTACAGATAGATAGATGGATATGGATAAATAAATAGATAGATAGATAGATGGATGGATGATGGATGAAGATAAATGGATAGATAGATAGATAGATAGATAGATAGATAGATAGATATGGATATGGATGGATGGATGGATGGATATGGATAGATAGATAGATAGATAGATAGATAGATAGATAGATAGATAGATAGATAGATAGATAGATAGATAGATAGATGGATGGATGGATGGATGGATGGATGGATATGGATATGGATAAATAGATGGATGGATGGATGGAGATAGATAGATAGATAGATAGATAGATAGATAGATAGATAGATAGATAGATATGGATATGGATGGATGGATGGATGGATGGATATGGATAGATAGATAGATAGATAGATAGATAGATAGATAGATAGATAGATAGATAGATAGATGGATGGATGGATGGATGGATATGGATATGGATAAATAGATGGATGGATGGAGATAGATAGATAGATAGATAGATAGATAGATAGATAGATAGATAGATAGATGGATGGATGGATGGATGGATGGAGATGTAGATAAATGGATAGATGGATGGATGGATGGATATTTAAATTAAATGTAAATTAATCAAACAAATTAAAAAGTATAAAGCAAGGTTAAGGGTTAAAACAAGCATACAGGTGCTGGTCATATAATTAGAATATCATCAAAAAGTTGATTTATTTCACTAATTCCATTCAAAAAGTGAAACTTGTATATTATATTCATTCATTACACACAGACTGATATATTTCAAATGTTTATTTCTTTTAATTTTGATGATTATAACTGACAACTAAGGAAAATCCCAAATTCAGTATCTCAGAAAATTAGAATATTACTTAAGACCAATACAAAGAAAGGATTTTTAGAAATCTTGGCCAACTGAAAAGTATGAACATGAGAAGTATGAGCATGTACAGCACTCAATACTTAGTTGGGGCTCCTTTTGCCTGAATTACTGCAGCAATGCGGCGTGGCATGGAGCCGATCAGTCTGTGGCACTGCTCAGGTGTTATGAGAGCCCAGGTTGCTCTGATAGTGGCCTTCAGCTCTTCTGCATTGTTGGGTCTGGCATATCGCATCTTCCTCTTCACAATACCCCATAGATTTTCTATGGGGTTAAGGTCAGGCGAGTTTGCTGGCCAATTAAGAACAGGGATACCATGGTCCTTAAACCAGGTACTGGTTGCTTTGGCACTGTGTGCAGGTGTCAAGTCCTGTTGGAAAATGAAATCTGCATCTCCATAAAGTTGGTCAGCAGCAGGAAGCATGAAGTGCTCTAAAACTTCCTGGTATACGGCTGCGTTGACCTTGGACCTCAGAAAACACAGTGGACCAACACCAGCAGATGACATGGCAACCCAAACCATCACTGACTGTGGAAACTTTACACTGGACCTCAAGCAACATGGATTGTGTGCCTCTCCTCTCTTCCTCCAGACTCTGGGACCCTGATTTCCAAAGGAAATGCAAAATTTACTTTCATCAGAGAACATAACTTTGGACCACTCAGCAGCAGTCCAGTTCTTTTTGTCTTTAGCCCAGGCGAGACGCTTCTGACGCTGTCTGTTGTTCAAGAGTGGCTTGACACAAGGAATGCGACAGCTGAAACCCATGTCTTGCATACGTCTGTGCGTAGTGGTTCTTGAAACACTGACTCCAGCTGCAGTCCACTCTTTGTGAATCTCCCCCACATTTTTGAAAGGGTTTTGTTTCACAATCCTCTCCAGGGTGCGGTTATCCCTATTGCTTGTACACTTTTTTCTACCACATCTTTCCCTTCCCTTCGCCTCTCTATTAATGTGCTTGGACACAGAGCTCTGTGAACAGTCAGTCTCTTTTGCAATGACCTTTTGTGTCTTGCCCTCCTTGTGCAAGGTGTCAATGGTCGTCTTTTGGACAACTGTCAAGTCAGCAGTCTTCCCCATGATTGTGTAGCCTACAGAACTAGACAGAGAGACCATTTAAAGGCCTTTGCAGGTGTTTTGAGTTAATTAGCTGATTACAGTGTGGCACCAGGTGTCTTCAATATTGAACCTTTTCACAATATTCTAATTTTGTGAGATACTGAATTTGGGATTTTTCTTAGTTGTCAGTTATAACCATCAAAATTAAAAGAAATAAACATTTGAATTATATCAGTCTGTGTGTAATGAATGAATATAATATACAAGTTTCACTTTTTGAATGGAATTAGTGAAATCAACTTTTGATGATATTCTAATTATATGACCAGCACCTGTAGGCAAAAGAACGAATAGAGTCAAGTACAATGATGAATGATTAAGTTATGAGTTATAATCTTAAATAATCTACTGATGAACAAAATCAACTATCACTCATCCTGAAGAAGTTCTTGACCTTTACTTCTACTCAGGATCCAACAGATGACCTGTGGATCTTTATTTTAGAGTGAGATTTATTTTAGAGGTTGATAAAAGATGTTCTTGAGTGAGCAGTTGTGCTGTATATAGTCAACCTATAATGAAATGACCCCTAAGGCTAAAATCAGCAATACACCGGGCCAATAGTCAGATATGAAACATAAATGGTCCAAAATGAAATCATAACATTTGGATTGGCCTCACTTGAACACATGAATGTAGTGCGAGTTCATGGCCTGTTTATGGAGCCCAATCTAACTACGTCTGGTTGAATTTGGGTAATTGTTCTGAAGTGTCTCGTAATAAAATTTAGACCATTTCCACTTTGTAATAGTACTTAGATGCACTTATAGAGACTGAAATGACTGGAATAATAATAATAAATTAATGTAGAGTCTGTTGAGTATTGCTGACAGCTGATTTTATTCATGAAAAGTCATGGTTTCGACATATACACACTTCATTCTACTGTAAAACATTCATATTATCTCCACATTGTCACTGTTTTAGTGCAACATAATTCATTCCAGAAAAGCTTGATTTAGTTTCACATTAAAGGGTTGCTCGGCATGACTGAAAGAGTAGTAAACACACACACACAAAATATAAAATCTTATTCACAACACATTGAGTCTGAATTCTTTCTTCTTTATTGTGATTCCATTTTTTCGCACCATAATATATTTAAAACTAGAAGCTTGAACAATTTGAATAACCCGAGTTCAAACAAATAATAAACAAATCGGATAGAAGAACAAACCCAGTGTTAGCGTTTATGCAAAGAGATGGAAAACAGAAGAGAGTTCGCGCTGAATCTCATAGCAAGTACTGCAATAAAAACTAAGCAAACAGCTATTTATAATCCAATATTTATGTATGTGATAGAAGGTCAAAGGTGTTCACTTGCAGTGTGCGGACAGAGAAGGTCACAATAGGATTGTGCTAAAAACCATGAGGACATGACTGCAGCGTTCCCACACCTTTTGACCAATGGATTTCCATGTCTTTTCCTGTTGTTCCTGATCACTGGATGACTGTGAGACCCTGATACTATTTTCTTTCACTTTGCTTAGTTGTAGTTTTTTTTCGTGGATGTGAATCACTCATTTGTCCATTAGATAAATTAACAACTAAACTACACAAACAAATAAAAAATTAATCAAGCACTGATTCTGTGACTATGTTCACCAAACAGGATGCAAACTGTTCAAAAATAAATCCAAATAATAATCAAATCAAGATCAACACCCATTCATATACATCTTCAAATCAAATCAAATAATTTTTAGAGATATATCTCCATGTGTAAATTACCACACATCGAAGAATACATGTTCTGCTTTTGATCATTCATAAAAATAAGAATAAAAACTCCGATTTTTGTAGACAATACATTTAATATATATTTTAAATATTTTGTATGATTTAGATCAAAACAAGATTTTTTTCCATAACCATTCAACCATAAAGTTACTCTCATTCATGGGTATAAATGAATCTTTCAGCAAAAACTTTCAAAATAATATACTAATCAATCTCATAACCATTCAATGCAGCAGCTAACGTATGTTTTACAACATATTCTAGTCCCTTTAGGAAAAAAATGGCACTTCTCTGAGACATCTCCATTCCATCCATCCATTACGAGATCACTAGGTAGCTTCCAGGCACATCTTGAATCAGCCGATCTCTACATAAACACAACTTTGGCCGTTATACCATGAGTTTTCTCTGGAAACCAATGGTGCTGCCGATACGCTATGAAGAGGAATTTGTACCGATGCATGCTGTATGCTACTGTATGCACTGAAATCTGCAATATATAATACATTCCTGGTGTTAGTGTTAAACGCAAAGACTTCAACATATCAAAAGTCTAATTCATTAAGTGTCATGGAAAACCAAATCGTGTGTGCTTTAATGAACTGGGAATTCTTGCAAAAATGTCGCTCCCTAAAGCTGTGAGGCCTTTCAATATTACAATAAAGTCAATCCACTTTAGTTTAGATCAAAACACTTTAGTAAAAGATAAAAAGCATCTTGTTTGAGAATATGATTTCAGTGATAGTTTTCATATGTATACTGATAATCACTACAGTATAACAACTAGCAGTAATAAAAGTATTACTTATGCCATAAAAACTAGTTCAAAAAAAGATATACACCATTTTCCACAAATCTCAAGGCCCTGGTTCACAATTGGAAGACACCACAAAAATTACACATTGACATGACATTTTTTGCGTCGAGTAATGGACTAGTCTTCTTGATTGAGTTTTGTGTATGAAATAGTCACTCTTCTCAACCAGGATGGGTCCAAGTTCTTGACCACTTGCTAGAGATGCAATGCTGATAACTAGGTTTGTCAAAAAGTCGTAGGAAAGAAGTATAGGACGCTTAAAGTAAGGGACGACGTCCTGTACAATAAACACAACTGCACTGTGCATGCTGGCCACAGCTAACAGAGGTAAATGCACTGAAATCCATTACGCTTTTGGATGCCAGGTTTTGTGTGTGTGTGTGTGTGTGTGTGTGTGTTTCAGGTGGCGTAAACTCTGTGGCGAGGCCAGAAGATTCTGTGCTTCATCTGCTTACACACACACACCGCACTTTTACTGGCCCCCCTCAAGGGCTGGGATGTCCTGAGGCTGTGTCTCTCTCTGTCCTTATCCTGGAGAACCCCGGAGCCGTCTTCTCATCTCTCTGTAGGACGTCCAGTGGTGGAGCTCAATGAGAGATGGGTGCTGCAGGGGTGCCGGGTGTTGAGGGGGTGGATGGGGTTTGTGGAGTGCTCTGGTAGGAACGCAGAAGGACTTTGTGCTTTGTTGCCACCTCGGCCCTGACCTGCTGCTGCTGCTCCAGGAACTCCTTGAGGCGTGTGGTGGTAAATGTGAGAGTCTGTCTCCGCAGTCTCATTAGATAAGCGTCCTGCAGCCAGGAGTTGTTAAAGCAGTCCTTAATGGTAGGACGGGCCCTGAAACGCCGTGCAGAAAGAAACAGGAATCAGTCAACATCAAGACACATCGTCTGGCACATACTGAAAGCTAGATGAAAGGTGCCACAAACATCA
Organism: Rhinogobio ventralis; assembly: GCA_039654625.1. Classification (NCBI taxonomy): domain Eukaryota; kingdom Metazoa; phylum Chordata; class Actinopteri; order Cypriniformes; family Gobionidae; genus Rhinogobio; species Rhinogobio ventralis. Next base: position 10,198,533 of record CM077197.1, read on the forward strand.
CACCAAATGGAATTGCAAAAAATTATAATTCCAAAAATAATACATTTTAAAACATAATTATAATGCAAACATATATGTTTTTAGAAAAATATTCTTCAAATAATTTAGAAAATTCCATAATTGTCAATGGTGATTCTAAGTAGATCCTCATTGCTGTTTTAAAATTATTTCTCAGATTATTCAATAAAAAATATGGATTTAAAAAACAACTAAAGCAACACTACTGTGATGTATAAATACTTTAACATTTTAATAATATATATTTGTGCACTAAAAATTATGTATACACACACACACACACACAGTATATAAATATTAAAATTATTTAGGAATTAGATTGTCATTCCTGTAAAATTATTCCTTATTTCTTTTTTTCAATATTCTTAACCTTTATTCAATAAAATATACAGTGATACAGTGTTTTTATTATGAAATTCTTAATATTAAAATATATTATGTATATTAAATATATATTGTATATTAGACGCATATATGTATATTAAATTATGTATGCATATTTATTAATATTACAATAATTTAAAATCTCAGTGTTTCAATGATTCTCAACGGTGATTCTAATTATATCCTCACTTACTGTTAAAAATTATTTTCACTTTATTCAATAAAAACAAAATAATATAGCTATTTTTATAAACATCAATATAGCTACAGTAATTAGAATTGCTAAAAAAAAAATTTGTCATGAATATAATGTCACATCACAATGCAAAAAAAAAAGTGAAAATGGTACTTAAAAGGCCTCATTTCACCATGCAAAATAAAATGTTTTCCTTTTGATTTTGGGTGAAATATGCATCATGGTCGTGACAGGTTTCTTGAGATTTACACACACAGCCCAGATGATTTTTTAAGGCACTGTATTACTCACCAAGGGTAGCTGCACAGGATCTTTTTGAGGAACAGAGAGGCACTTTGGGACACATTTTGGTAGAGCTTACTGAGGTCAAACTTGGCTGCCTGGATTCTGGCCTCTGTCTCAACAGGGTCATTCTCTGTAAACGGCAGTCTCCCACTGAGCCTGAATGGTGTACAGCATGACAAAAGCTTTAAGTTACACACTAGAATAGAATTTATTTCAAACAACCACAGACACTGACAGCTCACAAGCTCCAGAGAGCTTCTGGAATGTGAAGACAACTCGCATGAGACGAAACACAAATTGTAATGATTCAAATGCCCCCGTTGGCAAACGATTGCTAACTAAATTGCAGGTAACACAGAAAGCACTACACAGCAAAACTGGACATTTAAAGTCAATATAAAATCAAAATGGACTTTGTTTACTTTCAAAGACAGAGTTGCAGTGGACAGCACTCACATGATATAAGTCAATATGCCAATGCTCCAGATGTCAGCTGGTGGACCCACCACATCTCCTTTCAACATCTCAGGGGCTTTCAGTAATATGCAGAGGTAAAAAACACATTCGAAAATGTAAAGAAATGCACAACTACTTAAATGAGAAGGAATGGGATACCATAGGAATACCTAACAAAGAACTACCATACAATATTTTAAAAGGATTACAGATATGATGCAAATAAATAAAGAAATGTTTGTCTACTGTAACATGACTTTGGCTGTTGAACGTTTTCTGAGTGGTTGCTAGAGGAGTAGTAGTTAGCTAGTGACCCTCAGATTTGTTTTAATATTAACAAGAAAACATTGAAATATATTAAACAATATGTGCAAAAATGTTGTCTTACACATATAATCCAGTGTTCCAATGGGTGGGCTGTACTGCTTCAGGAACAGTGGATTGAAGTTCTGTGCACTACCAAAATCAATAATCTTAACCACATTCATGTAAGTGACAATGATATTCTCTGGTTTGATATCCAGATGCAGAATTTTCCGGCTGTGCAGGTAGTCCAGACCCTGAAGTATCTGTACGATATATGCCACCACGTCATCCTCTGAGTATCGGAACCTAGGAAGGGAGATAAACAAAGAGCTTCACAATCAGAGATATACATTAACTTCATGCTGTCAAAAAACTTTCTAAAAATAATATTTAAAAATAGTGTTTATTTATTAATTAAATAAATTGTTTTGGTTAAAGGATTAGTTCACTTCAGAATTAAAATTTCCTGATAATTTACTCACCCCCACGTCTTTCTTTCTTCAGTTGAAAAGAAATTAAGGTTTTTTAAGGAAAACATTCCAGAATTTTTCTCCATATAGTGGACTTGAATAGGGTCTAACGGGTTGACAGTCCAAATTGCAGTTTCAGTGCAGCTTCAAAGGGCTCGACACGATCCCAGCCGAGGAATAAGGGTCTTATCTAGTGAAACGATCAGTCATTTTCTAAAAAAAAATTATGTATATACTTTTTAACCACAAATGCTTGTCTTGCATCCACGACTTCAAGCATTATGTAATCACGTTGGAAAGGTCACGCATGACGTGACGTTCGTCTGTGTACTCAAAAAGGTTAAAAAAGGTAAGGCAGGGCAAAAAAACTCTTTCTCCTCCAAATTCGAAATGGTCCGTCACCTTTTTTTGTTAAAGGCGTTTGACTTAGTCTTTGCATGTTCGCTGTGTTAACACTGGGGCCGTACTTCCGCCTACGTCACGTGTGACTACGTAATGTGCGAAGTCATGGACACTAGTGTAAGATGAGCATTTGTGGTTAAAAAGTATATACATTTTTATTTATTTTAGAAAATGACAGATTGTTTTGCTAGATAAGACACTTATTCCTCGGCTGGGATCGTGTCGAGCCCTTTGAAGCTGCATTAAAACTGCAATTTGGACTGTCAACCCATTGGACCCAGTTGAAGTCCACTATATGGAGAAAAATCCTGGAATGCTTTCCTCAAAAACCTTAATTTCTGTTCGACTGAAGAAAGAAAGACATGAACATCTTGGATGCCATGGGGGTGAGTTAATTATCAGGACATTTTAATTCTGAAGTGAACTTATCCTTTAAATGTAGTTTTTTTAAATAATTAAGTACAACCAAATTTTCAATACAAGTATATTTTTGGCTTTTAATTGATTAAAATTATGATGACACAGTTCCCATACTTTAAATCAAGTATCATTTTTCAGTATTATTTTAATAGCTCTGTTCACAAATCACCATACAACTACCCTGTTCACCATCAAGTCAAGTGTTTGTGTAGTAGCACACAATGCAAAACAGTGTTGCCGACATGAGGACATGAGGTATGCAGCAGTCTCTGACCTGTCAATCAGACTATAGAGCAGCTCTTTCCCTGAGCAGCACTCAGAGATGAGTACCAGGTAGCGTGGGGTGACGTAGGCCTCATGCAGAGCCATGACCTTCTCGTGGTGGAGGGACTTCAGTATGTCATACTCCTGTAACACGGTCTGCTTGCTCTCAGGCTCATACGGCACAATCTTGGCCATGTACAGGTTACCGGTGGCGTTTTCCCGACACTCTCTGATCACACCAAAACGACCTCTGTGGTGAAGAAAATGCATGATTATCAATGGCTGTCAAGGTCAGCTATATTGATTTATTTGTATTATAATAATAATAATAATAATACATATAATAATAACAACAATAATAAACCAACTGATATATATAGTCATGTGAAAATGTTAATGACACCCTATTGAATTCCATGGTTTTCTGTATCAGGACATAATAAAAAAAAAATAATCTAGTGCTTGGCAGTCTTAAAATGTAGAAAATAAAACCTCAGATGAACATCAACACATTACATATTACACTGTGTCATTATTTATTTAGCAAAAATAAAGTCAAGATGGAAAAACCATGGGTGACAAAGTTAGGACACCCTATCATTCAATTGCCTGTAGATCCACTTTAGCACAAAATAACTTGAAATAATAATTTTCTGCATGATTTATCAGTCTCTCACATCATTCTGGAGGAATTTTGGTCCTCTCTTTACAACATTGCTTCAGTTTATTGAGGTTTGTGGGCATTTGTTTTTGCACAGCTCTTGCCACAGCATTTCAGTCAGGATGAGGTCTGGACTTCGACTGGGCCATTGCAACACCTTCATTCTTTTATTTTTCAGATATTCTGTTGTAGATTTGCTGGTGATCTTCAGTTAATTTTCTGGTTGCATGACCCAATTTTAGCCAAGCTTTAGCTGTCAGACAGATGGTCTTACATCTGACTCTAGAATACTTTGGTATTCAGAGGAGTTCATGGTCGACTCAATGACTATGACGTGCCCAGGTCCTGTGGCTACAAAACCAGCCCAAAATCATCACCCCTCCACCAACATGCTTGACTTTTTGTATGAGGTGTTTGTGCTGATATGCTCTTTTGGTTTTCACCAAACTTGGCGCTGTGCATTATGGTCAAACATCTCCACTTTGGTCTCGCCTGTACAAAGGACATTGTTCTAGTCTTATGGTTTGTTCAGATGCAGCTTTTGCAAACCTAAGCTGTGCTGCCATGTTCTTTTTAGAGAGAAGAGGCGTTCTCCTGGCAACTCTTCCAAAAATGCCATACTTGACCCATCTTTTTCTAATTGTACTGTCATGAACTTTAACATTTTAACTGAGCCCTGTAGATTGTTAGGTGTAGTTCTTGGGTTGTCTGCAATTTTTCTGAGCATTACACATTCTGATCTTGGGGTGAATTTGCTGGGACGTCCACCCATGGGAAGATGGTGTCTGTCTTAAATGTTTCCACTTGTGTATAATCTTCCTCACTGTAGAATGATGGACATCAAATGGTTTGGAAATGGCCTTGTAACCCTTTGCAGATTTTGGCTGTAGAATTCATATGTTAACAGTAAGGGTGTCCTAACTTTGTCACCCATGGCTTTTCCATTTTGGTTTTATTTTTGCTAAATAAATAATGACACGGTGTGATGTGTCATGTGTTGTTGTTCATCTGAGGTTTTAGTTTCCAAATTAAGACCTGCTTTTTTATATATAAAAAAAATAAATAAATAAATAAATTATATATATATATATCGGACAGACCGTCAGAGATATAGGGTCTCTCTCTCTCTCTCTATATATATATATATATATATATATATATAGAGAGAGACCCTATATCTCTGACGGTCTGTCTGTCAGTCTGTCTTTTTTAACTAATTGATATTTCTTATATTTCTTTACATAATATATATGTGTGTACTGTGTACAATTATTATGTATATATAAATACACACACATGCAAGTATATATTTAAGCTTTTTTTATATTTATATATCAAATATTAATATTTATATATAATATAAATTATATACATATATACACAGTATATACATGCACATATTTCTTAAATGTGTATTCAAATATACATAATATTATATAAATACAAACTTTTATTTTGGATGAGATTAAATCGCGATTTGACAGCACTTGTATGTATATATTAGTGCTGTCAAATCAATATATATATATATATATATATATATATATATATATATATATATATATATATATATATATATATATATATATATATATATATATATATACATATATATACATATATACATATATATATATATATATATATATATATATATACACACACACACATATACATACATACATACATACATACATACATACACACACACACATATTAATCCTAACGTAAAGGTTTTTTACATTATATATATATATATATATATATATATATATATATTATATATATCAATTATATATATATATATATATATATATATATATATATATGTGTGTGTGTGGGTGGGTGTGTGTGTGTGTGTGTGTGTGTGTGCACATCTGTGTCAATATATAATTTATAAAATTAACACTGAACTCCAAAACTTGAAAAAACTATTACATCAAAAGCTGATTTACATGATATATGATGATCTTAAAAGTTAAATATGAAGCAGTTAACTAATAAGTGTAGGTTTTATTTTTTTGCTCCTTTGGTCTGGTCTTATCTCACTAAGCCAGGGATAAAAAAATAAATAAAAACATAATAAAAAAATAAATTAAAATAAAATATGCATGTGTGAAAACACTGAACAGAAACACTCAACGACTCAACAACGGTAATATAAAAGTGTTCAGTCATTGAACTTTACCTTGCTTTCTCATCCATGAATGTGTACGGTTTCTGAGGGACGCCCTGCCTTAGGGTCAAGTCTCCAGGTTTTCCTATAGGGGTCCTGCGCCCTGTAGGAGTGATGCGTCCTGATGGAGTGGCTCTTCCACTTGGGGTCATACGATTGGGTGTGCCAGTACCCTCCCCTACGGGACTCAGACTTGTAACTAACACCACTGGTGGTGACAGGGCAGGAGAAGGCGTGTTTGGGGTGACTGGGGTCACATGTGCTGTGGTGGTGGTTGGGACATACATAGGCACTGAAGAGATAGGCTTGCCGATAGCAGGCGGAGGGGACAGTAGTGGAGGTGGGGACACTGGAGGAGTTTGAGATGGGGGGGACACCACATTGATGGGAGTCTGAGGTTTGGGCAGAACGACAGGCGGTGAGGGTTTGGCAGGAAGAGGTTGAGCTGCAGGGGATGCTGGGGACGGTTTGGCCACAGTGATGTTGATAGTCGTCTTAGCTTTGGCAGGAGTAGGAGTACCAGGAGATGGAGTTCGGATATCAGGCACAGGACGATGACTCTGGGGAAGGGCAGCAGGGGAAAGTGTAGTAGCTGACGCAGGAGGAGAGACAGGCTTTACCGGCTGGGCTGAAGTAGTCGGTGGTGCAGCAGCCTGTTTTACTGCAGCAGGCTTCATTGCAGGTAAAGACATGGTAGATGTTACTACTGCTGGTGCCGGAGCCGGAGCCGGACCTGACGAAAGCGTTTTGACAACAACTGTTCCACTGGACTTTTGAGGTGCTGTAGAAAAAACAATACATAGATGCATACGTTTTATTAAAATGTTTTTGAAATAAGTTTCTTTATGCTCACCAAGGTGACACTTATTTGATCAAAAACACAGTAAAACAGTAATATAGTGAAAATATTGTTACAATTTCTATTTGAATATATTTTACAATAAAGCTGAATTTTTTGCAGCCATTACCCACTTACAGTCTTCAGTGTCACATGATCCTTCAGAAATCATATGCTGATTCAATGCTCAAATAACATTTCCTTCTATCGTAAAATATTGTAAATTCTATTGTCTTTGATGAATAAAAACTTCATTTGAAATTATTTAATTTTTATATATTTTAGTCTTCACTGTCAATTTCAATCAATTTAATGCATCCTTGCTGATCAAAATGATTAATTTCTTAAATTAAACAAAAAATCTTTCTGACCCTAAACGTTTGAACAGTAGTGTATATAATGTTATATTATCATTTAAATAGGAGGAGAAAACATTTTGTTGTTGATATCAAAGCCATCCATCCAATCAAACTACAATATTTTGGTTTGAATTCATTTTCATGTGGAAGAAGCTAGACAAATTTGGCAGTTAATATGTCTTTATCTTTTTTGTCTTAACAAGGTAAAAGAAAATACGACCCAAAATACATTGAATATGGGTTAAATTAAAATGGAATATGAATTGTTTTCTTTAGTGAATTATTAGCTGCTGACAGCATGAAACAGTTGAAAATCACTAATCTAGACAAAACATTTTGTGCACCTGTTGAGTCCAGGACCATTTTTTCAGACAAGTTGCTGTAAGGTCCCTGGCCAGCCTTGTTCACACAGGCGACTCTGAACCTGTATACAGCACCAGTTGGAAGGTCCATGACGTTGTAGTAACAGTCAGCCACACCTGTGGCTACTATCAGCCAGTTGGTCTCACCTATAGGAAAATAAGAATTGGTTGCAATACCCATCCTTTACCAAAAGAGGGCAGTAGAAGGCAATGATAACTGTCTTTCCTCTACATTTTCCACCCTTTTTTAAATTTATACATGAACTAAACTAATAGTAAGAAAACGTTTTACTAATTTGGGAAAATTAAGGGAGGGTGGATTGGAGCAAAACCGTATTAGCATTATGAAACAATTTTTGCATTTAAAATAACAGGGAATGCAGCTGACAATCTTTTCAACAGTATACTGTACTTTACAAATCCCACTCTAAATCAACAATCAAAGCAAGATGAATAATGAAAGATGTCCACTAACCCTCTGTCTTCCTCTCCAGAGAGTAGGTACATGGTGCCGTGGTGTCTGAGGGTCTCCACACAACCAGGGCGGTGTTTTTATATTTCTGAGGAATCTCAGGGGTCCCAGGACTATTAGGCAGACCTAAAAAATAATATTCAGCTTTTACTACAAGAAATTCTTATTTGGTTGATCTTGACAAATATACTACCATTCAAAAGTTTGTGGTCAGCAAGTACTTTTTGTAATACTTTTATTCAGCAAGCACATATTAAATTGAGTAAATATATTTATAAAAATGCTGTTCTTTTGAACTTGAAAAATGTATCATGGTTTCCACAAAAGCACAATGGTTTTCAACACTGATAATAATAAGAAATGTTTCTTGTTTCTTCAATTTAGCATATTAGGTTTTTACCAAATAAATTCAGCCTTTGTGACCATAAGACTTCTTAAAAAAAAAAAAAAAAAAAAGATCTTACAGACCCCAAACTTTTGACCGGTAAGGGTTTTTACTGACTTTAGAGCAAGTTTTATATACTGACCTCACAAACAATCATATAACTATAAAACTTTATATTTGCTATAAAAATTCGCAACATTTCTTTCCTTGATCGTAGGAACCATGCAGAAAATGTGATATTATTATAATAGCCACATTTCAGGCACTATACACTAAAAAAACGATGTCAGGTGAGGCAACTACATGATATTTGCACCTCTGCTAGCAAGTCACCTTTCCATATTAATCAGCTCTGAAGCACAAAAAGGAGTGAATAATTTATGGCCTGCTGTTAGGAGAAAATGGCTTTGCACATTGATAAGCAGTGCATTAGCCTGCTCACGAAGAAAGCCAATGGCATTTCTGTTCTCAAGGCTAAAAAAGCTCCTTCCTGAGTCTAGCTGTGAGCTATGCACTAACTCTTAAAAAATAAATTAAATTGTTCTTTCACTGTGTCCCCCTTTCATCTCTAGCCTTTACTTTTCTGAGCAATCCTGGAACGGGGTTTTCACACAGTCAGGGAAACACACTCACACACTGACAGAGCTTTACTGCAGCAAAGTGACTGGATCTCATTGACATTCAATGAGAGATATGAGGAAACTTAATTATGGTAATGTGACATGAGCGTGTCCAGTGACATGTAAAAATTGAAAAAGTACTGTATAAAAACTGATGCATGTATAACCGTCAGAAATTGTCAGTATTCTAAGTTCTTAAATATGGATTTTTTTCTTACACAAATGCATCGATTCGCTTCAGAAGGCCTTATTAACCCCCCGCAGCCGTGTGGAGCACGTTATATGACGGACAGATGCACTTTTATGGACTTTAAAAACAGAAAAACAATCACTGCTATTATAAAGCTTGGATTAGCCAGGACTTTTTTTTATATAACTTTTTATTCATCTAAAAGAAGAATGTCATATACACCTAGGATGAATTGAGGTTGAGTAAATCATGGGCTAATTTAAATTTTTGGGTGAACTAACCCTTTAAGTTGCTTTGAATAAATTAATAAATGTAAAAAAAAAACTTTGCACTTTTCCGTCTCTGTTTTATTTTCTCAATCTATTTCTCATTTACTCATCTATTCTCCTTCTCTATTCATCTAGGCTTTCACTTCCGCATTTGCTTCTTTGTCCATTTATTGTCTTAAACTTACGAGCAAGGGACACAATGCATGAGCTGGTGACAGAGGCCAGTGTGTTTGAAGCCACACATTCATAAAGGCCTGCATCTTTCTTGGTGGTCTTCATTATCATCAGCAGCTGTCTCCCATCAGGGCAGGATATCAAGTTCATCCTTGGGTCAATCTCAAGTGGCTTCTTATCTGAGAATACACAAAGTTGAAAAGCAAAAAATGTTAGCTGGGAACTTTACCTTTTTCCAAAATCATAATCTCAAGGCTACAACCTGGTGTTCTCTAATGTTTATGTTGACATTTTAGACTTTGACTTCAGTGGTGTTACTTTGAGGTGAAAAGATCCTTCTACACTAGACAAAATTATAAACACAACACTTTTGTTTTTGCCCCATTTTTCATGAGCTGAACTCAAAGATCTAAGACTTTTTCTATGAACACAAAAGGCCTATTTCTCTCAAATATTGTTCACAAATCGGTCTAAATCTGTGTTAGTGAGCACTTCTCCTTTGCCGAGATAATCCATCATCAAGATGGCATATCAAGATGCTTATAAAATAGCATGATTATTGCACAGATGTGCCTTAGGCTGGCCACAATAAAAGGCCACTCTAAAATGTGCAGTTTTACTGTATTGGGGGGTCCGAAAAACCAGTCAGTATCTGGTGTGACCACCATTTGCCTCACGCATTTTTAGCCAAAAAATAAACAAGTTTGGTTATGTCAGCACAAGGGCTATTAATGCATGTAGAATCCATGGTTTTGCACAGCACAGATACTGATTAAATGCATACTATATATTTCTTAATATACATGTAGTTTGCCAAGAAATATACAGTATGCATTTGAGCATCTTTTAGTATGAAATAAAATACTGAAATAACCCATTTCTACACAGATACAATAACATGAAGCTAGTATAGTGTACAAAATCTTTACAGAAGTGAGATAATACACTTACAATATTGTAAAGTTATTTTATAATCAGCTATTAAGCATGTTGTACTCGATTTAGGTCAGATTCTATTATCTTTAGTCCCATTAAAGCTAATATTATAATTTGAATCAGACCTTTCATCCATGAGATGTGTGGGTGAGGACTGCCAGCAGGGAGGCAGCTGAGAGTGACAGGATCTCCCTCCAAGAGAACGTGGTCCCTCAATTTGATATGGAACACAGGAGGGAAGTCTAATTGTTGAGAGAATCAGTGAAAAAAAAAATCAGTGAGACAGGCACTATAATTTATCTCCCACAGCTGTGCAAGTCCATATGCATAATTGATACATTGATGATATATGTAAATGTTTATGACAAAGCAGGAAGTCATCAAACAGATGTCTCTTTTTGTGCAGACGTTACAGTGAAATACACAAATAATACGTGCAATACCAGATGTTAGACGCGTGTACTGGCGAGAACGGAGAGAGCCATTTTCCCTAGCAATGGAAGCTGGGATGTCTGGTTGTGAAACTGTCTTTTCCCTTTTTCCCCTCGTCAACCCCCAGCGGTCCCACCGTGATCTACGCTCAATATCTGCACCTGGAAAAGAAAAATGATGACTTTAAAGTCATGAAAAAGTTAATGTAATAAGAACATTAACCAGAAAAAAATTGGCATACTTTTAACAGCTGATTCTGATTGGATGCTTGACATGGAATCGAGAGATTCTGATGAGGTCCCTTTCCCTGACTGGGCAGCCAGTTGGTTCTGTGGGACACCCATCCTCTTCAGACTGCCCCCCTCAGAGGTGGAACGCCGCATTTTGGTGAATATAGGTGTCCTCTTGAGCTCCACCTTGCCTTCATTGTCATCTTTCCTGTCCTCAGAGTGGCTCCTAATCCTTGTGGATAAGCTTGCCATGGTACTGCCAATCTTCTTGCGCATGGCAAGGATAGGTGACTCCGAAGGTGCTTTGGACTCAGGCTCTGGGGGAGGCTCAGGACCTCCATCCAACCTCACCATTTCAATCTCCTTCTTTTCTTGGGATCCCCTCCGTCCCAGTGCCCAGGACAGACGTCGCCTGGGTGCTGAAGCCTCCTCCTCTTTGAGCTTCTCCTCCTGCCTCTCTACTGATGGGGTCCTTTTCAAGCGCATGGAGAGTCTCCTCATGAATCCAGGATCCTTCTCTGCCTCACGAAGATCCTGAACTGATTTAGACTTCTCCTCCAACCTCCTTGGCACAAACTCTAAAGGAGCCCCAATTGGCCCTGGGCGATACATTTCTTCTGCAGTTTCAGGAGCAACAGTGTTGGGTTTTTCTTCAGTCTTCTGAAATGAGAAACGTTTGAGACTACGAGTGAGAGAGGACTCACGCTTCTTGAAGCGTGCTTCAAAGACCTCCTCAGATGCAAGGTCCTGGATGTTGCTTCCAGGAGAAGGCTCTCGCTTAGGGGAGGCACGAGTGGGAGTCTTAGGAGGACTTGGCTCTTTGGAAAGGTGTTCTGTTGAGGCAACCCGAGAAAAGACTGCAGCATGTTCAGTGGTTTGGTGAAGATCTGATTTGGATGAAGAAGCTGATAAAAGGGTTGGTTCAGAGATGTGTCTGGAAATGGGAGCATAGACTGGAACTGATGGTGGGGTGGACATTGGTAAAGGTGTGGGGACTGGAACAGGATCAAGTTTGCTAGATGCCTGGACCGATGGTACCATGATGGTCTGCATGATACTGGCATATGCAGACATTCTACCATCTGGGAGCACTGTACGCGCAGGGAGAGATGGGGTCACATAGGTTGAGACGACACTCTGGGGGCTGGGAGCTGGGGCAGCTGTTTGAGTCACCATGATTGAGCTGGTGGAAATTATGATCTCTGGAGACTTTGATGATGCCTTTACATCATCCTCAACTTCTTTAACCTCAATCTCTGGAACAGGTGGCTCCGTTTCTTTCTCTGGCTCTTTATCCTCTCTTTCTTCCTCTTCTTCGATTGTTTCCTCTGCTATGGGGGTCTTCTGCTTAATTTCAACAACTTTTTCAGACTCTTCACTCGGTTCCTCTAACTTGCTCTGGTCCTTCTCTTGTGCATCGGTCTCCCAAGATTTCTGATCAACACTTTTGACTTCATCTGCATTAGTCTTTGACACAACCATGATTTCCTCGGATTTACTGTCCTTGTAGACTGCTGACTCTTTTTCCTCAATTTTCTCCTTCTCATGTCTCTCTGGTTCTGGCATATGAATTTTTGGGGTGACGGGGCGAGAATCCTTGACTGGCTCTGCGAGAGCAGACATAGATACAGCTTGCTGCAGCCGTCTCTCTTCTATTTGTGCCAGTGGGATCTCTAGAGGTGCTCCAATCCGTCTGTGCAAGGGCATGGGCTCTGAATCACCCTGGCTGAAGGAAGCACTTTTGCGGAGTATCTTGGTCTTTGGGGTGTCATCTCTAGGTGACTCGCTGGATGCTGCTCTAACAAGCGGAGGGTTACCTAGGCGAGACCCCCTCACATAGCGCTTCTCATCCCCCATACCTAATGTCTCCAGCAATGGGCCTCTTAATCCACTCATCTTGTTGTCAACAGAGCCACCCCTAAGAAGTCTCTGCCTCATCAGTTCTAATTTCAGGGCGTAGTCTTCCTGGCTCAGCTTTGCAGCTCCTGGGCTTGGGCTCCTCCTTGGAATCTCCATAGATACTGACTTTTGTAGAATTCTACTTCCATCAGCCGGGCTTTCTTCGGTGCCCTCCTCTGGTTTGATGTGGAGCTGTAGGGCACTGTCAGCTGAGCTCCCTCTGCGCAACTCTCCTCTGCGACGCGCTCCCTCTGGCTCATCTGACTCCATGCTTGAACCTCTGCGCATTGGTCTCTTGGCCTGTTCTGCCCTTTTGGCTAGTTCTGCTGGTTCTTCATCAGATGATCCTTTTTCATCTTCTTGCGTTGACCTCTTCCTGGCTCTACCCCTAGCAACTGCATCTCCACCCTCTCTCTCTGACGTCTCCACTTCCATCGGCTCTGACTTCTGATGGATTGAAGCAGGTCTCTCAGCATTTCCGTTTGGTCTACCTGTCATTTCATCATCCCCTCCAATTTCAGTCAGTGACATTCTAGATCCTGAGAATTCCATGTTGAGGGGCATTGGGATAAAAGGCAGCTCATCAATGTCTTCATCTGAATCTGAAGATGATGAAGGTGGTGGTGAGCTTTGTTTCAGATGTCGTGGAACAGCAATGGAAATATGGCTAGAGGAGTCATCCAGTAACTCAGGTATAGACCTCATCACCATCTTAGATTTATAGCTGATAAGAGATCGCTAAAAAAGATTTGAATATTGTTAGAATGACATACGGAAAGAATCGGCAATGTTCTAAACGCTGAAAAAAGTCACTAATATTATCTTACCTGCCATTTTCTTCTGGACAAAAACTTTTTGAGGTACTCTGTGCTGATGCTCTTACCCTTATTCAGGGTCTAAAAGAAATAAATATGTATTTAAAAATGACAAAGTAAATAAATGTTTCCATAAGAGTTATAGAGAAGAAATACTTGGTTCTGAAATGTTCGCAACTTAAATTAACTTCAAGTAGCATATACACTCACCTAAAGGATTATTAGGAACACCATACTAATACTGTGTTTGACCCCCTTTCGCCTTCAGAACTGCCTTAATTCTACGTGGCATTGATTCAACAAGGTGCTGAAAGCATTCTTTAGAAATGTTGCCCCATATTGATAGGATAGCATCTTGCAGTTGATGGAGATTTGTGGGATGCACATCCAGGGCACGAAGCTCCCGTTCCACCACATCCCAAAGATGCTCTATTGGGTTGAGATCTGGTGACTGTGGGGGCCATTTTAGTACAGTGAACTCATTGTCATGTTCAAGAAATGATTCGAGCTTTGTGACATGGTGCATTATCCTGCTGGAAGTAGCCATCAGAGGATGGGTACATGGTGGTCATAAAGGGATGGACATGGTCAGAAACAATGCTCAGGTAGGCCGTGGCATTTAAACGATGCCCAATTGGCACTAAGGGGCCTAAAGTGTGCCAAGAAAACATCCCCCACACCATTACACCACCACCACCAGCCTGCACAGTGGTAACAAGGCATGATGGATCCATGTTCTCATTCTGTTTATGCCAAATTCTGACACTACCATCTGAACAGAAACTCGAAACTCGAGACTCATCAGACCAGGCAACATTTTTCCAGTCTTCAACTGTCCAATTTTGGTGAGCTCGTGCAAATTGTAGCCTCTTTTTCCTATTTGTAGTGGAGATGAGTGGTACCCGGTGGGGTCTTCTGCTGTTGTAGCCCATCCGCCTCAAGGTTGTGCGTGTTGTGGCTTCACAAATGCTTTGCTGCATACCTCGGTTGTAACGAGTGGTTATTTCAGTCAAAGTTGCTCTTCTATCAGCTTGAATCAGTCGGCCCATTCTCCTCTGACCTCTAGCATCAACAAGGCATTTTCGCCCACAGGACTGCCGCATACTGGATGTTTTTCCCTTTTCACACCATTCTTTGTAAACTCTAGAAATGGTTGTGCGTGAAAATCCCAGTAACTGAGCAGATTGTGAAATACTCAGACTGGCCCGTCTGGCACCAACAACCATGCCACGCTCAAAATTGCTTAAATCACCTTTCTTTCCCATTCTGACATTCAGTTTGGAGTTCAGGAGATTGTCTTGACCAGGACCACACCCCTAAATGCATTGAAGCAACTGCCATGTGATTGGTTGATTAGATAATTGCATTAATGAGAAATTAAACAGGTGTTCCTAATAATCCTTTAGGTGAGTGTATGTTGTATTCATTTAAATAACACATTTGGATAGCTATGGGTTTCTGTTGTTACCTTGAACCAGGGGTGCCGAAGACATTCATTAGCATCGGGTCTCCTGCAGATGAGACAACATTAAACAAATTGGCAGTTAACACAAAGTGCTCTTAGCAGTGGAAACAATTTTCTTGACAATAAATTATCAACAGGAGTATGGTGCAGCAGATAGGCCCTGTAGATTCCACTTACAATCTATCAGCCACCAGCAGTTTGATGACGAATCCCTTAGCTTCATGGCAGAGGTCAGTAAACATGCTTTCTTCAAAAGCCACGTTATAGTTTCTGATGTTGAGAACAGAGCTGCGGTCATTTTCCCCAGCAAAAGGAGAAACTCCAGTGAGACTGCAAAACAAAGTTCTTTGATGAGATCTTAATGAAGACACTGGTATTAGTGATGAATATTCTAGGTAAATATATAATTTAAAATTATATAAATAATTTTATTATAGAGATAATTGACATAACCCTACCACAAGTATGTTAGAACTCCAATAGGCCTGTAAGAAAAAAAAGTCTAATTGTGAGAAAGATTCATGACACTTTAGAGGAGCTGTTTTGTGATGGAGGGACCAGGTGCCTTACCAGATGTCCGTTGCCTTGGAGACGGGTGTCTGGTTAACAATCTCTGGGGCGACAAATTCTGGAGTGCCATATTTGCAGTACTGTGCCTCATCAGGCGTGAACTTTACAGCATTTCCAAAATCACATATGCGGATCTGATCACCAGTAGGGTCTGCCATTAGGATGTTATCAGGCTGAGCGGGAAAACAGAGGATTCTAGTCAACACATTGGTTTTTCACTGTGATTATTGCTTACTTATAGAAGAAAATGGTGATGATGCTTACCTTGATGTCTAGATGAAGTATGTCAAGCTGATGAAGATAGCTAAGACCCTCCAACAGCTGCCTCACGCTGGATCGGATCTGCAGTAAACAATTCAGAGAATATCTATAGGCCAATGTGACATGTGTGCCTGTCTGAGTAACTGTCTGAGTAAATCTAAAGCTTCTTTCATCTGTGAAATAAAATAATATATTCCTTATCCTCAAGATAACTACAGGATGCAAAGATAAATGGCCCAGGACAAATCAAATGTGATAAACTGTTACAGAATAGTCTGTTCACACATTTGAAACTTTTATGGTCACTTTGAAAGATCAAATTTATTCACTCACCTCTGACTCCACAACAGTTGATTTCTTTGTAAGCCTTTCGAGAAGCTCCTCATGGCATCTTTACACATTGTTAAAGACAACTGAGTGATGAGGCAAAGCTTGTGGACAACACCATTGGTGATTGATGGGTGTACAAGTGTGATTGTGCAAGACTGTATGTGAGATAGTACATAAAGTGGGATCCAAATATTCACTAATGAAAACACTTCTATTTTACATACCGTTTAATATATTTTTTAAATTATAAATGATTTTTAAATTATATTATTAATTGTATATTTAAATTATAAATTATATTAAATTCATAATTTAAAAGTTCAGTGTTGTATTGAAAAATTAACATGTCTTAGTATTTGGTTTGTTGTTCTATTGCAACCAAGAAATAGTGCAGAATCTTAAATATTTCTTATATGTTTTAATTGCTTTTGCAACACATTCTCACTCCCATATTAATGCTTGGTCAGGTCCCCTCGGCATCACTTTTTAATGCACAGTACCCCTTTAGTGCCATTTTTCAACGTGTAGACGACTCCATTGCTTTCAATAAGAAACCTTTGCTGTCACACAGACACGATGGGCAATTTTATCCCTGTGCATTAAAAACTGACAAAAAGGAGTCCTGACCAAGCGCCAATATGTGACGAGTTGGAAGTGAGACTGTGTTGGCTTTTCTGTGTTTTAAATTTTTTTTTTTAACCTAAAACTTTCTGTTCAAATTTGATTTTGATTCCAGAATTTTAATGCAGACTCAAGACTTTCAGACTCCACTGTGTGATTGCATCTATGTAAATGCATGTGCTATGTAAGACGTCCATTGTGTTTGTGACAGTCATAGCACAGGTCGTCCGAAGCAATACACACACCGCAACGATTTTAGTCATACTACTAAGGCAGATGCGGATATATAAGAATATATATATGAATATATATGCAACTCTCAGTGCAGAAGGCCACTATTCATGTGTAGACAAACCAAGGCAAACTTTGAAAGAAAAAAAACCCGATTACAATGATCTTAAACTTGCTTTGAAGGCCAATGATCCTCTCAGAGATGATAACAAGAGCTCTCAGAGAGCTCTGAGATGATAACAAGGATACTGCTCTGTAATGATGATGACAGCATTCTTCTTCTCAAAGGCATCATGAAAGTAGAGGATCCTCTCATGGTCTAGATGAGACAGGATGTTCAGCTCTCTCAGAGCGGAGGCCTTCCGTTTAGCACGAGCGGAAATAAACTTGGCTGCATATTCAATCTTTCCGGCCTTCTGTATCACCCGCTTCACATATGAGAACGCCCCTCTAAGGAAAGAACATGTCTCATCAAATCATACAAAAAATAAGAACATTTGTCTGGTGAATAATGGTTTATTCATCGTTTTACCAGGTGTTGACAGCAAACTAACCGATAATTAGCTGAGCAATGGCATGATTCAGCCAGTGAAAAGATCAAGTGATATACTTCTATTTTTTTCCTTCTGCTGATGAATTATATTTGTTTATATTTACCAAATGTAATAAACGCTTATTTAGTTAACTTAAATGAAATTTCGGCACAAATTGTATAAAAAATATCAATTCTAAAATAGTTCGTTGCCAAGCTAATGACTCTTAATAATTCTAATCATAAAAATACATTAGTATATATATTTTATATATATAATTCAGCAGACACATTAAATTAATAAACAATGACAGAAATGTATCACAGTTTCCACAACAATATTAAGCAGCACAACTGTTCTTAACTTTGAAGATGATACAAAAATGTTTTTTTGAGTATCAAATCAGCATTTCAGAATTATTTCTGAAGGATCATGTGACACTGAAGACTGGAGTAATGATGCTGAAAATCACATGAATAAAATACAGAAAATAGTTATTTTAAATTGTAGTAATATTTCACAAAATTACTGTTTTAGTGTATTTTGGATCAAATGAATGCAGCCTTGGTTGAAAGAGAATCCTAAATGACCCCAAACTTTTGAAAGGTAGCGCATGTACACACAAATATTGCATGAAATACTCAAGGTTTGTTAGACTAAACATTTTTTCAATATAAATTTTCTCAATAAATAAATCTATATTTATTATCAACATATTCTGTTCACCATCTGTTGTCAAAATGTTGCCAAAAGGTGTACAAAGAGCACTCCTATGATGCCTTAACATCCTTTTAGAGCAGACAGCTCACTAGGTTTTGCAAAAGAGTGTGTAACACTGTAGCATGTGTCTGTTTGCAGCGGGTGCAGGTCTTAATAGAACGGTGGCAGTCGGCCATGAAGATTATAATTAAAGCACAGAGAGAGCGACAGCAAGCAGAGCAGAGATACAGAGCCACAAAGGCTGCACTCCTCTCCGCCCAGTCGAGCGCTCAGTGTACCATTATGTCAAACAAATAACTCTCCCTTTAAAATGTGGCTTTGATATACCATATTATACTGAACAGTTTCAAAGTCGCATTGATGCAAATCTTACCTGAATCAAAACTGACATGGTTTGAGGAGTATGATGACTAGATCTGCCAATTTGATTGCATGATATATTGATGAATTCCCTGAATAGATCTAACAAAAAGTGGCTTTAGAAGCTAATATATTGTTTATGTCCATTTTATTGAATGCATCACTTTAAATTGACAGCCCTAATAAAGTGATTATGAGTAGTTACTCAATACATAGTCTCAGGACCATTGGCTGAACGTCTAATGCATATGGCACACAAAATTGGAAACACTTCAAGAGCTTTGAAGTCGTCATCTGATTGGTTGAATTCTACAGGATGTCCAGCAGACGTGTGTGTCGTGTTCTTTAATGGTCCGCCTCATGGAAGAACAACATCATCGTGTTTACATCTGGGACAATGAGCACTTATAAGGATCAACTAAATGCTGTATTTTCAAAAGTATGTAAAGTTCGTGGCATAGACTCTTTAAAATACAAGAGTTTTACACACTAGTCTGTTATTGTAGGGACATTAACGTTATCTTTTCACACCCCTAAACATGATGCAGGACAAAACAAACTGTGATTGGTTGCTTTACATGTTAGTCAGAGGGCCTCTGGACGGTCCTTGGCCAAAGAAAGCTGCTATGAGGTCCTGAACTTCTGCCATCAGTCTGAAGATCTGGCTATGCAAAACTACTTAATACAGAACCTGTACAAACCTTATTAAGTGCAGTTTTATAACCTGAGAAATTTCAAGGGTCTTGTGGCCTCTTCTGAGGTGGCTGAATCATCCTTTGATTGTGGAATATGAAATTGCATACTTCCAGACCAAAAGTGTATTTTTAATAATGTGCCAACCCCTTTTGCAGCTGAAGCTTTATTGAAGCTTAGATGTGGGTGATGAGTCAGAAGTCCTGAGATCTGTCATCAACGAGAGCTGATGGAGTCGGCTCTTTGAGTTTCTAGGCCGACAGAGGAAATCATTAGAGATAAATGGTGCGTGTCCAAGTGAGGCTCCGAGCGGATGACTCACCTCCCAATTTCCTTGTGCACGTCATAGTAATCAGTAAGTCTCCGCATTTTTCTTAGGATGGATGCCTCATCTTCCATCGGGTCGTCTTTGTCCTCTTTGACTACACACAGAAAGTCCAGGGGAAAAAAACAAATCACAAAAATTATTTCTGAAAGCCAGTCAAATTAATTGCCAAGCTCAACATATTTATTTCAACATTTTAACACACACACATACATATATACATATATATACACAAACACATACATACACAAAATAAATAATAAATAAATACAAAGCTCAACAAAAGAAACAACAAAGTTTTTTTTTTTTGCAAAAATAATAAATGAATATATGTGAATCAATAAAATAAATATGTATGTATGTATATTGTATGTGTATATATTATTAATATTTTGTATTAATTTTGTATGTGCATACAGTATGTTGATAAATTGTCTGAAAACTTAGTAGTATCTCTTATTGTGCTTTGTTAACATTATTTATATAAGTTGTTTTAGAACAATTTTTTGTGAAAAAATGCCAAACAATTATATTTAATATTAACTGAAAAGGGTTCTTTAATATTGGGTAAAGGACAAAACTTAATTGAAATTAATTAATTAATAATAAAAAAAATACAAGATATTTGAATATTTCCAGATAATATTTTTAAGTAATATGATAAATAAAAGTTTAATTTTGGAAGCAACATGTTGTCTTCATAACAACACACTTAATATTTCTCTGTCAGTATAAAATTATAACAATTTAGGACTTTATATTTTACGATGGGGGTCACTTGCAAAAAGAACGTCATATTTTGGGGTCCCATCAAAAAAATTTCTCCTGATGAATAAGATACTGAATGGAAATCAAAGTAAATATTCTCATCATTTCAGAAGCTCAATGAGACTGGAGGAGGGCAGGGAAAACAACTATAAAAATTTGATCTGTCCCTGTGACAGTGCTGGATTTATCACTTTGTTGCATCTCACCAAGTTAGGACAAGAGGTTACAGTAAGGTGGTGAATCAACGTGCTTAGAAATACAACCTCCTTCATTAATGCGAAGTGCTCACCGGTGTGGACGGTCAGCTCAGCCTTGCAGGACACAGAACCGGCCAGATTCTTAGCAGTGCAGGTATACACTCCTGAGTCATCTGCTTGAGTGTTAAGCACCACTAGAGAACATTCATTGTCATCGTACACAAATGTGAAATGGCTGCTTTCGGACAGCAGGGTGTCTCCCTAAAAATCAGAGGAAAACAAATGGAAAAGATTGACTAAGCAGCCATCCCACTGTTGTAATTTACATTTGAAATGCATTTGTGTGGGTTTGAGGTGAACAGGGTAGTGAGGAATTAAATAGAAGGCAAAACCCTGAGGCAGGAGATGGAATATCCAACAGTATCATTCAAAGCATAAATTAGCATGATTTACAGGACACCATGATGCTCCCAGGGAGGTGATATGGCTAAAGGAAATATCAGACAGCATTAGTGAGATCAGCAGGTGGGAAAGAGGCCGACGTGGTTTAAGTTCAAGATCTGGATGAAAGTCTGAACCCTCAGCTAAACTGACTGCAACTGATACGAGAACAACAAACATTTACCACAGCATGAGCATCATGAAACAGCAAGAACTTTTGGTTTACAAACATTTGGGTTTTTTAAACAAATCCAAAGTACTCCCTGTTTCCCTCAGTAAAATGTATTTCTAAATAGATAACATTAAAAGAATATTATAATATTTTATACATCGATCAGGCATAGTATTGGTGCCCCTTTTGCTGCCAAAACAGCCCTGACCCGATGAGGCATGGACTCGACTATTGCCGGTTCACCGCAGGTCCTTCCTTGGATCACTTTTGATTAACACTGACCACTACAGACCGGGAACACCCCACAAGAGCTGCAGTTTTGGAGAAGTTTGGCAGTCTAGCCATCACAATTTGGCCCTTGTCAAACTCACTCAAATCCTTACGCTTGCCCATTTTTCCTGTTTCTAACACATCAACTTTGAGGACAAAATGTTCACTTGCTGCCTAATATATCCCACCCACTAACAGGTGCCGTGATGAAGAGATAATCAGTGTTATTAACTTCATAATGTTATGCCTGATCTGTGTATATAAAATGTTTATTATTTATAGTGTAAAACGTGTCCTTGGAGCAAAAGCTGTTATAATTTAGTTTTTCAAAACCATGACTCTTAGATTTAAAGGTAACCTATTATGCAAGATTCATGAGCAACAGTTCATTTACATTTAAAGATACACACATGAAAAGATGTTTTTGCTTCCACCCAAAAAGGTGCATTTTGGGTATGGTATAATAAATTATCTGTGGGGTTTTTTGAGCTAAAACTTCACAGACACATTCTGAGGACACCTAAGACTTATATTACATCTTGTAAAAACAGACATAATATTTTATATAATTTTTGCTGCTATTTAAATGCCTAATTTGCAAACTGAGAGTTTGTTGAGTATTATAGATTTTCACTGCCTTGAAATCTTGATTTATTAAAAGAAAATTATTTTTAATAGACTATAAATCCTCAGCAACTATGTCCTAATTAAATGGTGCATGCACTACAACAAAAACACACACCTTGTACCAAAGGATGTCTGGGACAGGCTTTCCCTCAACCACCACCGCAAAACGAGGAGTCTCGCCTACATTCACATCCAGGTCTTCCATGATGGACTCAAAAGTTGGTGCCACTAGAGACAGAGAAATCAATGAGACTCTAAATATGTGCAATAACACAGATACTCATACAGTTTGTATTCTGAAAGAGACAACGTACCTGCCATTTCCAGGGTTAGGATGCAGGAGTCGCTGCCATACTTGTTGCTGGCGACACAAGTTAGCTGACCAGCATCACTGCTCTTTACCTTGCACAGCTTCAGTGTATGCTGGTCATCATCAGGCATGCTCAACTCAAACAGACCCGGTCTGTTAGACAATGTCACTCCCGCTCTGAAAATATAATGGCACAATAACTAGTTTTATTCAGGTCAATTACATTTACATGTTCTTACAAATGCAATGGTGTTTTTAGGTTATATGGTTATTTAATAGATCAATCAGAATTCAGTATGCAAATATGAGTAAGATTGAAGACTAATCAGAATTCAATATGCAAAAAGTATGAAATACTAAGGTTTAGAGATTTTGAACAAACCCTTATCAAAATATTTAAGGAATACTAATACAGTGCTGTCTTAAGCTTTGTGTACTGTATAGATACAGAAGACATATGTATTACTCTTTTTAATATTATTAATTTTATGCCTATTTTGATGCTTGCAAGTTTAAATTCCTACTTTTGATGCATATAAAAGAGTAGCTCGGGCATTCTTCTAAATATCTCCTTTTGTATTAGATTGAAGAAACAACACAAGGAAGAGTAAATGAGTAAATTGTGAATGAGTGATCATCACACTTTGTATTTATCAACAGTTTCATAAGTTATTAATAAGTATTAGGAAAAACAAAAAGTATAAGTTCCATAATTGATTCAGTGCAATCAAAATGCATTTCCTGAAATACCAGTGATTTTCTAACTTTACTCTTAAAAAATATAAAGTTAAAAATGATGAAATACTTAGGGGTTAAGAACAAACCTTAATCAAATACGGTGCTGTTTTAATCACAGCATCAAATAATTATTAACATAGGAAAAACCTGCTTAGAATGTCTGTATGCAAAAAAGTAGCTGTCTTATGTATCATGATTTGAAAGAGTGGAAAGGCAAAACTTTCTAATCTTCTAATATTATGTCCATTTTAAATCTTGCAAGTATATAATCAACTTTTATTGTATGTAAAAGAGCAGCTCAGATATTCTAAGACATTCATCCCCTTTTATGTTTGATGGAAGAAACAACATGCAGGTGAAGTAAACGATGACAGATTTTTCAGAATTTTCATGTTTTGAATGATTCATCCCTTTAGATGTAGTATTTATCAACAGTTTCATAATTTGTGAATAATTATCAGGCATAGCAAAAAGTCTGTTACAAAATGATTAAATGCAAATCAAAAAGCAAAATACCTCTTCCATGTGACCGATGCATTGACATGGTTGAGAGTGACTGTGATGCTTAAGGGCTGCTTTTCCACCATATACACAATGTCCGGCTTGTCAGTGATTACAGGAGCCTCCTGGATATACGGACCTGCAGACAGAGAGATAAAAGCCAGTCTCCTGCAGTAACTCATACATCTCATTGACCCGTCTGACTGTGGCTGTCCTTGTCTGCTGAGGCATACCTCTATCTAACAGCTGCACTGGCTCAGTAGCAGGCGACGGCTTGCTAAAGGCCTTGCTGGTGATTGATAGCACCCTGAAGGCGTAGCGGACACCTTTAGACAGATTGGTGATGGTATAGGTGGTCTGTTTCAGGCAAGAGGCGATGATGGTCCACTGGATCGACCCCAGGGCCTGCTGCTGAACAGCATACATCAAGGAGCTAGGATCTGGAAATATAAATCAATAATTTTGTGTTTAGTTTGAAAGCTATAACTAAAAAAGGAAATCTGATTATTTAAGTATCGAACTTTCCGATCCATTTTTCAATTACACTGCAAGGAGAGGAAACAGTGTCTGACAGTATGGAACAAAGGACACTAAAATTTTAGAGCTTTGACATTCAATGCAGCATTAAATCTGCGATTGTTTTCAACAACATCACCAAGACATAGAACGTCTGTTGGAAAGCAATAAATAAAATGTTACTGTACAACAGAGCTACAAAACTATATTTAACAGGTGCCCATACTTGGAAATGTGTAAAGAAAACATGAGCAGGTCAGGTACACCATCCGTGCTGTTATCCAACCAGTGTCACTACACTGTTGCTCTATCAATATTTATGCTACATTTAGTATAATGAGAAGATGCCAATAGAGAGCGACTCTTGGAAATAACAATGACAAATGAGATCTCTTTAATGGAATAGTTCGCCCAAAAATGACAATTGTGCCAAGTTATAGTTTTTAAATTCCATCTGTTTGTCACACAAAGCATAATCAAATTGAACTTTTGCACTATATTCTATAGTGTGTTTTAAATAATTTTTCATTGTAATAGCATTGAAAACAGTTACCATTAAATGTTGTATATCATTAAAAGCTTCTCCATTAGTGTGAAAAAGTCTTACAGGTTTGAAATGACAAATGACGACAGAAATTTCCTTTATGGGCTAACTAATCCTTTAAAGGGCACATAACACACACAGTTTCTGCCAATCTCATGTTAATCTTGAGTACCTATAGAGTAGTACTGCATCCTTCATATCTCCGAAGAGTCTTTAGTTTTATCATATTTATAAAAGACAGATACACTGTACCAATTATTTCCGAAAACAGCCGAACTTGTGGAGGCGTGCAGTGGGCGCAGCTAAAGTCTAGATTCACGAGCACACACACACACACGATAACTTTTGATTTAATATACGTTCGTGTTGTTTACATTATATTTACTTGTGCGCCGATTGCCAACAAAACACAGACATTTGATGCAGTTTCACTTACTGCCTGTGGTTTCGACTCATAACCAGGAACAAACAAACACACTTGCAGAACCTGCTGCTCTGGAAAAACAAACTGCATCCACTGTTTCCTTAACGCTGTTACGGTGTGTAGTGCAGCAGGGAAGAGAAGATCCAGGACTTCCACAAAGACGGGTTTTTATTCACAAAGGGAAACAGAACACGACACACATAGGCATAACACATAAGAACGGACAAGGAGTGCAGGGAAGTGAGATCAATATAAAGGGAGTGCTAATGACGATGACCAGGTGCAGGGAATCCAGGGAGAGTGGGAGAGATGAGGAGTGAGTGATATCAGGTGTGAGACAGGGAGGATCATGGGAATTGGAGTCCAGGACAGGCGTGGATTGTAACATTACTTCCCCCTCCCGGTAGGCGCGTCCTCGCGCCTTAGATGAAACACCGGAGAGGGGGGGTGGGCGCCCTGGAGACCTACACGCAGGTGCGGGGGAGGTGCAGACAGGTACAGAGGTCTCCAGGGCGGGACTAGGACATCGGGTGGCCATGGCGGGTCAGGAGCCTCGGGAGTCCACGGCGGGTCAGGAGCCTCGGGAGTCCACGGCGGGTCAGGAGCCTCGGGAGTCCACGGCGGGTCAGGAGCCGTGGGATGCCACGGCGGATCAGGAGCCGTGGGATGCCACGGCGGATCAGGAGCCTCGGGAGTCCACGGCGGATCAGGAGCTTTGGGAGTCCACGGCGGATCAAGAGCCTCGGGAGTCCACGGCGGATCAGGAGCCTCGGGAGTCCACTGCGGATCAGGAGCCGTGGGATGCCATGGCGGATCAGGAGCCCCACCCCCGGGTATATAGCCCCCCCCCCCAAAACTTTCTTGGGGAAATTCAGGGGTAGTATGGAGGGCACGCGGAATGGGATGAGCTCCTGGGCTGGAGCGGGCTCGAGGAGGGCTGGAGCGGGCTCGAGGAGGGCTGGAGCGGGCTCGAGGAGGGCTGGAGCGGGCTCGAGGAGGGCTGGAGCGGGCTCGAGGAGGGCTGGAGCGGAATCCAGGAGAGCTGGAGCGGAATCCAGGAGACTCGGAGCGGGAACTTGGAAGCCTGGAGCGGAATCCAGGAGACTCGGAGCGGGAACTTGGAAGCCTGGAGCGGAATCCAGGAGACTCGGAGCGGGAACGGGAAAGCCTGGAGCGGAATCCAGGAGACTCGGAGCGGGAACAGGGAAGCCTGGAGCGGAATCCAGGAGACTCGGAGCGGGAACGGGAAAGCCTGGAGCGGAATCCAGGAGGCTCGGAGTGGGAACTGAGGCGGCAGGATCGCTCCAAAAGTCTATCAACCAGAGGTCCTGTGGCTCTGGCGTGGCGGCGGCCATCCTAGCCGGAGACGAGGGCTCTGGCGTGGCTGCGGCCATCTTGGCCGGAGACGAGGGCTTGGCGTTGGCCCTCCTTCTCTGCCATTTGGTTTTGTGGACAGGCAGGACAACACGGGAAGGCCCACTGGAGGGATATGTGGAGGGAACTGGCTGTGGGTGAACTGACCAGGCCGCGTGCTTCTCTGAGGGGACCGGACGAGGAAGACACTCATTCTCTTGAACCTCTGCAATTTCGAAATTGGAACAATTTAAATAGAGAATCAGATTCATCGACTCGACTAGGGAAAAGGAACAGGCAGGTTCAAGATATCGAATAGTGTCCTCGTCCAGGCCCATCAGAAAACACGCGTTAAGTGGTGCATCTGGCCAGTTCACCAAAGAAGACAGCTCAGCGAATTCCTCCACGTACCTCTCCAGCGGGCGACCGCCCTGCCTGAGACCCCACAGGCGATCCACCGCTGACGTGTCTTTAAGGGGGGACACGGGAGAGATCGGGGTCAGGAAGATTCCCATCTTCACAGCAGTCCTGGCAGTTTTTTGGTCCGTTCTTCTGTTACGGTGTGTAGTGCAGCAGGGAAGAGAAGATCCAGGACTTCCACAAAGACGGGTTTTTATTCACAAAGGGAAACAGAACACGACACACATAGGCATAACACATAAGAACGGACAAGGAGTGCAGGGAAGTGAGATCAATATAAAGGGAGTGCTAATGACGATGACCAGGTGCAGGGAATCCAGGGAGAGTGGGAGAGATGAGGAGTGAGTGATATCAGGTGTGAGACAGGGAGGATCATGGGAATTGGAGTCCAGGACAGGCGTGGATTGTAACAAACGCTGGGTTATTTGGGACGCTGAACAAGGTTATCTTTCCCAGTGACATTGTTGATTTCATGGGCTAAAAACAAAATGACAGCACTGCCGACGGCTTCTGTAACCTGAACGAAGCTCATTGATGGGCACGCTCTTGCTCTCGCTCTGGTTGATGTGGGCACACGCTCATCCGGGAGAAGTGCCCATACTAGCAATTCCGCCCTTTATGACATAATTTATCCCCGTCATTTATCCCCTTTTATGTTTGATGGAAGAAACAACATGCAGGTGAAGTAAACGATGACAGATTTTTCTGAATTTTCATTTTTGAGTGATTCATCCCTTTAGATGTAGTATTTCCACCCAAGCAATTCCGCCCTTTATGACGTCATACAGGGCCATACTCGAAAAATAACTTTCCGAAACTTGTTCGAATCCTGAAGGAGTGTATTTGGCACAGAAATACTCTGTCATACGTCCAACTCGTTTTTGTTTTTTTTTGGCCATGTTTAGCATGAGAATCCAACTCTTTAACAGTGTAAATAAGTCAGAATACATGAAATGGCATTAGACCCCCCCTTTAATATCGCTATTTCTCTAAGACTACAATAAGATTAAGCAGTATAACGGCACAAAAAAAGAATTGCTCATTAGAATAATAATCCTCCCTTCTTCCATTTGTCACAAACTCATCCCAAACTTACACTATTGGTTGAACCTTATTAGGCTGCTCAAACAAACAGATTGCAATTCTATTGCCACTAGTGGTGAAGAAACCACACACTTCATTATTATAAGCCTTGCTTCACCGATTTTGCTCAGTAATCTCAGAAGAGATCTCAAACTCAGATTTGCCAAGATACCAAAGTCTGTAATAAAAAAACAGAAGAGACTTGAATAATAACAACATGTGATTTCTCATCAATTGATTTCACAATCAAACTAATCCAAATCATAGTATAGCTCTGTACTCTTCCTGTATGCCAAAAAGTATGCCATTTTTCCACTAAAGTATTTTAGAAACATCTGAGACACAGTGGATATTTAGATGAATCTTAGAGAGAACTCCATTATCCTACAGCTATAAAAGAGGAGAGTACTGAGAATTACTGACCAATTAAAATTCTCCTTTGGGGAACTTCAAACTTTTACATGAGACAAGTTACGGTACAAGAACAGTTTCTAAATTAAATAAATATATACATAAATAACATGCATAATTATACCAATAGACGGATCCAGTCTTCTGGGTTTCTTCCATCTTAGCGTGATAGTCTTGCCAGTGATGGACTCAATGACTGGAGCCCCATCTGGTGGGTCAGGAAGGATGTCTAAAACAGCAAACGTGTCAGTCAGAATATTTATTTGGTGCCATAGGATTCTCTTGCCACTTCTCACACATGTATGCATATGCTTCAGCCTTAAAATAAATTGCAGTATTATTTCAAACGGTCTGAGATGTGGGTCGTAGTGTTATTTTGAACAGTCTGGGATATGGAAAAGATCATAAATAAGCTGTGGTTATCTGATGCCAATCTGGCTGCTAACTCGGGAGTGTCTAACTAATCCTCTGAGTAACTCACATCAGCAGTAGGCACAGCAAATCCAAGTCCTACCGAAGCGCATTGAAATGTGCAGTGTTATTCAATGTGTTGACACAATTTCCACTGAAACGGGAAGACAGGGCGGGACATATTGCACAGCCCCTCCCCTTTTTTTTAATAGCCAATAGCCTTTCATTTATATAACAGCTTGTGATGCGATGCGATGACACGGGAAAGCCACATTTGACAGCTTATGACAGCCACAGACTAATGGGAATCTATTAGACTGTGGCCTTTAGATTTAATATGAAACTGTTACTAAAGCAAAACATAATCATGTTGAGGTGTAGTATGAAAAGTGTGTAATTTATGTTGGTGCATGGCACCAGTGTTATCTCTTCTGCTTGTGAGTGCTGTTTCTAATGCAGAATCTGTCTAATCGTTTCTCCTCATCTCCTCCATATGGCTTTAAAATATAGCATTCTGCGTTCAAATGGGTCTGAGTCTGATAAGTTCTGTGGTCTGCGCCGACTCTCGCATATGATCTACTCTGTGCTATCTTCGGGTCACTGGACCAGAGTAGACTGTGTGCCCACTGAGGCGTTCACGTGACATTAATGCGAAACCAGATTTTCCCAATGGAAAGCATATTTACACTGTGTGAATCGTTCCCTATCCCCTATATTGAACTATGTGCTATTCACCATATAGAATTTAGTCATTGTGTGAACAAGTGACCGGTTTTAGCTGCAGCTTCTGCGTCTATTTATAATTCAGGGGGCAGGACGTTTCAGATTCTAGAGAGCATTTGATTGGACAGAAAATCAGATGAGAAGTGCAGAATGATGTCATCAAAATCATTGATCCATATTGGCGGAAGTGAGAGACTGTAAGTTTTGAAAGCTTATATCTTCAAACTGCAAATGTTAGAGGTTGTTTATTCAAAACAAAGGCGTAGCTTGATGACACCTGAATTTCACAGAGCGTTTATTATGCCACAGACGTCCGCTTCCGCTTCTTTTGCTCATGTGTATGTGGGGTAACGCAGTGCTGTTTTGTCACATTAGACACATTATTTGAGTGTGTTGAAAGTTATGTTATAATGCTACTCTGTGCGTTCGCTCTGTGGCTACTATGAGACACTTGTTGCACACTGCAGTAAGCCAGATCGATATTAGGCATGGTAAAACATGGTACTCGCGGTAAATCAAGAAAATGAGATTTAAACAATAAGACTGTGTTGAACTACATAACAATGATTCGTTTTCTGTCGATGAATGTATCCAAACAGTTGCTCACCAGTTTAACACATTATATATTAAAGCGTCTTTGGTGTTTCCATGGTTTCTACAAAATAAAACAACTGGAAATTGAGGGCAACGCGGGTATGATGTCATTGACAGGCGATGCACGGATACGGTCCGTGTCCTTGTTAAAATTGCTTATTTCTCTGGATTTAAACATTTTTGGAAACATTTGGGATAATGTAAGTACACAAGTCACCAAAATTGAACAAAACATTGTTCTAGTGATTTTTGGATATTTCAATCGAAAAATCTTACATATTGTGCCTAAGGCTAACATATTCATACTAAAGGCCAAACATTTTTTTTTACACAATTTGACCAATGAATTTTGTGTGAATTGTTCATAAATTGGCATGTGAAAAAATTGTGCTTCAGTCCTTTTTAAGTTGCTCTTTTAAAAAAAATTCAGGTTGTCATGCATAGCTAGTTGTCATGCAAACTCACCTGTCACATAAAGATGGGCATAGCATGTGGCCTTGCCCACCTTATTGGATATGACACACTTGTAAACTCCTCCATGAGCGTGACAAACAGAGCGGACCACCAGGCTGTGAACATCTCTGACTGCAGAAAAGACAACAAAAAGAACAAAAACGTTATATTCCTGTTATTCCCCCCACTCACACTATCATTTCCATAGGGAATGCTTTCCGGAAAGGCTCAGTAGACTGTAAGATAATTGAATTATGGTATTAACTAACTTACACTGTGTCATTTTTCTGTCCTCTGTGCTGTCAATCCTCTTGCCATTGTGATACCAGATTATGGTTGGGTACGGCAAGCCAGCCACTTTGCACCTGAGCACAGCCTCTCTGCCCTCGACTACATCCAGATCATAGAGCGGCTTGACAAAGTCAGGCATGGTGAAACGTTCTACCTCATTCTCAGGCACCTCGGGCTCCTCAGGAATGGAGGGCATTTTTTCCAGCTTTGCTCTGGTAAACATAAACCAGAATCATCATAACAAGATATTATATTGTAATGCAAAAATGTTTTGAGTTATTTGATTAAAGGAACACTTCACCCAAATATGAAAATTGTCAACTTGAACCTGTCAAAGCACCATTTTTATTTTCGGAAAAAGCTATTGTTTGGTTTTAGAAGACTTGGAATATGGTGCGCAAGATGACATTATAGTGCTTTTATGGTGTATTTTGTCCTATTTGGAGCATAACAGCCACTATGAACAGTCCTTATATGGACAGTTCCATGGACACTTACAGGTTACAGGTTACAGGTTTGGGACAACATAAGAATGAGTAAATAATGACAGCATTTTTGGGTGAACTAATCCTATAAAACAAGTTCTGAGTGATACATTAGTAAAAGGTCATACATTTGAGAGGATATTGCCGGCCTGGGCTCCTGCACATACAGCTCCGCTGCGCATTCGGCCTCCCCGTATGAGTTACGTGCCACTACAGTATAGAGGCCCTCATCTTCATTAGTAACATGAGAGATGAATAATGAGTGCCGTCCTCCTTCTTTCAAGATCCGAATGTCTTCGCTTTCCATCAGAGGATGATCTGTTGAAGACATGACACACAAATGAACCAACCATTATGATGCTATTTTACAGGACTGACACTGGGAGGCACTCAAGGGAATTAGGCACATACCAAAGTGGCTCCAGGTGACCTGAGGTGGTGGCGTCCCGCTAACCTTGCAGTCAAAACGAGCATTACGACCCTCGATAACTTCCAGTACATCCAGCTGACGGGTGAAGAGGGGCTCTATGGATGCTACGACCTTTAGCTTGGCACTAGAGGTCAATTCCTCTATAAATTACATGACACATGAAATGAAACAGACAGTTTAATAAGGGTCATGCAATTAGTACAGATCACGTCATGAAACCTTGCCAAAAGGGTAATACCTATAATGCTAACAACATTTTTATTTATTGGCTCTTTTTTTTTTTTTTTTTTGCTACTGTGCATTTAAAGGGACAGTTCACTCAAAAATGAACAATCTGTTATTCTTCACCCTCATGTCATTCCAAACCTTTACGACTTTCTTTCTTCTATGGAACACAGATGTTATTAAACATTTCTCAGTGTTTGTTTTTGTCAATGCAATGTTGTTTTAGACCGCATTGACTTTCACTATATGGACCAAAACCATTGAAACATTCTTCAAAATATCTTATTTTATGTTCAGCAAAAGAAAGTCAGTCATACAAGTAAATGATTCATTTTTGGGTGACATTTTGGGCAATTGGAGGCACTACTCTGGCTCTTTTTTGCGTACAGCATAAATTACTTGCACCTCAGAGTGCGCAGACGAAATGCTGTCATGTTAACTTGTGTTTGGAGGCGCTGTGTGGTTTTCGGGAACGCAATCGGGAGGTCATTATAGCAAATCATTCTGGTGACAGACTTTGGCTCAAGCATTTCAGAATGACCAAACCAACATTTGAGATGCACATCCTCTGCTAAGGCAAAGTAATGGGAGTTTTTTGTTGCACATTGAAGGATTTATTCGGTAAGTGTGTTTCCCTTGTAGCGTATGCACGTTTTCTTATCAGATAAAAAAAATGATGTGCTTTTTTTATTTTTTATTTATGTGCATCTTGGCATTCCCATCCAGTGTTTTTATGCAATATCCCAAAATTTCACATAAAAATAGGTGGATGAAAACATAGCTAATGATGATAATGATGTTGATATAAAAGTGTATACAAAACCTTTGCAGTCCAATACCAAGCTGCTCACCTTTAGCTGTGCTCAGTTTGCAGGTGTATGTTCCACTGTCATCTTCATGTACAGAGTTAAGCAGCAGCCTGCACCTTTTCCCGTCAAAGTGCATCTTACAGTTCAACAAAGCTGGCTGGATGAGTTTTCCATCTGACAGCCAATCAACATCTGTGTCCTGCGGGCCGATCACATGACACTCGAACAGTGCAGTCTCTCCCGCCTTCACCATTACATCCCTCACTGGCCGAATGATGGCCAGGCCTGGCTCTACTGGACGAGCTGGAGTAAAAACAATAAAGATAAACCTTTTGAGGAAATCCCGAGAAGCTTAAAGTGCACAGAGTCTTTGAATGTTTTTAATCTGCTGCAGACGTAGTCTGTTAATAGGTTGTGTTGTACAGCAGAGCAGAAATATTAGATGAATACGCTAATACGTTGTCTGTCAGCATAATCCGTTCATGGCTCAGTACGGATCAGCTCAAAATTATACCCAGAATTTTAAAACTGCCAGATCTGAGACTGCATTTTGGCTATTTAAAACTCTTAAAACTTAAAAAGGATCTTAAAATGCATAGTATACCAAGGCTATACTAATGCATATTATAACAAGGTTGCTTTTATCTGCCCAAAAATACAATAAAAAAAATAGTAATATTGTGAAATGTTATTACAATTTAAAATAACCATTTTCTATATTATTTTAAAATGTATTTTATTTTTTGTGATTGTCACGTGACCCTTCAGAAATCATTCTAATATGCTGACTTTGTTTCAATTAAAGTATTAAAATCTTTTTTAAATTACTGACCCCAAACTTTTGAATGGTAGTTCACTAAATTAACTGCAAATCCTGTTAATCATGCAAAGTTGCAAAAAGATGCATTAAACAGCATGACTGTGTTAAAAAAATGTATTTAGTGCATAGAAATCATTGTGCAACAACAAAATTGTACAACAACTGAAACAATTAAACTACTCATATTAAACCAAGGTATGCGACTCTATATCTCTTCTGTAGTCATGAGCGCACTAAAAGTGTAAAATCTATTTGTGTCGTGCACAATGACCCATTCATGTGTAATATGGCCAGACAATCACTGGCTGAGACAAACCTCACATTATGCATTCAGACACATTCACTGACTAACATTCAAACACAGAAATCATTTTGCTGCATGAATCATTTGAAAAATCCTATTTATTAAACATTCAGAAGGTGATAATTAGTATTCTGGAAGCTACTTTGCCAAGCTACAAACTGCTCGTAATGTAAAGTACCACAACTACAGTGATTTTCAGGGTAACGAACCTATGAATGGCTTACTTATACAGTAGTAGTCAATGAATATTAAGCTGGGAAAGAAGAAAGCATTGCACAAACCTTGTTTAAGTTATCAACACTTGGTACCCTATCATACACCCAGTGCAATGCGATGCCAGGTGAGACGCAAGTGTTTTTTGCTAGTTTCAGCCTGACGCAGTTATCAGTTTCACATCCAGCGCCACATTGTTTAAATAGCAAATGCAACCATGCATCTGTTCGCCCATGGGTGTGCTGGTCTGAAAACGAAGTGTGTTCAGGCGCACTATTTTGAGGCAAATGAAAGCGACTGTGCCATTGACCAACAAAAACCTGGTCTAAAATCAATGGTGCAGTATTTTTTGTGTTATTTAAAAGGCACGTTAGTAATATGCGTATATAGGTGGGTGCACAACAAGCATACACTCTGCTTATTACACACACATTTTTAAATATTAAAAATAAAAGATTACTCTCTAGACAAGCGCTCAGTCTTTCCACTCACAAATTCAGCAATGTGAAAAGCGAATCCGCCATGGTGCAAGCGCAACTGGCTTTTAAAGGGAATGGGAGATGAGACTCTAAATGGTTTATTGCACATTACGCCCAAAACACACCCATGATTCATTAAGAGACTAGGTACAATCCTTTTAGACCATGCGCCTGGCGCACCAGCCGTTTTCTCCGTCATTAAACTAGCAAAAAGTGGATTCCGACACGCCCTAAGTGCACCTGCGCCATGTGCTTCAGACCATGCGCTCAGATCGTTAAAATAGGGCCCTTGGTCCCCATGGTTTATCATGCTTATGATTCCCAAATGAACACAAACCATGCATCACTACTATAGCTGAAGCCCTTACCTTTCACCTCCAGTTTGCCCTCACACTGTTTAGTTCCATACTCGTTGATGATCTTGCATGTGTAAACTCCAGTGTCTGACTTCTGTGCTGATTTAATAACCATCTCAAAGTTGCCCTCCTCTGTCTCATGGACGATATGCCGTGGACCTGTTTTAATGGTCACTCTGTCTCTCAGCCTGATACAAGGGAAAATAAAAGTTGTCACATCACAGTCCACCAGGAAAATTAATGAACGAACAGTCCATACTGTTTAAATCTATATTATGAATTGTTAAGGTAACACTTTATTTTGATAGTCCACTTTAGACATTGTAGTAAGAATGGCAGACAATATACTATTAGTAGACTGTCCGTTTAATATCTGTTAACTCTTTTAGATGGTTCCCCAACAGACATTCTACTGACTATGAGTAACTTTGTAAGTACATGTCAACTTATTCTACTAACCCTAACCTAACAGTCTACTAATAGTCTAATGAGAGTTAGTTGACATGTAGTTGCAAAGATACTTATAGTTATTAGAATGTCTATAGTGGACTATCAAAATTAAGTGTAACTATTGTTTAATCTAGACAAATCAAGGTAAAGGTTTGAAGTGTGGAACTTACCAATAAAGCATGGGCTTAGGCTGTCCATTCACTCGAACAGACATGGTCACCTCTTGACCCTCTATAACTGTTTGGTCTCCAATAACAACCTGTTATGTTGGTAAACACACAGAGGCTCATTTTTCTTTTGTAAAGATTTGAGAAACTAAAAATTTTAAATGGCAATGTGCGGTTGATGACAAATTTTACATACACAAAAATATCTAGAAAAAGAGAATAGCAGAAGAATGGTCATGTTTTAGTTTATTTGGAATAGGTCCACATGATAACGTGCACATGAATTATCCAATCGCTATTGAGCATCAAAATGTCTTAAAAAAGCCTTAAAAAAACTACAACATGGATTTTACATGATGGGCATTTAAAAGTGGTCAATAATGTATTCTGATATAATATTTTAAAATCTGACTCATTCTCTGATACCTGGAAGGCTGGAGGCTCCTTGAATCGAGTGTCCACAATCTTCCTCGGCTCAGGTCCCCTGTAAGAGGAGAAATCCATCCCCTCCTCAAGAGGACTGAGGTACTCCTCATCAGATGTGATGGGACTGCTGACATCCATGGGTACACCAAGGTTCCCACGCTGGTCCTGACTGGGCTCTGTGAGAAACACCAATGGGATTGGAATGGATTTTACAAGCAATACTTTCAGATTTGCAATTGCACACACTTGGGAAGATTTTCAACTAATATAGTCAACATTCATCTCAATAACACTATAAAATAAAAATAAAACTGTAGAACAATATGATTTTTTTTGTTTAAAAACAACATCACCACAGATGAGAAATTGACAGAGAATTACTTTTTGCTTTTGGTTCTGACAGAGAGAAATGGATTAGAAAGGTGAAGGGTGAAAGGCATGGGCTGAATACATACCAGCATCCCTGAAGAGAAAGGATACTGTAATCCCAAATCCAATTTCATAAAAGTCCAATGACAATGGGAATGCCAGTGCTAGAGACAGATTGCTTTTAAAAACCACCACAAAAACAGAGGATGAAGAATATTTACTCAGAAGAGTTTCCAACAACCAATTTGTTATGCTAAAGGAAATTTCTAATGGATTTTCTGTGCCATTCAGATGATCAGAAGAGATGAATTTGTAGCTGTGTGCATTACACTACAATTTACAAAAGAAAAAATACAAGTTATACCTTCTGGACAACAACAAATTTGTGTGATTGCTATGACCCTGCAAAATTTGTTTAAAGAAATGTATTGTTTAATTAAAAATGAATTTTAATTTAAAAAAATTTGTTTGTAAAATGTACACTAATGTTTAACTTAATCTAGACATATCACATGAAACAAAACACTATGAAAACAAAATATGCTTGTATACACCTAAAAGTTGACAAAACTGTCAGTAGATTATCTAATTCAGAATTCACATTCTTTCTGTTCCAGCAAAACTGACTAAATTATTTATGACTTGTCTTGTATTAATACCACCTGCCAAGTAGGATGTAGGCTCATGGCTATGATGTAAATTAAATGCTATGGGCTATTTTACCTTGTAATCCTTCTGTAAGTCCCATTTCAAGTTCCTGTTTCAACAAACGGGAAAGAAAAAAGTGCTTGCCAAACCATTTCATAGTATCTTTAAGTTGCTTCCATTCAATCTA
Organism: Rhinogobio ventralis; assembly: GCA_039654625.1. NCBI lineage: Eukaryota > Metazoa > Chordata > Actinopteri > Cypriniformes > Gobionidae > Rhinogobio > Rhinogobio ventralis. The sequence goes on from CM077197.1 coordinate 10,236,276, forward strand.
AAACTAAACTGCTGATGTTGATTTAGAAATGGACATACAGAAATAATCTACAGAGCGGGGAGTGATTCCTTAAGCGATATACACGTGTATACACTTAAAACCATTTGCCGTGAGAGGCCTGAAGCAACGCTGTGCAGTGAGACTCGGCAATGCATGTACCAGAAGAAAAAATAGACACCATGTCTCTTCTTACATCAGCTTAGAGCATATACATTACCGTGAACTCGGGTATGATTCTAATTTCAAATCGGTAACATTTTCAAGAACTCCAACGACTACTAAAGACTACTAAAAAGAATACAACTTTTAAAACAAACAGGGTATCCAAAAGTAGCTTAACAAAAAAATAGGAAAGGCTGGTCAAACTCTGTAACATTGTACTATTCTCTGGAAATCCATCATACAAATTCTAGTAGCACTTTATTTTACAGCCCTGTTTCTCATGTACATACAATGTACTTATTATAGTTATTACAATAACTAGGTAATAACTAGGTACTAACCCTTAACCTACTCCTAAACCTAACCTTAACCCATGTAGTTTCCTTATATTAACCAGTACTTTCTTAGGTAAGTACACTGTAAGTACACACATAAGTGCACATACTGTAAAATAAAGTGCAACCCAAATTCTTGAACACAAACCTACCTGGCCCTGATCCTTCAGCCAGACCTCAGCCATGTACAAAGCCAGCATCGAGGGCACCAGCGCATGTTCAGTTCTGACACCATTTGTGTTAATATGTCAGTACCTTAGATTTGCACCTTAGTGAATGCCCTCAGATTTCAACTGGTAATCTGGTGTAGACACTATGTCTTCTGTACCCTCCCTTGCTCTTTCTCTCTGGCTCTCTCGCTTTCAATAAGACACTACCTCTCACATTTACATCAGCACAAACAGATGCAGATGTCCTCCCTTTTTTCCATTCAAGTCAAAGGAACTGCCATAAAATACTTCACATAGCAACCATCCTATTTATATGCCTCTTACAAACTCTCTCACTTCTGCTGTAGCTCAGCAAACCTATGGTTTCATGAACTGTAAAGAAAATGACTTTCATGCAGGTCTTTCATCTGTCGATAAAAGCTTTCTTGATTTCTGTCTAGATTTGAACTGTCTAGCTGTCGTGTTATTGTGGAAAATAAAGGCCTTCTTGACTAATGGCAGGTTTAACAACATGCTGTCAATGAAGTAAGGATTCACTATATATGATATTATTAAGAGATCGTTTCATGGAGGAAGGAGTGGTAAAAATACCCCTGGTATTCACCGCCCTAATAAGGTAAAGCTTCTCTTTCTCTTTCTAACCATCAGAACAAATGAGGGTGCACTGGAAGAATATTAGAATTTTTTTTTTTTGCAATTTCTGCAATGATCCATGGAATACTTAAGAATTTAAACATGGTCAAATTTGTTAAATAAAACCTAATGTTAAACATTACCAAAAAGAAAAACAGAATAAAGAATCAAATAGAATGAGTTACTTTATCATCCAAAAAGTAGAAATTTGTCTTCAGCTTCACCATGCAATTTAAAAAACACAACAACAACATAAAAACAGTGAAAAGAAATCATAAAAACAAAATGTAAACAGTAACCTTACTCTGTACCACTTCATACAAAAACATAAATACATTCTCATATGTACATATAACTATATAAAAAAACTGATAATAATGCAATTCCATACTTTCTTCGTAACACCAGCAAATGAAAGCTACTTCCACTTGCCAAAATTTTTGTCAAACAAAAGCGAAAGTGATTAGTGGCTTTGACTAACATTTTCAATTTGTCCAGTCTCATCCATGTATGTGCTTCCATCTTTTTTTTTTTTTTCACTCATTATGAGGCCTGCACGCAGTTAAACAATTCATATATGTTCAATTTAACCTCTGGGTTGCTATGGTAACTACCCAGGCGGAACCATAGTGGGAGAACAAGGGAGATCTCAAGGAGAGAAGGAGAAAGCAAAGAAGCACAAAGAAAATGACAGAGGAGGCAAAACAGAGGCACTGAGAAACCAAACAGAGAGATCACAAGAGAGAGCTGTAGGTGAGACAAAAAGTTTTATGGTTAATTTAATGACTTTGCTTTAAGGGGGATTTAAACACCAACACAAAGATTCTAACCCCTACCCTGCAGGGCTGCATGTTGACGGAGTGACTCACTGCCTTTGATCCTACATGGATATCTGAAGGTATTGAAATTCGCTCCTCTAAAATCCCATACGTTACCCTTCAGACTCCCACATCTTTAACTCAGATTGAAAACACAATATGCTCATCCTTGCTGCTCAAAAGTATATACTCAAAACATTTACTTGAAAACTTTCTCTGCATTTTTTAAAAACCAAATATCTAGCTTAAGGCAAGTAATATGTTTAAAATGATCTGATACTTCTGATTTGATACTAGACAAAGCCTATCTTAGCTAGCAAAGCTCTCGTTCACGCTGAGCAGAATTCAGCTCTTTGCAAATAAAAACCAATGCAATGAACAATGGGAGTGATCTGTCGCCTGATATAGCGGTTGAGTAGGGATGGCTACTAGCAACCAATAGCAGAGCAACTTGCTGCTAGTGTGAAGGAATAGCTTCACCATAAAACACTCACCTGATTTAATGAAAAGAGTAGCGCTGCTGGACATCTCGCCCACCTCGTTGGTAGCAGTAACTGTATATGTTCCTGCATCACTTGGCTTTGTCCATTTGATGAGCAATGAGTGCCTTTCTCCCTCTACCTTTACAACATGGGTTGGGCTGTTCTTGATCTCAATGTTGTCTCTCTTCCATGTAACTGTATATAAAACACATTTCTTTGTTGTTATATCCCTCCAGCAGCAAAATCGTAAAGGCTAAAAAGTACAATCTTATTCCTGAGACACCCTGGAATTAGCTAAAAAGAAGCCTGTTCAAGTGTTGCTGTCTGAACGTATAGAACTGATAGTACTGTTGAGCTGACAACTTGCAAGCTGCGGCCTTCACCGATTGCACTTTTGAGTGAATGATTCAGAGTCAACAGGGACTACACCATGACTGCCTCTCTGTGATGCTCATTTATTGCAGTTTCAAGTCAGCTATGCAAGATGCTAAAGGTTCTGTTTGAAGTTATTACAGCAGCAATAAAGTACTCACCTTCAGGGAGAGGGGTGCCACTGATGATGCATTTTAATAGGACCTCTGCTCCAGTGGAGGCCACAGTGTCCTGAAGTGGAAACTCAAACACAGGAGCCTCTAAAGGATCCTCTCCTGCAGACACATACGAGTCGTCTGAAGATTCTGTAATAGAAAAAGAGATATATCAGAACCAATAGATGTGATATTCCTTAAATCTAATTTAAAAAGATTTGCATCCCACTGGAAATCCTTAACTGACCTAATTCAGGGGACATTGGTCTTTGTCTGCGTCCTCTTCCTCTGCTTCTTTGGGGTTTTTCCTCTTTACCAGTGCCACTTTTCACAGCCTTTTCTGCAGGTGTGTCCGTCTCCATTGGCTCCTCTTCGACAATAATTCTTGGTATGGTGAGCTTTGGTGCCGATGGAAGAGGAGTCACATCCAGCTCCATCTTTTCCTCAGATGAGGAAGATGAGGAAACTCTTGGAGGTCTGGGGGGAGCTTGGACAGGGCATTCTTGAATGGCTACAGTTTCTCCTTGCACCAGAGGACTTTCAGGCCTTCTTTCCAGTTTTCTCAGTGAGACCTCCATTGGCGTCTTTCTATGCATGGACTCATCGTCTGGTTGAGGAACTTCCTGAACACAAACAACACGTTTTACCAGGGGACTTGCAGGTCTTGGTTCCACTTTGCGTAATGTCATCTCCAAGACATTTCTGGATGGAGATTCAGCTCTTCCTCGAGAGCGCTCTTCAGCCATGGCAGTTATCTCTACAGTTGGAGACCTTCGAGGACTATCTCTGCTTGGGCTTGGGCCACGAAGTCTTGGAGATCTTTGTCCAGGTAAATCAGAAAGTGACATGGCCTCTGGAGGGGATGGTTCATGTCCAAATGTGCTTACCATCTTAGTAGATGGGACAAGCCGATCACTTTCAACTTTTTCCCGTGGTTGTTGTGCCAGCTGATCTTTTCGTCTGCGAGACGGTGATTTCGGAGGTGATCGTTCTTTGGCTTGCTCTCTCTCACTCATCTCTTGCTCCCGCTGAGCACGCTCTCTATCCTGCAGCTTTTGAAGAACCTGAGGTGGGATGGGCTCTAACTTCCCTACAGGCTGCCTGCTTCTGTGATAAGTAGAAAGCTGCTCTGTTGAGAAGGATTTCTTCATATGTGGTTTACCGACAAGTTTTTTTATACGCTGGAGCTCCTCTGTGAACTTGTTCTCAATGTCCTGCACCTTCTGGGAGTAACGGGGTCTGTCCTCCAGGGAAGCAGCCCGCTGTTTGAACATAGTCCTTCTCTGGGCTGCATCTGCCTTCAGAGCCTCACGAAGGTCTTCTTTGGAGCTCTCCCTCGAGATCCCCAAACGGCTCCCTCCTTCATCAGAGTCAATAGACGAGGCTCTATTAAATCCAGCCCAAGAACGTCCAGATATAGATCCCTCTGGGTTATCAATACTTCTTCTGCGCTCTTCAAAGACTCGCACCTTCTCAAAGATCTTGGAGCTAGCTCTCATCAGTTTTGGTGAGGGCCGAGGTGTAAGTTCCTTACGGGAATACTCGCTGACGGGGGTTTGGGGTCGAGAGTCTTGAGCACTACTCTGAGACATGCCTGAAGATTTAGGTTGCTTAATCTTCTCCTCAAACTCTCCTGGTACTGTGTCTTGATATTCAGTTGGTATGACAACTTTCTTGCGTGGGGCTAGGGGTGTGGCAGGGGCTGAACCAGAACGGCTGAGTAAAGGAGAGGCAGTAGAGCGGCCAATTTTGGGGGAAGGGGGTGGTAGGACTTGAGGGGGAGATTCCCTCAAAACTTCTTCAGATGGGCTCCTAAAAGAGGTGTTTGAGGGAAATGTTCTGTTAGAGTATGGGGTTATGCAAGGGGTGAACCCAACTGATTGGATGAGGACTTTGGAAGAGGGGCCAGAGAGGCTAATTTCTCTGATGTGGGATCTTAAATGGGACTGTCTGCATGTGTTTGTGCGCAAATTAATTAGAGTCTACTTCTTTTAATGTCTTAATTTGAGAGAAATATTTGGATTTTTTTTTAAATAAGGAGGAAGGAGTGATGTGAACATTCATAATTTTCAAATTTCAGGAGAGATAAATAAACAAAATCAACAATGATTATGAGCTTCTGTTAATTGATAAATTGAAATATAAAAATAATGTGAGGGGATGTTCAGAGCATGAATAAAACATATTCTATTAATCTCGGAGTGACAGTCAAGACCAGATTTAAATGTTAAATTAAACTATTAAACTAAGCCTATAAGACTTCTACCTTAAAACACATTGTAATTTTTTTTCTACAACACAACTGAATGCGCAAAAAGAATGTAATATTAGCACATGACAGATTAAATTGTGCCTACTAGCCTATACCTTCCAAAATCACTGGGCTAGACCACCACACATCACTGGATATCTACAGGAATAAGTCAAGAGTCGCTTGCCAGTGCTAGGAAAGAAGAGTAAAACAAGAATTAGAGCAGGCATATAACTAATAAATGTTGAATCATCAAGAATACTGCTAAAAGGGGTCTAATTCAAAATGGCTGTGCAATAGAAAATGCCTGAAGAGCAGTAAAATATAAAAATATTTCTTGTTTGCACAGACCTAACTGCACTAACCTTGCAGAGCTGATACAGCTAAAAGTACTGTAAATGCAACCAGTGTAGCTTCCTTCCCATTCGGCAGTTTGACAAACTTATTCTTGTATTGTATATCCAGTGCACTAAAATGTGTGAACATCTCCCATGCAGCATCAAAATCATGCGAAAACAAAGCACAAATTTGGTTAAAATAGAGGGATGATCCTAACAAATGTGTGATGTTAGTAAAGTATGACAAAACCAGCAACTGGCAATAGCAGTTCTAGATGGTTCACTATACTATTCAAGATAAATAATTTCCAAATTTATCTACACATGAATATACAGTCTGTTGTATTTTTTGGCTTTACTTGAGGGAATAATACTCAACACATCAGAGTGTTTTAGACTGCACTTTATTTGAGATCATTACCATTGAAACACTGATATTTAATGTTGGCAAAAAAATGACAATTTTTGTGTACAGAGCATCTCAATCTGAGAGTTCTTACAAGATCTATGCCCTCCTATCTTTGCGAGTCAAGGCATCATGTGCATGCATGCAAGAATTCATGCTATGCATTCACCGAAAACAGCATGCAGAAAAAACCAGGGGGAAACCGAAGGGGTCGATGATACCGAACACAAAAAAGTGATGCAAGCATGTTTTAATGCAAACTTTGTTCAGCTTCAATTTTGCATCGACTGCTGTGCGAGTAGAAAACGAAAAGAATTTGCATATGGACAATGGGGGTCAAAGGAAAGTATGAACTAAATGAAAATAGATCTAGATGAGGAATGAAAAGGCAATAACGGTGCGTGAGGGAGGTTCTGTATTATGCTCAACTAAATTCAAACTATTTTTCTCTCAACCTGTAACCTCTCAATATTTTGAGCTACACTATTAGTTTATTAGCAGACTGAAATTCAAAGTTCTTTGAAAGAGTAATGCTATGTATAACTGTTCATATTATCAGCTTAAAAACCTTCATTTTACCATTACTTTTATTATGATGCAAAGTAAAATGGTAATGTTTTAGTGACATTAAAACAGAATGAGTGTACAGGCAATGGAAGATGCATCACCTTAAGCTTACTCAGCAATTACTATTTTGGAGTTTAAATGCTTTGTCTTCAGATTTAACGGTTTGGCCTACAGCAGCACTTCTACTGACAATCTATTCTTAGACTCCTTTAGCAGCTCCCGAAAAATCTTGACCTAAACAGAAGGTCATTGTGCTCTCAGCATCTCAGTTTGTACATGATGTGACACAGATCTGAAAGATTATAAGTCGGCTGCTTTGAAGGCCAGGTTATTACCTGACAGTGCCCTGCGCCTGCCCTCTCTTAGACAGAGCCATGACTTTCTTTAAGGTTATCTAAGTGTTAGGCACGAACAGGAACAGCCCGTCATTACCAATAGATCTCTGTTACATTCATGATACAAATGAGCAGCAAATCAAAAGCAGAACCAAACAACTGGGTGGAAAACAGAAACTAATGGATAACAGCGGGTTTGAAAATATGCAAAGCTTGGTATTGTTCAATGCTAAACAGAGTGGGATGAAATTTGAAAATTTGGTTTATAACAGACTAAGAAAACTAAAACTTAAAGGAGAGTTTAAGATATATTTGGTGTTAAGAGTGTTACAGTCAACCCTGGCTCAAACATGGGTGAAGAAGAGTGCTATGGAGGGATAAATAACACAGAAGATACAATAAGTCGCCCTCTTTTCTTTTCTAACAATATCTACACTTATACATTCTAGCCAGCACCCAAAACTCATCAAACATCAAATGTGAGTAGATACCGGCTTTTGTCCAATATCTAACAACACAAAACACGGTTTAAGTTGAAATCCAAGACAATACAACCTACTACATAGGAAAACACCTGTCACGACTCACACATCTTCAACTTTCACAATCAGAAGTTTGTCTAGAATGACTAGGTTTTTTTTTTATCCAGAATGTGAAATATTCCTTACATTAAGCCACCAAAATGAAAATATGAGCAACAAAATTATGTTCTCAAAGTCTCAGAGAGACTGAGACTGGCTCATCTGGAGTAACAAATCATCTGTGCTGTTTGTCACCGATATGCAGTGAAAACAGTTAAAGTTCAACAACAGTTTTGTAATAAAAATAATGCTAAATAAATCTGGAACATTTTAAGGAATATTTAAGGTACATTTTGAACCCTTGTCAAGCCACCACAGCAAAAAATTACTTGATCATGAAATCAAATCACTGAGATTAACATAATTTAAAAGTTGTATCTATGACTATGTGAAATGAATATGAGCATCCACTAAAGTTGTTTAGTGTCATTTTGATAAAGCTCTCCAAAAATGAAATAATACATGTATCTAAAAAAACAAACACTTTTGCTGTGCTGCCACTTGCGAATGAGTCACGTATAACTGTAAGGCTTTTGGCAGCTTACACGGCTCCTTACACTCTGTGGGCTGAGCTGAACCTCATCCAAACACAGAGAGCCCACTCACTGTATCTTCTGTCATTCCTGTGGTGATGTAAGCTGCCTTGTGGGGCCACCACAACGCACGGCTCAGATACCAAGAGAGACAGAGGAGGAATTAAAGCCTGGGTCTTGTTCTCAGTCCCCTCCCATCTTTAGCACTTACAGGGGACACCATGTTAGAGCAAGGGTCTCTTGTGACTCTGTGATGGGGGATGTGGTTGTTTATCTATTGATGAGGGATCTTTTTATATCTGTGTTTTGGTCTGCTTATTGTGGGCTGTGGCTAATTGCGGTTTATTTTAGCTTGGGAAGGTTTACTTACAAGGGTACAGAAAAAGTCCTTCCTCTATAAAGACTGAACGTGCTACCATAGTAATCGCTAGCTAAAGACACACTTTCCTCAGACCCCCACACCGGTCGGGATAGATTGGCGCGTGACGCTCGAATCAGAGGCTCGACCCCTAGGTGCCTGATCTGGGTGCCCGTCGGCTCCCGGCTGTTGGCTTGCCTGGCTGATTGCGGCCCCGGAGCTCTTGATCCCAGGGATAGAGCTTCTTTCTCCAACACTGTGGTCTCACTGGCGGCCCAGCGATCGCTCGCATCTGGGGCGACATCCATCATTCTCTCACCTGCGGAAGAGCCAAAATGGGAACAAACAGAGCAAAATAATTTTCAGGCAAGATACTTAACATCCTAGTGTTCACAAGTCATTGGTGAATTCATCCACATACCTAAAAAATGCAAACAACAGAAATTACTTGTTCAATTACACTTTTTTTTCCTTTTGCTAACATTTTCTTTAAACTACATAAAATGCAATATTAGTTTAAAAATATTTATTAAACTGGTCATATCATGAGAATTTTTTTCTTTGATCTTTAGAAATAATATAGTTCATTGTACTAGAAAAATACTCCAATTTCTGATGTCAAAAAACTCAACAAAATGGTTTAAATATTGGACTTGACACAGCAAACGTTTCTCTTTTCACAGATTGATAGATAGATAGATAGAACGAACGATAGAACGAACGATAGATAGATGGATAGATAGATAGATACACCTAGTGCTAGTGGATAATGTAAGTGGATTACATGAGCATGCATTCATAGGTGTGAAGAATAAAGCCCAGGTGAATCATTTCAGCTGCAAGCTGTGTTGAAGCAAAGTCCCAGCTGATGCCTTCAGAGCCAGTGTGATTCACAGTGACTGAATGGATTAGACTGCAGTCAGGAAGCATCCATCAAAATCAATGACAATGGGCCTCCGCCCACCTCTCTACGCCTACCATAACAGATCAAATCAATCACTTATTCCACTACGGAAATCATACACTCCACCAAATCCTGACACATTTATTCCTCCAGTATCTCTCTTTGTTGGTGAAATTGTTGACTTTCATTTTGTAAAAAGGCTTTGGATCTAACAACTGTATGTTATGCGCTGTGAAGACAAGAGCATCATTCATAACTGCGCTAATGACAAACAGACAATTTACAGTGCAATTCAAGCTCCATTGCTTGTGGTGCACTTCTCTAAAATATCTTTGCTGAAAGCTGTGTTGTACACAAGATAAATGAATTTCGATGTTAGATGCTGAGATCAAAATGGATATTTATATACAGGGCATGCTGTTCTCACACTTCTCATTTCTAAGCTGAAATCGCACATCAAATAAATATCACTCTATTCTTCTCTTCTAATTTTTAGTCCCCTCTCATGATGATGAAAGAAATGGAAATATTGTTAATCCAGTCTGTAAGTGTCTCAAATACACTCTCAACCACTTTCCCCAAGGGATAACGGGAAGGCTTTTGTCATAATACATACTGACAACTGAGAGTTCAATTGCCGCAAAGGGACTAAACAGAATCAAGAGAATAGGCCTCAGAATTGTGTCTTTGTAAACACATCCATGCTTTTCCTGTTTAAAGGCAATTTATATTCATGAATACCATCAAGATTTTTTGTTAGATAAAAATAGAAAAAAAAGGTGTGATGAGGCAGGAATACACATGCTCACATGCAAAAATCAACCACATTTGGCATCCAACTAAGAATTTTTTTGATGTAATACCTTACATCAGATCTCATTAGTATTCATAGGTTTTCATACAGTCATGCTCAAAAGTTTACACACCCCTTGCAGAATATGCATAATTTTTTTCCCCCCAAAATAAGAGGGATCATACAAAATGCATGTTATTTTTTATTTAGTACTGTCCTAAATAAGACATTTTACATAAAAGATGTTTACATATAGTCCACAAGACAAAAAAAAAAGACCCGTTCAAAAGTTTACACACCCTTGATTCTTAAAGGGTTAGTTCACCCAAAAATTTAAATTAGCCCATGATTTACTCACCCTCAAGTCATCCTTGGTGTATATGACATTCTTCTTTCAGACGAATAAAATCAGAGTTATATTAAAAAAGTCCTGGCTCTTCCGAGCATTATAATGGCAGGGACTTGTTGGTTGGTTTTTGAAGTCCATAAAGTGCATCTATCCATCATATAACTGCTCCACACGGCTCCGGGGTTTAATAAAGTTTTAAATATGGGTTTTTCTTACACAAACACATCACTTCGCTTCAGAAGGCCTTTATTAACCCCCCGGAGCCGTGTGGAGCAGTTATATGATGGATAGATGCACTTTTATGGACTTCAAAACAAGAACCAACAAGTCAATGCCCTTATAATGCTTGGATTAGCCAGGACTTTTTAAATATAACTCCGATTTTATTAGTCTGAAAGAAGAATGTCATATACACCTAGGATGACTTGAGGGTGAGTAAATCATGGGCTAATTTTCATTTTTGGGTGAACTAACCCTTTAATACTGTGTCGTTCCCTGGATGATCCACGGCTGTTGTTTTTTGTTTTGTTTTGTGATGGTTGTTCTTGAGTCCCTTGTTTGTCCTGAGCAGTTAAACTGCCCAATGTTCTTCAGAACATTATAAAATGTCTTATTCAGGACAGTACTAAATAAAAAATAACATGCATTTTTGTATGCTCCCTCTTATTTTGCAGATTCTGCAAGGGGTGTGTATGCTTTAGAGCACGACTGTACTTAAAGTGTGGTTTTTGTACATTTGGATAGACACTAAATGTACAATACAAGCTTATTGACAGCATTTGTATGTCTAAAGTTAAACAAAAATGAATGCATGCACTTTACAGCCTGAATACCTACGAATATGAACAAGATCGCTTTAGTTCATTACTTAATTTACTTTATTTACTTAAAACATTTGAGGAAAATGGTAAAGGTAAATTATGACCATTTTCGATTGCTAACATTATAATCGGACCAAAGAATGAATATCTGAATACTAAAGAATATGATAATATGTGTGAATATAATGCAAATACAATTGTAATTGTTGTTTGATTTGTGGCCTGCCGTTGCTGTGTGAGCTTGTTTGCTCTTGCTCTAACCTCTTTATTTACACTTCTCTGAGCATCTGTCTTATCAGTGTTAAGAAATGCCTTGAGATTTACCATAATGTGTTATTTATATCTGAGTGAACTGACGGGGCTAAAAACATCTGAAATTAGCATAATGTGTGATTTAACTAACCTTAAATGTCAACTAAGGCTAACATTGCAACTTTTTACATCAAATATCACAGATAAACAAATATTTTGGTAGCACTTTATTTTACAGTCCTGTTCCCCATGTACATACTATGAACCTATTATAGTTATTACAATAACTGGGTAATAACTAGGTACTAACCCTGAACCTACCCCTAACCTTAACCCATGTAGTTACCTTATCCTCCTAAGACCCAGGAAAACAAAGTCTTTTGAATTTAGTATTTTTTCATGTCATTAAATTGTTTAGAGCATAAGAAACAAATGGAAACATATGTTATGCCATGTCCTCGTAAGTGGACACCGGGACTCAGTTGTTTAAAAAATAAAATGACATGAAATAACATGCATAGGCAAAAGCAATGGGATTTTTGTTTTTCCATTCACCAAATAATTTTCAGGATTTTTTTTAACCAAACTTTGATTACAGATGATTCTCAGCTATGTTATGAAAGATATAACGGAATTAATTGATATACCATTTTACTGTATGCAATATGTGGGTAAAATGGCCATACATGTATCTATACACTGTATCTAATTTGCATATTAATGTGTTCTTGGAGCAACATTTAATGAAAAAAGAAGCGTAATAATGGGAGTAATAGTTGGTAACATTTTCATAATAATATCTAATATTTTATAGGAACATTGATGTGTAATTTCTTTCCCTATACACTTGCCACAATGCCTGATAAACATGCTTTAAGTCCTGGTGTCCTCTACAGTGGACATGAATGAAATCAATGCCCTGTTTTGTAACAGAAAGTCATATTTTGATTAGAAACCCCATAACATTTTCCTGAGATGTTGATTTATAATAAACTATTTGAAAATTAGTCAGATTTAAATGATAATTACAAAATATTACTATTATCATATTTCCATAGGAGTGCTAAATTTGATAATTCAGTCATTATCAAAGACCAAGGAGTTGTTGTCCTGGTGAAACTTCAAAACAAATGGTATCTCTGAAAAGCCCTGAATGTGCTCTTTACATGACATCCAGACTTAAAAATGTATGGTGTCTCAGAAATTCACTAAAATATACTGTCCTCATACGTGGACAGTGGCACCCAGGAGGTTAAATTAACCAGTACTTTCTCAGGTAAGTATACGTACTGTAAAATAAAGTGCAACCGGTATTTTTTATTTAACATGAAACATGAAAATTTATGTCTCATGTCTTTCCAAACCCGTACGCTGTATGCAATTTCATTGACATCCCATTACATTGACAGTTGATTGTGACCAAGCATGTTAAAGGGGTCATGAACTGGGTTTTTGAATTTTTTATGACGTTTGTGTGGTTTTTACATTCAAAAACATCATAATGAATAAGTAATAGACTATTTTCTACCCTGGTTTTGAGCCTCTCTCATGGAACGCTCAGTTTTTATGGGCGTGCCGCACTAACGACTTGGAAGTAATCGCCCACTGCTATGATTGGATAAGCTTTGCATATTACAATGAGCTTCGGCTCCCCTGTCAGTACATGTGGGAATTGTTTTGAAAGCATGTGGGAAAACGGCAACGGAATGATTCGCCCACAGGGCTCGCAAAATGTCTTTATTAAACAAACACAATGATTTATCTCTCATCCACCCGCAATTAATTGGAATGTTATTTTTTATTACTTGGCCCGCCCGATCGGTGGATATAACCGCGAACCGTGCATCACTAACACACACACACGCACGCACAAGCCTCACTGCAGAGTCAGACAAATCAGCATGATCAAAACTTCTGCGATTGTATTTTTCCTTCAAATATCAAATCAAGAGAGTGAACAACGCACATCAAGAATGGAATGTTATTTCACTATTTAAGATAGCCCGTCAGCAGGCCGGTGATACGTTTTGATAGCCCAAACATAGCCCCGGTACGTTGGGCTTTGCGAGCCCTGGTCCATAAAGTTACATGTCCGAGTCTGATCACGAATCGCAGCACAATGAACCAACAACACCTCAAATAAAGGATTCTCCAGCCTGTGACAGCGTGCTAAGTTGTTCAGTTAGACACGTACACATAATCAATAGATATCAAACGATCTATAACAATGCAATACTATCACATATAAAAAACATTTTTTACTCACATAAGTGTGTTGCTTCATTCATTCATTCATTCATGTAATCTCATCCTGTCTGCAAGTCCAGTCTCTTGTTTACAAACGAATCCGTGGTGAAATGAAGGAACTAACGTGCAATGTCTTCCCCACGTGAGCTGCATATTCATTAAAAATAAAGTTCATCCATGCATTCATAATATGCAGCATGTTTATTGCTTGGAAGTTCGATCCGGTTTAGCTCCAAGTAGGCCTATGTTATTTATCTATAACATGCCATGCACAAATCGGTGGGCGGGGCTACAGAATCAGGCGTTCTTCTTCTTCGGTTAAGGTGGTGTTTCACCACACTCTGACGTCACAGCCTGGCACATTCTGAGATCTCTCGTTTGCTGGGCTTGGTGTCAATAAAAGCTTTTCTTTGACTAACAAGGAAGTTTTCAGCTCCGAAAGCCATACGATAGCATTGTGTTAGAATCAGACTGAAATGTAGCTCATTGTGTCAGTGTTCTGTCACTTCAGTCTGGCTTACTCTTGGTTTGTGACAGAGCCTTGACTCTCCTTAATTGTTTGTCTTGTGTGAGCGCGCAGCTTTGAGCATGCTCGAGCTGCGTGCTCTTCTGTCCTTGTGAGTTTTGTGCGCGGAGCGTGGTGTTCGGATCCCAGCACTTCGGTCTAGTTTGGGTTTCGCTTTTGTGTTGGGAACGGGATTCGGACATTCATGCTCTGCGTGTTTGTTTTCTGTCGTGAGCGCACGGAATGAGCATTCGCTCGTTCTCATGTGCTCGGTCTTGTCGTGTGAGCGGGTCATTAGCTGCATGTTCATGTCACGTTTGGTGTGAGCACATGGCTTGTCATGTGTTTCTTTGTGCCATGTGCTCTCATGTCTATTGTCTAACCCTGCCCACCTTGTTTCCTGATTATTGGTTCATTTGCCCCACCTGTCTTCCCTCGTTACCCTCTTTTGTTTGCTCCCTATTTATTCTCCTTGTGTTTGCAGTCCTGTGCTGGATCGTTGTCGAACATTCCTCCTGTTTTCCTGCTCCTCAAGTCAAGTCAAGTCTAGTCAAGTCAAGTCTTGTTTTTCCCCCTCAGGGTTGTTTTTGTTTGTCTTGTTTTATTTTATTTTTATAATAAAAAGCCCATATTTCTGCATCCCTGAGTCCCCGCCTCATCCCTTCACCCAAACCTGACACATTATTCACTGAAAAGGTCATGTTCACAGATGAGAAACAATGTTGTTTGGTAGACGTTCCATTTTTAAAAATGGAAAATTATCGTATGGCTACAGAGGGACCTGGAATATATCTACTTATATAGACTACTTACTTTTGTTATGCTTTCATGCTGTTGCTGTTTTTTAATGTTTTTTTTTTTTAAAGCTTGACAGCTGTGGTTGCTATACGAACTGCCATTGTATGAAAAAGATTGTCCTTTTGTGTGTCACAAAAGAAAATAACAGAATAAGGGTTTGGAATAACACCTTTGTCCTCCCTCCAGGATGTCATCACCTCCAGGGTGAAAAAAGGGTAAGAAAACTAAACCACAAAACCCACACACCCAGGACACAATGTCTTTGTACTCCGGTACAGACCACTGGGCAGCTGAACATCCAGGAAGAAGAAATGTCCATCTCCATCTATAACAGTTAATGGCAACTACTGTATGCTCTATTACTTTTTACTATTCAATATTATATCAGGCATTATGCAATAAAAATGTACATTATGTTACATATATATTTACACTGTTGAAACACGCTGCACACTGTTAATGTTTCTGTTTACTCAATCTAAAAGCTTATTCTTACACTGTATCTTGTATTTAATATATGTAAGTGCTCAGAGTTCTTGTAAACCATTTCATTTCCATTTTATTGGGAAAACTATTCCTTTAATGACTAAGAGGTTTGTACAGTACAGTATATACACTACCACAAGTTTCAGTTCAGTAAGATTTTTTAAATGTTTTTGAAAGAAGCCTCTTATGCTCACCAATTAATAACAGCAATGTTGTGTATACTAACAGTAAGATTGTGAAATATAATTACAATTTAAAATAACTTTTGATTTATTTTAATATGCAATTTATTCCCATGATAGCAAAGCTGAATTTTCAGCTATAATCAGTGTCACATGATCCTTCAGAAATCATTTTAATATGCTGATTTGGTACGGCAAGCCATTTTAACATTTAATCCTTAAAACTTACTAGTATCTATTTTCATGATATTAGTACTTATTTTTTTAGATACTAGTATCTATTCCATTAGGTACTAGTACTTATTCACTTGCTACTAGTGCTTATTCTTTAGGTACTAGTGCTTATTCTTTAGGTATTAGTACCTTTTTAAAAATATTTATAATAATACTTATTCATTAGATACTAGTCCGTATTCAAATAGTGTATAGTATTTAATTATACTTAAGATAAAAAAATAATTAAAACTAGTACTTACTATCGTACTAGTATCTAATGAATAAGTACAAGTATCTATTTAATAGGTACTAGTATCTAATGAATGAGTACCAGTTTCTAAAAAATAAGAACTAGTATCTAATGAATAAGTACTAGTATCTAAAGTTTAAACTTACTGACCCCAAACATTCAAATGGTTGTGTATCTGTTATAATGTAAATGTGGTAACACTTTATTTTAGGGTTCAATTCTCGCTATCAACTAGTTGCTTATTAGCATTCATATTACTAGGATATTGGCTGTTTATTAGTACTTATAAAGCATATATTAATGCATTATTCTGCATTACCATATTCTACATCCCTTAATCCCAATACCTAAACTTAAACGCAACAAAAACTACCTTACTAACTATTAATAAGCAGTAAATTAGAAGTTTACTGAGGCAAAAGTCGTAGTTAATAGTGAATATGTGTTCCCCATACTAAAGTGTTACCGTAAATGTTAATATGCTCTGCTATAATATAAATATTAAAGGGATCATTCACCCAAAAATGAAAATTCTGTCATATCATTTACTCACCCTCAAGTTGTTCCAAACCTGTATGATTTTTTTCGGTAACACTTTATTTTAGGGTTCAATTCTCACTATTAACTAGTTGCTTATTAGCATACATATTACTAGGATGTTGGCTGTTTATTGGTACTTATAAAGCACATATTAATGCCTTATTCTGCATGACCATATTCTACATCCCATAATCCTACTATTACCTTACTAACTGTTAATAAGCAGTAATTATTAGTTTATTGAGGCAAAAGTCATAGTTAATAGTGAATATGTGTTCCCCATACTAAAGAGTTACCATTTTTTTTATTAAAAGATATTTTGAAGAATATGTGTAACAGCTAATGGGCCCCAATGACTTCCATAGTATAGAGAAAAAAAAATGGGGGCATTCTTCAAAATATCTTCTTTTGTGTTCAGCACTGAGGGCGAGTAAATGATGACATAATTTTCATGTTTGGGTGTACCATCCCTCTAAGACAGAACTGTATTTGAAAGGTTGACTGTTGACATAGTAGTTCATACTGAAAGTGTAATTTACCTGCAGGCACTCGTTGGGCCTCATCCTGAAAACCTCTGGCTCCTTCTTTAGCTTCCAGGGGTATTTGTGGCTCAGCGGCTTCGTCTTCTGTAGTCTCAGAGTCTAATACAAAATAAGACGTTAAGTTAGAAACCACCAACTGTAATGATAATGGATATCAAACCAAGCAAATAAAATGATATTAAGACCTTTTGAGTCAAGTATTTTTTACATTCTTTGAGGAAAAGTGTATCACTTGAGTATAAAAAGCAGTCGCCACAAAGTGATAAGTGAAATTAATAAATAGAAATGTGTTTGAATTAGGAGCATTGTGGGAAACGAGGGAATGAGCCACTGCATTGAGCCCAAAGATGAAAACAAACATTACCATAACTTTGCTTCCGACAGGAGCGGAAAACTTCGCTTCCATAGTGGCAGAGGAAAGAAGCAGACAAGACATCACCATTACTATAGAGACGAATCCCATCCCAGTAAACAGATAAGACAGCAACAAACTGCTGATTTGACACATTTGCACCGTTTACTGGTCAAGGTTGACTAGTTCTTGCTGCACAACATCACTGCCATCTGCGTTTGCTTAGTTTTCTGCGTATAGAACGCTTGAGCTTGTAAGGATGGTCAAATGGGCCAAATCAAAATAAAAAATACTTACTTAAAGGATTAGTTAGTTAAAGAAAGTCTCTGCACAAAAAAAATTTAATTATTTCAATTAGGGTGGATTATTTGCAGATCAAACCCTGTAGGCTCAATCCTGCCAGTACAAATTTGTGAAAGGAGCAGCACATTTCCAATATTGTTAATCAAATATTTTATTTCAGACAAGATGAAGGGTTTTTAGCCTTCAAATGCCTTAATAACGCATGTATACTACATTAACGCAGTTAATTTTGAACAGTCATCCATTTTAAATGAGATCAAAGCTAATTTAGTTGCACAGATGGCACTGTGGTAAATAATATACTATGTATTTTTAAACATTAAGGATTATCAGAAACAACATGGTTCATATATAATAAAAAATTATTCCCATGAATGAAAATGTTTTAATAAAGCCTGATCTTAAATGGAGAATGTAATAGTGTAATCCACATTAATTCTGCCTGTCTAATTAATTTTTAAATCATAATTTCAATTTAAAGAGCTTTTATAGGGAGCCATGTCTAAGATCTCATCACATCAGTGCAAAAGTGTCAGCAGTTCGTATAAATTGCTTCAATGCTAAGCACTGCTAAGCTTTTTGCATTATTGATGCTGAGATTATAGTGTCTTTGTACATAAAGTGAATTGATTCATTGTCAGGCTCTTCTTTATCAGAGTGCGCAGACAGATAATTCCATAAAATCTGTCTAGCATAACTTCTCAAATCCAAGCACACAAACACGACGACTGGCATCTTCAATAATAATCAAAAACACAATGATTTATTACAAATCACAACAGGAACACAAATTTCAACAACACTGACAATTCATAAAGATGTACAGTCAGTACTTAAAACTGAGGATGCATTACATATAGGCTATCTGCTGCATTGGGGAGATGTTTTCAGAGTGTGCAAACTGATATAAAGCAGACAAAATTATTTTATAATTATCAGACATGAATAAGAATGATATCCCCATTAGCAGTCATTTATAATAAACAGTTCTCTGAGAGGTAATGGGAGCAGTGCAGCAGAGAAGGTACTTTATGCTCAATTTAGGGCACACAATTTAGATCATATTTGTCTGAACTGAGCATTTCCTCTGATGTAGGCCCTCTAGGTGTCTCTGATGAGGTTATTGGAAGGCCTTGATCCAGAGATTGATTACAAATTACATATTCAAAAGGGTTCTAGGTGACTTTTTGGGCTTGCCTCAGAGTATCAAGTGATAGGAATCCTAAATCTTAATGAATCATCATCAATCTCATATGCCACAGAGACATAGACTTTGTTTTGGCACACATTTGAATGATACTTCTAAGTTATAAACAAATTTAGCAAGTACTCAATGCAAACGCAAATTCTTGGTTGAAGAATTTATAAAAGGCCAAATTAAATATGTTCATCATAAAAAGTGACCATGTCTCTTCAAACTATTTGGACTAAACCGCTCAATTCATATGGATTCGTTTTATGATAAATTTTTGGCCTTTTTGAAGCATCAAAGTGGTAGACTGTCAATAGAGAGTAAAGCTCTCAGATTTCATCAAAAAATATTTTCATTTGTGTTTCGAAGATGAACGAAATTCTTACGAGTTTGAAAGAGGGTGAGAGTAAATGATGACAGAATTTTCATTTTTGGGTGAACTAACCCTTTAACTAAAAAATTAAAAAAAACTTAAAATGAAAATTAGAAATGTTGGATTGGCGAAAAACAAAAGTACTAAAACTTTTAAAGATAAAATAAAATAAATTAAATCTAAATAGATTTATAAAAAAAAAATGCAATGAATTGCAATTCAGTCTCAACTCTTCATGTCATTCCAATCAAAATTTAAATGTAACTTTCTGTGCAGTTCAAATTTACGCTCATGACTTCAATTCTTCAGATTTGAATTTCTCCCATGTCTGCTAACATAGGGATATTGCAAGATTAGCTGCACTCTCTTTAAAATCATAGAGGGAAAAAATAAATGCATCCTCGATTATAAACAAAGACCACACATTAGATGACTGACAGACTCTGAAAAGTTATCATAAAATCTCTCTTGTAATAACCTGTTATCTATAAAGCCAAACACACCATGAGTGAACCTCCCAAATGTTCGGTTAGAGTGTCCGGTTTTCTGGGAAGAGAAAGAGAGAAGAGCTATTTAGTGGTTGCACAGAATGCTTCAAAATGTATGATTATCACTTCAAAGGAGTAAAACAAACAAGCATTTCAAACAGTACACCAGCAGATATTCCCAAAGCTGACTAGAGTGCTTTTGAAATTAGACGCTTGTGCCATTTGTCAGTCTTCAAAAAAACATGTCCGTCTTTGCTCTGCTAACCTAGATTTTAAATCATATGTAGGCCATTTGGGGACTGAGAGGCTAAAAAAATTGAGCTAGTTTCTTATGCCAATCCCTGCGTTGGTGTGTCCGCATGTCACCTTGCATTAAACACATCTGCTACATGACAAGTATGAAAGCATCCACTACAGTTTAAATGGGCTACAAAATGGTTGATCTTATTCTGTTACAAACTGTTATTCCCAGCTTTCAAGCAACATACTGTAAGGCATGTAATTTCTTTGTCCATTTCTAAACAAATTCATCTTGTTTAGTGAGAAATGTGATTCTCAGCTTCCCAGTATAGCTTCCTATCCAACTATGTTCACAATGGATGAATGTAAACCGAAGCAACATCGAGGACGCATCAGGGAGCGGCTGTCTGTAACTCCCAATCCATTAGTTACAGGGAGAAATGAAATCCTAATGGCCGAGGCACCAGTAATTTCAAACCCTTCTTATGTGAATCTGTTCCCTAACCTCATTAGCTAAGGACGGCGGCTATCCGTTTCAGAGACTGGTGCCTGGAGCTTTGCAGGGTTGGTGAAGGGGAAAGGCAAATAAAAGTGGATGAACTTTTAGAGGAATTACAAGCCGGCCGTTTGAATTCATTTGCTTAAGCTCAGCGCTTTCTGCTTGTTGTAAAGAAAACATTTACAAGGCATTAAAACATCTGAATAATTCATAGGCAAAGGAGGATTCATGTGCATGTGATGCTGGTTAGTTTGTCATTAGCCTCCATGTTTGGCATCTTAATGGACGAAAAGGCTGGTTCCACTCCACCGCACACAAGTGCCATGCATTATGCAAAAGATCTGAATTCTTCTATTGCTTTGGTTAGTCAAAACGAACAACACAACTGCCACAGAAATGCATTTGATGATCAATCCACACATAGAGACGTTGACAAAGCCTACGCACACTTGAGTTGATACAAGTATTGTTAGCATTTATTTACATGTATTTCTGAAACGTTTAAGTAAAGTGCACATTTTCCATTGTTTTCAACTACAAACTTTGTATGTGTTCTGGCCGTTCATTTACACGACAATGGTGTTTTCTGAACTTCTGAAAAGAGTAAAGTTTCAAAGTTCAAAGTGTAAGTTTTTCATCTCTGTGTAAACTTCAAAAATGGGAATCTGTGAAAACTGTGACCCGGGGAGGAATTTCAATTGGCCCACAGCTTGTCTATTAAAACATATTATATGTGGCGCGCCACGCATAATTTACAAATCGTGCAGTTTCACAATGTCAACACAAGGTGGCAGTACTAGATTTTAGGTCAGGGAAACGCGGCAAAAGCGGAACGAAACAGCGCTACTTGTGCGCACTGCGCAGCGCGCGACTCACGAGCTCAAAAATGTGTTTACTTGCTGAGTGTCTTGATCACGCGCCCACTACACAGCCAGTGAGAAGTGTTTGAGTTCGGCGTAGAGGTCTCCGGTACAAGCTGCAAATCTCTTGGCGATTTAATTTAGTTTACAGCCAGTTGAAACAGCGCTGACTTAATTAACAACACTAACGTGCAAATCAGTAGAAACGTTGAGCCGATCCAGTCAGAATACTTTTAACCCAACAATTCACCAACAATTATCATGGATTTACTGTGGTAACACTACCTGTAACGTGGTATTTTGTCAGAAATGTAGTTAATATCTCATTTTATTTAATGTAGACATGTATTAAATTAGTAATAAAGGCCAAATTACAGACTATATTTTTGTCATAAACTTGCAGTTTTGTCCATTTATTAAATGTAGACTAAATACCATAAAGCCATTATAGATATAGCAACAATATTTTTACCATGGAGTGAGGTTTAAGGTTTTACCTGTGGTGATCTAAATAACATGTTAATTTAAATAAGAATAGAGTTCTAACTCAGTAATAATATTTAAATTTCACCCATTAAAATTACACATTAAAGTTAAGTTTTACAGATATTGTGTATTAAATTTAAATCTGTGTCATATCTCAAGCTACTCTACTGTCAGCACAATCTTTTGTCAAATCTGTCATGTTTCCAAGAAACGAAACATGTAACTTTTCTATATATATATATATATATATATATATATATATATATATATATATATTTATTTATATATATATATATTTATTTATATATATATATATATATATATATATATATATATTTATATATATAATAGTCGTTTTCGCAAAACTGAGTGAATGGGGATCATTTTGATAATGTCATCTGTACAAAGAAAAAAACTTGTTGTTGTGTAAACATATCTTTATATATTGTCTGAACAAAAACTTTACTATTGTAAAAAATGTATTCTGTTTGTCCCATTTTAATGTCCACTAGTAAGCTCACTGTAAAAGCCACATTTTTGTAGTATTTTATTTAATGAAAATTACACACAAGGATTCAGTGATTTGTTCTAAATCGCATATGATCAATATTAATAGGGATGCTTGCTTTTGCAAACACCATTAATTACAGTAAAGTAAATAAATCCACATAACAATCAATTCCCTAATCTATACTTTAAATGGTAAATGTACAGAGTGGAGACTCTGAGGTTGTCGTAATGTTTGAGCTTTGGTACTGTCCCATGATATTTAGAAAGCTGCTAGGAACAGAGGGCCCTTCAAGCTTCAATTACATTTTCAAAACTGACACTTATCCAAAATGACCTGCCAAATGCACACTCACTCCTTTGATTTTGAGCAGGCCACTGAGGGAGGATCTTCAGCCAGCCATCTGTGCTGTGAAGAGCTGAGGCGGAAGTAAACATGGACTCAAGCTCTCAACGGTTGACATTTAGTTACTATGTTGTATGACAACATCAAGAACGGCTACAAAAAAGACAGGGCTCCGCAACCCAAACATTTTTATGATTGTGTAATCCAATTACAAAAATTAAATGATTTGAGTCATCTTTGTCTGTAGCTATATGGTAACAAAGATCAAATTAAATGGAATATCCATATCCATAACAGGATGATAACAACACAAATATATAACAAAATGAATATTGCTTATTAGCTTGATAAATCAATTGTTCTTCAGCATGATATTTTTAGAGCAAAATTTTTATATTTTCTAAAGAAACTGAGATTGTACCAGCAAACTTTTGGTTATTTTCAATGCATTGCTATGCGTCTTCTGGAATATTTTAGTGCATTAAGTGTCTTTTGGGTGGTTGCTAGGGTGTTTTAAATATTTCATAATGTTGTCTTCTAAGATACCTTGTTTTGGACAAAGTCACATATATACTTCATAGTGACGGCAATTCCAGATTGCATTATGGCAAGATCAATGAAAATATTATTCCAAGATGGCGGGCACAGAGGTAGCAATGTCAACAAGACTTATTTTTCTTTCAAAACAGAACAATATTGACAAAAACTGTTAAATATATTTTAGAATTTATTACAATAAATTCCTAAAATCCAAGATGGTGGACGATGCAGGAGAAATGTCAATTATCACATTAATGCTTAAATTAACACTAAACAATATTGATAATAAAATGTTTAAATCCACCAAAAACTTGTAACTAATATTCTTGTACGATCAGTATCCTATTAAAACTTTGAGTAGACATCTCACTAGGTTTCAGAAAAGCGCTATAAAATGTTAAAAAAAAATACGATCAGTCATAAGTTGGCACCAAAACAACATAAGCTGTGTGAAACAGAACTGCTTTTGTTGTCTGTTTCTAGCCACTCTATTTGTCCAGACAAAAACCTCTAAGCCCCGTTGGTCAGCACCTTGGAGAGCTCAAATTATTTAACCCTGTCAGCCCACAACACATGCATTCATACAGGATGAATCAAACATCTCTGGGCAACAGCTCTGGCTGTTTTGATGCAATATTTTTACCTTCCTGGTCACCAGGTAATTTGTATGTTGCCAGGTTAGGCACAGATTGAAGTCTGATGAATGCTGCCAGGCACTATTTAATCTGGGTTACGGTATCTGCTTTCTGCTCTAACTCCACTCTTTCAGCCCTGAGTGAGTGGGCTATTTCAATCTCACCCGGTCTAACTTTTCATTACTTTTGCCAATGCAGCAAGTGAATCACTTCACACCTTAAGGAACACAGCTCTCTCAGCTACCCGTTGCCTTGTGAGTCAGCAGGGCAGGTTTAGAAAGAACTGTGGGAGCTCACGTGATTCATGGCCCCGTCTACACTGTCGACTTGCCCATTGTATTGATACTACTCAAACGTTCTGGTTAAAGGCTTATTCTAAACCTCTAATACCATGTCACTATGCAAAACATGTCAGCCATGTTAATAAGAGGTTTTACATTCATGGTCATGGCCATGGTCAATTTCAGCAAGGTACAAGGTCAGAAAAAAAATCGTTTAGCATGACACTGGAATAGTACCCTCAATGGTATACATTTATGCCTTATTTACCCCTAGAAAGTGCATAGTAGTACTGTGGCGAGGTGGACAAGCGAGAGACGTGTGAGGCGTGAGCGAGACCTGTGCGTGACCGGTCTCGAGTCCTCTCATGAGGGAGCTTGGATTGCCCCTGGGTTGAGGTGGGGTGGCGGCCGTCCTAGAGGGAGCGGAAGGAGTCGCCGGCATTCACCGTGGGCCGGAGCCTGCTACCGTCCGCCATGATGGGGAAGAGCAGGGACACGGGACTCGCTGCAAGCTGCCCTCAACCTGAGGAGCCACCGCCGGACGCCAGGGAGCGGAGGAGGACCAGGCAGTCAACCGAGCATCCAGTATCATTGCATAGCACCGCGAGGAAGAGCCTCTCGGCTGGCTGAGGACCGAGCGCCAGTGTGTCCGGGAACCGGACCAGAAATTTTTTATATTTTGTTTCCTCTCTCCACTCTCTCGTCCTGTCGCTCTCTGTGTCTCCGTCTCCCATTTCTCTCGTCTCATCTGTCCATACCCCCAGACGCGGAGTTCGCCAGTGGGTGGAGTTAGGCTCTGATCAGGGGTTGAGTTACCCTTTAAAAGCTGAATAATTCCAAATTAACTCTGTTGTTTTGACAGGAAAATACAACAAAAAATATGGTTTACACGTAGCGCCTCGATTCTGCGTGGTATGTAAGACTCTCTCTCTTTGCATATGTGTGTGTGTGTGAGAGAGAGTTGTTCGCCTTCACACGAGTTCACAGTACGTCAGATACAGGCACGCTGCGCATCCGTTGAGCTGAACTGAAATAGACAGATGACTTGACAGAGCGTTTCTCTGAATGTTCAGCAAGTGAAAATATATCAATGCTAAATTTATTTTTAGCCTCTTAGACACACTGGCGAGTAAAATCTAAGCATTTATTAGCCAATGGCTAATGATAGATATTGTTGCCCAGAGTGAAGATTTACTCGCAAATGCGAGTGATTTACTCGCATTATAGAGGGTTGGGACTGCAACTTGTACATCTCGGATAGAAACAGCTTAATTTTAGCAAGTAAGCGGAGATGAAAGATCAAAAATATTTAAGATCGATCTTGTTACTTCCAGGGGAATCATATAAGGGGCCCTATTTTAATGATCTGAGCGCAGATCAGCATGCCGTAGGTGCACATAGGGCGTGTCCTAATCCACTTTTGCTAGTTTAACGATGGAAAAAACGGTCTGCGCGGTAGACACATGGTCCAAAAGGGTTGTACCTACGCTCTTAATGAGTCATGGGTCTGTTTTGGCCGTAACGTGCAATAAACCAATCAGAGTCTCATCTCCCATTCTCTTTAAAAGCCAGTTGCGCTTACACCATGGCGGATTCGCTATTTACGTGGCGGAATTTAAGAGCGGAAAGACTAAACGCTTCTCCAGAGAGGAATCCTTTTTTTTTTTTATATTTAAAAAGTTTGTGTGCTGCTGCGTGTCCTTGTGTGTATAATAAGCAGTGTACACACGTTGTGCACCCACCTTTAGGCGCATATTACTAACGTGCCCTTTAAATAACACAAAAAATACTGTTTTTGTATGCCAATGGCGCAGTCAATTTCAGTTGCCTCAAAATAGCAACACACCAACAATGCGCCTGAACACACCTCATTTTCAGACCAACAGATGGGCACAAGTGCATTTGCTATTTGTGAAAATAATAACTGCGTCAGGCTGAAACTAGCAAAAAACACTTGCGTCGTGCCTGGCGTCGCATTGCGCCGTGTGTATGATAGGGGCCATAGTGAGAAAAGAGCTGGTGAGTAGACAGAACCCTTTTGCACTTCACAAGCCAGATTTTTTTAAAGTTTTCTCTAAAGTGACATTTCCATTTTAACTGAGAATTTTCTGTTAGTTAAAAAAGACAAACTATTTTAAGATTGTTCCCCCCAAGCCCACAAAATTGTACCTTTAGGGATACACTAGCTTGTCACAGGGTAGTACCGTCAAATATACCTTTGTGTCTTATCTACTCCTAAAGGGTGCATAATAGCCTTAAATATTACCTTAAAATACTCCCTTAAATGTACTAATATACACTTTCTAGGGGGAAATAAGGCATAAATGTGTACCATTGAGGGTACTATTCCAGTGTCATGTTAAACTTTTTTTTTTCTGACCTTGTACCTTGATGAAATTGACCATGACCATGATCATTAACTAAAAAAAGTTGTTTTAGGGTTTAGTTACCCTTTAAGAAGAAGCTGAAGATATGCGGTTATGGGTGGGACTAATGCGCAAACGGCAATCTCATTGGCTGGAGCTCATCTATTACCTTCACTGCTTTGATTTCAGCAAATCAGTTTGAGCAATGCTGACAATGTGATTAATATTCATGGACCCAGCAGCTCATTAGTTTTTAGTGCATTGTATATTGTTATTAATAGTAGAATTAGTAGTAGTAGTAGTATTATCTTATTAATAATTAATATGATCTATTACTATTATATTTTTTTTTTACAGAAACACTGAATGACCAACAAAATCGTAAGCAGCACCACCAGTCCTAATGTGTATGTATATATGTAGGGCTGTATGTGTGTGTATTATTATGTATATATAAATACACACACATTAATGTATATATTTAAGAAATATTTGCATGTATATAGTTTATATATTTATATATACACTCACCTAAAGGATTATTAGGAACACCATACTAATACTGTGTTTGACCCCCTTTCGCCTTCAGAACTGCCTTAATTCTACGTGGCATTGATTCTGAAAGCATTCTTTAGAAATGTTGGCCCATATTGATAGGATAGCATCTTGGAGATTTGTGGGATGCACATTCAGGGCACGAAGCTCCCGTTCCACCACATCCCAAAGATGCTCTATTGGGTTGAGATCTAGTGACTGTGGGGGCCATTTTAGTGCAGTGAACTCATTGTCATGTTCAAGAAACCAATTTGAAATGATTCGAGCTTTGTGACATGGTGCATTATCCTGCTGGAAGTAGCCATCAGAGGATGGGTACATGGTGGTCATAAAGGGATGGACATGGTCAGAAACAATGCTCAGATAGGCCGTGGCATTTAAACGATGCCCAATTGGCACTAAGGGGCTTAAAGTGTGCCAAGAAAACATCCCCCACACTATTATACCACCACCACCAGCCTGCACAGTGGTAACAAGGCATGATGGATCCATGTTCTCATTCTGTTTACGCCAAAATTCTGACTCTACCATCTCAATGTCTCAACAGAAATCGAGACTCATCAGACCAGGCAACATTTTTCCAGTCTTCAACTGTCCAATTTTGGTGAGCTCGTGCAAATTGTAGCCTCTTTTTCCTATTTGTAGTGGAGATGAGTGGTACCCGGTGGGGTCTTCTGCTGTTGTAGCCCATCCGCCTCAAGGTTGTGCGTGTTGTGGCTTCACAAATGCTTTGCTGCATACCTCGGTGGTAACGAGTGGTTATTTCAGTCAAAGTTGCTCTTCTATCAGCTTGAATCAGTCGGCCCATTCTCCTCTGACCTCTAGCATCAACAAGGCATTTTCGCCCACAGGACTGCCGCATACTGGATGTTTTTCCCTTTTCACACCATTCTTTGTAAACTCTAGAAATGGTTGTGCGTGAAAATCCCAGTAACTGAGCAGATTGTGAAATACTCAGACCGGCCCGTCTGGCACCAACAACCATGCCACGCTCAAAATTACTTAAATCACCTTTCTTTCCCATTCTGACATTCAGTTTGGAGTTCAGGAGATTGTCTTGACCAGGACCACACCCCTAAATGCATTGAAGCAACTGCCATGTGATTGGTTGATTAGATAATTGCATTAATGAGAAATTGAACAGGTGTTCCTAATAATCCTTTAGGTGAGTGTGTATATATATATATATATATATATATATATATAGTATATTAGTCTGGTGAGTAAACTAAAAAATGTAATAGCCAATGGCGATTATATTGCCAAGGTGTGCGTAGAGGGTTAAATCCATGCTTTTATTATAACTAGGCTGGATTATTGCAATTCCATCTATTATGGTATTTCAAAGTCTCACATTTCTCGTTTACAAGTGGTTCAAAATGCAGCAGCACGACTTCTGAAAGGATGTAAAAAAAAAATGTACGCACGCCACTCCTCTTTTTAAAGATCTACATTGGTTGCCAGTAAATTACAGAATTGAGTTTAAAATCCTAAATCTTTACATGATCAAACGCCGAGCTATCGGTCTAATTTACTCCAACCCTATAATCCCTCACGAACCCTAAGGTCTGAAGATCAAAATGTACTCCAAATTCCAAGAACTCGCTTAAAGTACTGGGGTGATAGAGCTTTTTTCTATGGCTGGTCCCACTTTATGTAACAGCCTTCCAAACCACATTAGTGCTGCTTCTACCTTATCTGCATTCAAATCTAGTCTTAAAACATCTTTCTTTTCGTTGGCTTTTAATACATTGTAATGTCTTGTTTTGTTCTTCTTTGCTTTCTTTTATCGGTTATCTATCTTATGGTCTTTTTATTTTGTATTGTACAGCACTTTGGTCAGCCTTGTTGCTGTTAATAAATGTGCTTTAGAAATAAGCTGAACTGATTTTTGCAGTTTTTTTGACAGTGTATGTTGTATGCTGCAGTGCGTTGCGAGAGAGCACAGAATCTGCGATTGATTGTGCCTTGTGCAGCATTTTCACATTCAGTGAGAACAAAACCATCTGGTTACGCTTTATTTTAAGGTGCCCTTGTTATAGTGCAATTATATAAATAAATACTGATTATTAATTAACTAAATGTACTTATTATAGGGTTATGGTTAGGTTATGTTTACACAAGTGGAATTTAAGACTAAAAACTCAAGATATAAAGAATGCATACATTTAATAATTTATAGCCACCTTTACACTGCACAATGACTATAACTGTCTGAAACCAAATCCAACTGCCTTGCTGCCTCTCTATCCAGTCAGTCAATTTATAGACAGCATTTTTGTATGAAGGCACCTTTTAAGAAAACTGAGGCAGGCTTCTGAGGCATAAAATCATGTCTAATGGTCTAGAACAAATTCAAATGGGCTTTAGAGAAAACCAAGCCAATATTTAAGTGTCTAAATGCCTTTTTCTTGGTAGAAATTGAATCGATAAATTGGCATTGTTTGCACCATCAGACATCATTTTCATTATTTCCACCAAGCGCCAAACCACTCGCACATGATCGTGAGATACCACGTAGTGAAGTATACATTTATGATTCTATCAACAACAACAAAAATCAACATTATGCAAATACTGAATTCAAATACTTCTGTACACTGCCTACAAAAGCACTTTTTCAAGTTTTGTAAACAGTCTGTATATTGAATCCTATGTGCAACAGACAGCAAACAAGATGTGTGCTGAGTGTCATGATGGCAAAGTGTTGCGGTCTTATTTCCAAAAAAACACCTAAGCTTCTTTTGCTGCCTCACAAGCACTGATATATACTTCAGGAAATGTGAATCCAGTTATCTTTAGTTCTTTTACTAGCAGGAATGGGATATCCTGTCTCCCTAAAACACATCAAATGGAGGAATGAAATAAATTACATATTCACATGACAGGATAGAAAATGAAACTACCATTTAGCCTACATCTAAAACTATGACTCAGCCACCTGTTCGGTATCTGTCTGGTCTCTAAGCTACATCTCTGCCCCATCCACCCGCTTGTCTCCGACTGCCGACTAAGATCCAATTATCTTTTTCTTTTACCCATCCCCCTCTCCTCTCCTTCACACCCACTTTTCCTTTCATCTTCACAAGGATTATCAGCCTGAGAGGAAGAGGTAAAAGCTCGTCCTGCTCTCACCTCCTCTCACCTGTAAAATGTCACAATGACATATTGTCAAAAGAAGGACACTCTTATGCACTTACAGCCAATGGCAAAGTGATGGTGTGCAGATTGCTCATTTTCGCTTCATGTGCCATCCAGGGAGGGGGACATGGTTCGCATTTTGACCTGACCGTCTATATATAGAGAAAACACCACAAATGATTGATCATTTCTAAGCCAAACAAACCTAAATATTACATTTTGCTATTTAAAAGGATAGTTCACCCAAAAATGAAAACTGTAATTTACCCACCCTAATGTTGTTCAAAACTGTATGCATTTCTTTTTGTACAGAATACAAAGAACACTGGACCCCTATGACTTTCATTGTAAGGACTTAAAAAAAAAAAAAAAAATCTTCTTTTGTGTTCCAAAGAAGAATGCATTATTGGATCAACATGAGGGTTTATTTTTTTTAACCTGACGGACAATAATGAAACAGAATATCATTTGAATATCATAAGATTTGTGGTGGTGAGCTCTTTTGACTTGGACCAGTAAGTAGCCCCTAGCAACCACCTAGCAACACACTAAAAGCACCTTAGCAACTGCACAGCAATGTCTTAGGTGTAGAATTTAAAAAGACATCTAGTTCTGGAGCGCAATAACAGCCTGCTGATGTGATACTGTTTGGCTGCAGTACTGAATGTAGTAAATAAAAGGGAGATTTTTTACATCAAAACCATCAACTAAAATGATTACATTTCTACTCTGTTAATGCAGTAAAGTGTGAGGTAGTCAAATTTACGATCCTACAGATCCCTAGAAATATGCATCAGGGAAAGATTAGTTGCTGCTACAAGCATTTCTGTTTTATTGCACTTGGACAAGAAAACAACCTACATGCTGGCTTGCCATATGTTTTCTGTAGTGGTGCAAAATGTAACAATACATATCCATGATACAGTCATGACATATTGAAAATGCTGGTTTCAATATAAAACTTTTCTATTATAAACAATATCTTGGATTTCCAACCTACTGAGAACCCCTTAAAATGACAGCAAAGTACCAAGGGGGCTGTCATCTTTGTCTTGATCCTAGCGTAACCCAGAATGCATCAGAATATGATAGCGTTTAACAAGCTGTGGACATTTACCTATTCAGCTGCAATCATCCTCACGCAATTAGCCAGATGGGTGCTGTTTGTTTACAATAAAAGGGTGGGGCGCAGGAGTGCGAATGAGCGCTAACAGCCCTAAAGGAGGGAATTGGGTCAAGCCTCCCTCAGACGGAGCTCACTGAATGACAAAACCCACACATATGGGTCAAACTTAAACTCCCAGTCAGTTATGAGTCAACATGCAAGGCAAGACAAATAAGGCATGCAACAACTCACCTGAAAGCGTTTCTTGGACCAGATTTTCTTCATGGCTTGGAGTAATCCTGGTCTTTTGTTGCGCTTAACCGAGGTGGGAGTGACGCTCTCTGGGATCTGGGGATTCACGGTCAGACCCGGTGGTGACCTGATCGTATCGGTAGCATGATCTGAATCCAGCTTGGACTGCTGAAAAAGCCACTTAAGAAAGGAAACGTACCCAACTGACTGGCAATTCACCTGCTGTAATTTCTCTGAGAACAAAAGTTCTTTCTCAAAAACTTGATTTTTCGAAGCATTCTCCCTAAAAACTCAATTTTGTATTATAAAGTTGTTCCGCTGCAGATATTGCGCTGTTGTTCTTTCAGTTTAGGCGGCAGCGCGAACTAATACCAGAATTTAAAAAAACATTCGAGAAAAATGAACCTCAGTAGACAACACCCCCTCAGTGCTTCAGGATTCCCAGAGGCAAATAATCAGAGCTGGCTCTAAACCATCGAGTTGACCAATAAGAGTGCAGAATAATAAACCCAGCCAGCAGCAGCGAGCAAAATATTGTGTGTGGAGAGGTAAGCAAAGAGCGAGCGAGCAGGAGAGAGAAAGGGAGAGAAACCACTAGCATGCACCGTTTCGGGGGAAGGGAGGGGAGAAGACAAAAAGAGAGAGGAAAGGAAAAAGAGAGAGAATGAGTGAGAGAGCGAGCGAATGAGTCAGTCCTATTGAGTCTTGCACTGAGGGATGCCAGTTGGCAAATCCTTTTTCATGTCCCGTTTTGCTTTTCCCCCCTTTTTCTCCCCCTCACTTTTCTCGTTCTGTTATGCACTGACGCTGAACGTGTCTCTCCTGCCCAGCAGCAGCTCCAGTCGGGAGTCTCCTCACCCACTGCCTTCGTTTCGTATTCAGGATCAATGCCTGTGACGTCAGAGCAGCCTCCAGTCGATGGTGCCTTTTTGCAACCCACCATTGGCACATTTTAAATATAATTTAAACATTTTTGTCTCCTTGCCTTCTTTACCCCCAAGGTACAGGTGGGTGGCATGAACAAAATCGTATAAAATGAAAATTCTGGGCCAAAACAAAAAATTCTGGGTGCACTTGGCCGAAAAACGAAAGCTTTTGTAGTATAATTGTATTAATATTAGACTTTTTAATGAAATTGAATCATTTTAAATCATACTGAATAAAAAAAATTAAAATACAAGCCAATAAAATAAAATAACCACACTGGAAGAGATTAGACAGAAAATACATTAATATTAAATATCAATATATTATTCTTTATTCAATTCTATGCAACAGAATCAGATTTAACAAATACATTTTTGACCAATTATCCAAATAATGTATAGTCCTACAAAACTATTATTATCAGAGCATGTGAGCAGAGCGTAGCGGGGAGTGGATCAGTAGCATAATTTTATCAGTGCTACCCAACACAGTTATACCACACCGTGTTACAGCACAGTAGAGCTATTGCAAACAGAAACAAGTCTTCTACTACATAGAAATGTCATGTTGGCGCGTTATTTGAGCCACTGAGCTGAATGCACCTGCATAGAGCGGAATATTGAGTGGAGCGCCACACTGCGCAGTGATAGCTGTATAGAGCGAGAGTGAAACCTGTGCACTGAACACTGAGGGGTGGGGCAGGGTGGGGCAGCAAAAATGTCAATGGGATGCCATTATTTCCACCAAGCGCCAAACCACTTGCACATGATCGTGAGATACCAAATGCCATTTTCAGCGGATAATTTTTGGCGGCCGTAATTTTGGTGCATCCCTAAAAATTAACTCATTCCATGATATATCACAGTAATAATATAATAGTATATATCAAATTGTTGAAGACATAATTTAAAAAAAAGTTTTATATAACCAAATCAAACAAGGTTTTAAAAATATAAAAAAATATATAAAAAAGGTCAATTAAATCTTTGCTTAGAAACGGTGAACAATGCAAAATCTTTCTTCTTGAGACTAAAGCTGCGGTCACATTTGCCATTGTTTGTGAATTTTTGCAGGTGATATCCAGTCATTTTAATAGGAATCCACACGATCCACACAAAAGATTTCCCCACACAGATTTCGCAATGGGTCCAAGCTGGTCACACGAATCTGCCGCATTGAGCATCAGAAACCTGCTTGGTTTAAAAGTCTCTTCTATGTGAGCGGTTTCATACATTGCTACAATTGACAAGACAACAGACCTTTTTGTCAATGAAACTGTTCAGCATGCTAGTTTAACATACCACTGGCATAGAACAGCATGCTAGCCTCTATGCAAGTATCTATGCAAACTTACCCTACACTATTTACTACATAAATTAAATAAATATTTATTTACACAGCAACTCAATCCTGATCTTGACTTGGTTGGGACATGTCATTCTCTGTATTTTACATTATTCCACATTTAGCATTCCTCTGACCTGTAAATATCGTAAAGCAGTCCTTCCAACTGATAGCTTCAGGAATACATCTACCAAGGTATAAATGATATATCAGTACACATACTACTGCATAGAATACCATCATGCAGCAGAGCCCTAGCTCAAGGTGTCTTCTCATTCCTCTCCTTTCCCTCTCCAATGGTTCAAATTAATTGGTGTATTTAAGTTTATTAAATGGTTTATTAGAATTTGCATCCCATGGACAGAAATCAAATATCTTTAATGAGAAGACTGAGGCAATCATGTGCAGCTTTAGATTTGCATAATGAAATCATGAATTATAGTCTCGCACCTGCGATGTTAGCAAAGGGGGTCAGAGAGGCATATTGATTTTGAGCTCTTTAATTTCACAAAAGCACACAATCCATAACTGTACTACCAGTACAGCAGCAAAGTGCATGTATACAACAAAAACACGCTCTCAAAAAGACATTGAGAAACAGATTGTGGTCTATGTGGCCATTGAAATGGATTGCCATTTTTCATAGCCAAAGTGCTCTCATTATACAGACTGACGCCTGCTGAGGCAGAACATCAAGGGGGTTGTGAGAGAGCCTGACACCCGAAACATTCCCTTATTCATTCTCATTAGCTGTCGCTGCTTGTGTCTATAATGACCCAGGTGGATGGTTACTTTCCTTTATTCCTGTAGTGTTGTCCACACCTGGGTCCTTTTGTTCTAACGCATTGCATGTTAAGCCAACATGCATAGAATTACAAACAGACTATTTGGTGCACAAATACACATTATCTACATATAAAAGCTACATATCACTGAAAAACAATTTGATTTGTTCACAACCATGTTTATTAGTTTATTTGATTAGTAATAAAACATAATTCTTCTGTTTTAAATCAATTTGAAGCCAAAATTGGCCTTGTTTTTATTCACAAGACAAACTGCCTCAAACAACATTCATTTTCATCTGATATCACAAATCCCTCTTATTTTTCTTCCCATTTTAAACACCCACTTTCCATGATATCAATCAAATCCTGATGTATAAATGTCCCCGTTTCACGCAGAAATACATCAGATAACAAAAGTATAATGGGTTAAAATTAGGAATGTAATATTAGATTTGTATTTATTTATCTGTATTAGCCAATATTGTATATCAAATTGTGCATGTAACATTTAGATACCATCATTTAGAGTTCATTCAATCTTTAATAACACTAACTTCGGTTTAAATTGTTAACATTATAATGAACAAAGCTTTTACAGGATACACATACATTCATATTCAAAAGTTATGGGCCAGCATGATTTTTTTCAAGTAAAATAATACTTCCATTCAGCGAGGATGCATTAAATTGATCAAAAGTAAGACATTTATAATTATAAAGTTATCTCAAGTAAATGTTGTTTTACTTTCTAACTTTATATGCAACAAAAAATCCCACAAAGTAGCACAATGGTTTTCAACATTGATAAATTATAATAATATGAAATATTTCTTGAGCACCAAATCAGCATATTAGAATGATTTCTGAAGGATCATGTGACACTAAAGACTAGAGTAATGATGCTCAAAATTTAGCTTTGCCGTCACAGGAATAAATTACAATCGAAAATAAAAACGTTTTTAAAATTGTAATTATTAATAATAATAATAATAATAATAAACAATAAACGTTACAGTTTTACTGTATTTTTGATAAAAAATAAATGCAGCCTTGGTAAGCATAAGAGATGCATTTCAACAACATTACCGGCGAAAAAAGTTTTTATACCAATTTTGAATGGTAGTGTATACTACTAAATTTGTAACATTTCAAGTTGTGTAAATGAACGTTAATGCAATTATTAGATGAGAATTAACCATGAACAATAGATTAACCTAGATTAATAAATAAATACTGTAAAATAAATGTTGCTCACAGTTGGTTGATGATACCTGATGAAACAAATTGTATAAAAATCTAAATAGTGATCAGTTTATCAATATCAGCCAGAATTTTTATAAAATCCCTAGTTAGAATGGCATTTCATGTTGATGTGAGGTGCTTGTTCTGTTTCAATGATGTGAACAGCAGTGTTACAAACTAGACTGCCAATTGACCTAGTCTCATTCTAAACATATTTGTGTCTCTTTTTTCTATCTCTCTCTTTATCTTTCTCTTCAGCCCTCGCTCTCTTTCTGACAGACTGTGGTCAATATCTGAGGGACCAGTACAGCTCTCTCTTTTCCTTGTTTCATGGATCACATCGATCGGGCTTAAGAACAATTATAAGGCTCAGCTCTGTTCCACTGGTGTCACATAGCTGACACACACATTTGTTTTCACCTGTAAAACTCCCACATAGCTCACTGACGTTAGAGACGTGAATCATGTTGCTGAATGCCAATTGTTCCGATTTAGGCCACTAGTGGAGGAGTCACACAAAAATCTAGGATGACTTGGATCCAAAAACATGTTAGATTACACACATTTACTAGACTAAAAACAGTAAGCTTTGTCATTCTAACTTAGTCAATTATATAAACAAAGTTTTTTTTTTTTTACAATACAAGCACCACTCCCACTACCATTCAAAAGTTTTAGGTTTTAAAGAAATTAAAGCGTTAGTTCACCCAAAAATGAAAATTCTGTCATTAAATGAAGTTCTAAACATAGGTTTGGGAGGAGCTTAAACATTCAGTCCCGTCAATCGTCATTACGAGCATACTATATAAGCAGCAGATACTGCGTCATCCCATTGACAAATTCTTCTGGCAACCCTCCTCCTCCCCATCTCCTGCTCTAATTCGCTCGTTCCTCCTATGTGCAGTACTGTTATGGGGTGGGGGGGGTGGTGGGTTTAATTCTGAGTTCGAGCCAAGCCTCGGGTTTGAGCCTCCTCCAAGTACAGCAAGCCAATTAGTTTATAATTAACCTTTAAGGCTGAATGGGCAGACAAACTCATGAATTACTCACCCTCATGTAGTTCCAAACCCGTAAGACTTTAGTTCATCTTCGGAACACAAATGAAGATCTTTTTGATGAAATCTAAGAGCTTTCTGTCCCTCCATAAACAGCTACACAACTACCACTTTGAAGCTTTAAAAAGTTCATAAAGAGATCGTAAAACGAATCCATATGAATTGATCGGTTTAGTCCAAATTTTCTAATTTAGGCTTTTATTCACATATAAACATTCATCAACTCACACATCAGTTGTGGTAAACCGAAGCTCAAGCATGTTCGCTTGATGTGCGAGAACCAATGAGGTTCATTCTGTGTTACACAACACGTTTGAGCTTCCACAAGAACCAATGATGTTCATTCTCATGTGTTACGCATCACGTTTGAGCCAATGAGGTTCATTCTCGTGTTACGCAGCATGTTTGAGCTTCCGCAAGAACCAATGAGGTTTGTTCTCACGCGTCAGGCAGGTTCGATTGAGCACTTGTTTATGTTCACTGATCAATGTTAATATGTGAATATAAGACTAAATTAAATCTGTTCATCATATAAAGCAAAATTTGGGCTAAACCGCTCAATTCATATGGATTAGTTTTATGTTCTGTTAATGAACATTTTGAAGTGTCAAAGTGGTAACTTTGCGTAGCTGTCTATAAGAGTACAGAAAGCTCTTATTTCATAGCAGATTTCGTCAAAAATATCTTCATTTGTGTTCCGAAGATGAACGAAAGTCTCACAGGTTTGGAATTAATGACAGAATTTCCATTTTTGGGTGAACTATTGGGTGAAAATATTACTTATTTTACTGTATTTTTGGTCACATAAATTCAAACTTGGTGAGCAGAAGAGATTTTCAAAAACATTTTTTTTTTTAATCTTAAATCGACTCTTGAGCAGTATAGTACCCCATAGTGAAAGTAAAGTAAGTAAGCCTCACAGAATTAGCTTGACATCCCTGCTCTTATGAGGATCCCCTGAATAAACACTGTGACACTGAACCAAAGGGAGGCAGAACTGTAGTGTGATTGCATCTCGTTCCAGTTTGTTTTCCAGGATGACTCATTTTAGCACTTTCAAAGAATAGCCACTTTGAGTACCAGACAGGCTGTCTTGCAAACTCTTCACTCATAGCTGCAATCGCCCAGCGGGCAGTGAAATAATGGCTTCCTATCTTAATGTGAATGGCACACTATACAGAGTTATGTAAAAGTGATTAAAGCAAGCAGTGAGTCGTCCTCCAGGAGTCAAACCCTCCAGTAAGGGACCAAGTCCCCACTGCACATCCATGGTTAGATCAGCAGGGCTTACCATTTCCCTCTCCCCAGGGAACCATCTAATGAAATGTGAAGCAATTCCAGAAGCCCTACAAGCACAGTATAATAACCAAAACTACTCTATTTAACAAGAACAAGTCACATAAATAACAGGGCCTGGGCACTTCTGCAGTGGATTTACATGTGTGCATGTGATGGGAGTCACAATAAAAGGAAGAAGAAACAAAATTAATTGTTCAGAAGCATCTGAGTGGGCATGTGATCCATCGGTTTGAATGGGCATGAATTGATAAAACAGAAGCTCAGACATTCTGCCTTCTTTTGTGTTTCAGAGAAGAAAAATAATACTGTGGTTGGAACAACACGAGGATGTGTAAATGATGACAATTTTCATTTAACCTTGTCCTGGCTTAGACATGTCTAATGAAGGATGGAG
This sequence comes from Rhinogobio ventralis, assembly GCA_039654625.1. Taxonomy (NCBI): domain Eukaryota; kingdom Metazoa; phylum Chordata; class Actinopteri; order Cypriniformes; family Gobionidae; genus Rhinogobio; species Rhinogobio ventralis. The sequence continues at coordinate 10,275,227 of CM077197.1, forward strand.
CCAGACACCATCATGTCTTCCATTGTGCTGCATACTGCAGTATATAATTTATTAATTCCATACACACAATCTGCAGTTAAAAATCCTTCTGCTTCTCTGAACACAAATTTACTTGCAACATGCCAGACTGCAAGAAGAGTGTGTATGTAACTGGGGTGAGAAAACACTGAAAAGGCATTAGAGGAAACCAGGAAAATGCAGTGATCTCACACAAAAAACTACAGTTGCAGTACCATAATATTGGATATATATTGCACTCTGATATGTACCATGGTACTAAATGATGAGTAGGCAAGATTTTTTAATGTTTTTGAAAGAAGCCCCTTGTGCTCACAAAGGCTGCATTATTTAATCAAATTAAATTTAATACAATTTAAAATGAATGTTTTCTATTTTAATATATTTTAAAAATGCAATTTCCTGTGATGACTAAACTGAATTATTCCAGTCAAATCATCTAATATGCTGATTTGTTGCTCAAGAAACATTTCTTATTATCATCAATATCAAAAACAGTTGTACTTCTTAAAGTTTTCAAGCTTGGTACCATAATGCCATGACCAAACTGACTTTATTAAGGTAAAAAAATCATTTAAAAGTGCTGTAAGCTATTTTATGCAGTTTGCTAAATAACAGTGATAACTAACTCTAAAATAATTCCTCTTTTTTAATGATGTCTTACATCCTCTCTCTTTTCAACCTCTCAGCTGCACATTATCAGTGTGGTTGTAGTACAATGCTACTGCTTTGTAAATTATGTGCTTTTTCCAAGTCTGTGAGATTTGGGGAGGGGGGGGGGGTAAATATCATGTGAGGGTGTTGATGCTTACACTGTCACATCTATCAAACAAACAACATAATAGAGCACAGTGAAGACAAATATCCTGTTCTCCACTGCAGAATCACAAACCACAGCAGATGGTTCTCTCTCAGCCACACACACACAAAAAAATGATCGAAGCAAATCTGGCTTAATCATCCCTTACAGTAACTGAAGCTGGGAGGTTAATGTGCTGAGTGCAAAGGAAATGGTGTGGTGATTGTGGAAGGTTTTCCTTTACAACAATAAGCCGGAGTCCACAGTCATCTTGGATGACGATGATGATGACGGGGCAGTTGCCCACAAATAGTGTATTTGACACAGCTGCTGATGGTGGATAACTAAGATTTACTGGCCATGAAACTATTTAATCTTTGTAACTATGACAACAAAATCTAGCTATTTATTCCTGCTCCTGACACAAAAATTTTCCAACATATTGTGATTTTGTATCTCCAATTTAAATTTTGGTGATTTAGTACAATATTTAGTAACAGGGTAACACTTTAGAATACTGTTCCGTCATTAATGAGTAGCTACAGGAACAAATGAGTAATGCATTATTAACATTCTAGTAACTACTATTAACTAACAAGAAATTCTAATGAATGAATTAGTAAGTAATAGTGCTTAGTTGACGGTAGTAGATCACTATTAGTTAATTAATAACTACTATTTTTTTTCACACCTCCCAGAGGTCTACTAAGAACTACTATATACAGATTCATAATTAAAATGAATAATGCATTTTATATAATTAATTCTAAAGTGAAGATCATAGTAACCCACTATTAATGACTAAAGTGATAACTCTCTAGTAACTACTGAAGTCATTGTAAGCTTTTGAGGTTTTTGTAAGTTTTTGGATAGTAATGGCTTCTGACGGATTTGGTAACACTTGAGTAATTACTAGTGGATTACCATGATCTTCACTTTAGAATACTGATCCAAATAATTAGTAATTACTTTAGAAGGATGTAGTAACACTTCAGTCATTACAATCCAAAACTTTACAAAAACCTTAAAGGTGCAGTGTGTAAATTTTAGCGGCATCTAGTGGTGAGATTGTGATTTGCAAATCACCCACTGCTTACTCCTCCCTTTCAAAGCACAGAGAGAAGCTACGGTGGCCGACACAGGACAAAAATGTCGTTGTCGAAGAGAGCAGAGAGTAACAGCACTCTGTAGAGACATGACGGCGCAAAATGGCAATTTCACTGTAAGGGGTCCCGTGGTGTATGGAGATTGAAATGGCTCATTCTAAGGTAATGAAAACATAACGGTTCATTATGCAAGGTCTTTATACACCACTGAAAACATAGTTATGTATATTATATTGCATTTCTGTCAATACTACACCTTTAAAAGCTTACAATGACTTCAGTAGTTATGTTTTTCACTTTAGAATACTGATCCAAATAATTAGTAATTCCTCCTGAAGGATTTGGTAATACACACTTGAGTCAATATTCATGTATCGCCACATGGGGTTCTAGAGGAAAAAAACTACTTCCTAGGCATCCTAGATTATAAAATGTCCACTGAAGATAAAGTTATTAGGAGACACAACCATTGAAACAGATGTTTTCATCAGTACATGATTTGATTTAGATCGTTCATGTGTCACTTATATCTGCGAGAGACAGATGTTCTCCCAATTTGAGTTAAAAAAACAAATGCTGCAGATCCTAATAAAAGTTACCAGCCAACTGGCCAATACCTCTGTTCTATTTACTGCCCATATCTAATTTTTACTCACATTTGGTGTTTGGCGAGGGTTAATTTTAAACTCTGGACACAAGTACAGACTGATATGTGATATTCATGTACTTGTGCCCTAGAAGAAAACAGCAAGGGCATCCAAACTAACCAAGAAATCAAAAAGAAATCAACTGTATGTAAACTACTACTGCATCTAACTAGGTTTAAAATGAATACAATATATAAGTGCAACCAACTATATAATCATGCACAGATAGCAAAATAAAAAAGACCAACTTGTGTCCAATAAAACTTTACAGTATTTTGGTGCACATTCATCCATAAGAGAGATGATAACAAGGAAAGCGTGTGAGACATGCCTTCATTCTCAAAACACCAACTAAATGCTTTGTGCTGATCATAATGTTTTATACACTAAATTATTTGCTGCTCACACTGGTGAATCATTACAAATACCAAAATTTTTTATATTAACATTCCAATTTTTAATGTTTAATTTTATGACCTACATTTTTTTTTTTTTACTTTTGTACAAAAATGTTCTAGCTCCCCTCCAGTGTTCTCCTGCATGAATTCTATTCGCCACATTCAATGTGAAAAGCACTTGTCAAGCAGCCATGATGTGAGACTGACACCTCCAGCTGACGCCCTCGAAAACACTTAGCCTCCATTTTCTGCCTTCCTCTCCCTCTCTTTCTGTCTGACTCTAAGCCCATTTAACTTGCTCCTTTGCTGCTCATGTCTCTTATTTCTCATCTTTCCCTGTTTTCTTACCCCCACAAATCCCATCTCTCTTTCTCTGCAGTTTCAAAGAGCAGTATATGCTAGTGCAAATCCATTATCTAGTTCCTGTGGGTGGAGTTTGCTGCACATAAACAGTTCCTTTCTAGTATCCACATATGCATTTGTGGTTATGATATTGAAGTAATGTGTTACACAAACAAGATCAGTTAGCAATTCTAAATCACACTAGCCAACATGTATACTTCAGAAAAAGCATACATTTTGATGTCTACTGCCTGGCCTGGCCTTCCAACTTCCATTGTAAATGCCTTACTGTAACTTCAAATTTAGCACTGTTTCTATATTTTGCCCGTAAGGCTTATTTTCTGTGGTTATTGAACCTGGAACATTCGTTTAAAGCTCCTTTGCACTAGCTGATCCATCCTGTGCATCGATCATCCAATAAGAGCAGTCCTGTCTCTGACGTACAGTCACATAATAGAAAAGTGCTAATAAAATTACACAGACAAATTTTATCCTGTGTTTCATCTCTCTGTCTGCCTGAGCACACAGACATTATTCTCCTTCTGTCCATTAAAGGAGACATTTGTTTTGGCTCAAGTCACATTAGCTCTTTACCAGAAATAATCCAGTCTACCTGACCTTTTTGTCACGTATTGATAGTATACGGTACAAAAATAACAGAATATGATGATGGAAACAGAATATGATGATGGAAACCGAATCAGGAAATTATGCCAGCCAGAACCTGGTAAGCCACAGGCACATTCAAATTTACTTCTTTAAATCTTATGAGAAACACATACATATATACATACCACACACACACACTCTCTCTCTCTCTCTCTCTCTCTCTCTCCATAGGCGTAATGGTTTTTATACTGTACAAACTGTATATTCTTCCCCCTACACTAACCCTACTTAAACCTACCCATCACAGGAAACGTTCTGCATTTTTATATTTTCAAAAAAAAAACATAATTTAGTATGTTTATTAATTAATTTCCCTCTTTGGCGACTGCTGGCTGGTCCCCACAATGTAGGTGATTTCAGGTTGTTCTATCCTTGTGGAGACTATCCCCACAATGCAATATAAACCTGTACACACACACACACACACACACACACACACACACACTTAACATCCTAAAGGAAAATCAACTGCTGAAATTTAAATTGTAACACTGCTAATATTGTTGTTTGTATTTTATTTCTGCATCTAAAATTCGCTTAGGACAAAAGTTTCTTCTAAATTATTAAATGGAAATTGAGATCAATCCTCAAAGTTTGTGGAATATTATATATTGTTGGTTAATTGCTTATATTTCCATCACAACATCAAACTAGCTGACTGACTACTAGCTGACCTAAACATTCATTATACCTGGCGACACACTTCAGCACATTTAGAGAGGTGTTTATCTTTTCTTTTCTCCACAAACACAATAAGATTAAACTGGTCCCATTATTAACTGTAAGTAGGTCAATAAGAGCTGTGAGGATAGTTTAAATGAAATCAACTCTGTGTGTGTGTGTGTGTGTGTGTGTGTGTGTGTGTGTGTGTGTATTATATATATACACACACACACTCACCTAAAGGATTATTAGGAACACCTGTTCAATTTCTCATTAATGCAATTATCTAATCAACCAATCATATGGCAGTTGCTTCAATGCATTTAGGGGTGTGGTCCTGGTCAAGACAATCTCCTGAACTCCAAACTGAATGTCAGAATGGGAAAGAAAGGTGATTTAAGCAATTTTGAGCGTGGCATGGTTGTTGGTGCCAGACGGGCCGGTCTGAGTATTTCACAATCTGCTCAGTTACTGGGATTTTTACGCACAACCATTTCTAGAGTTTACAAAGAATGGTGTGAAAAGGGAAAAACATCCAGTATGCGGCAGTCCTGTGGGCCAAAATGCCTTGTTGATGCTAGAGGTCAGAGGAGAATGGGCCAACTGATTCAAGCTAATAGAAGAGCAACTTTGACTGAAATAACCACTCGTTACAACCGAGGTATGCAGCAAAGCATTTGTGAAGCCACAACACGCACAACCTTGAGGCGGATGGGCTACAACAGCAGAAGACCCCACCGGGTACCACTTATCTCCACTACAAATAGGAAAAAGAGGCTACAATTTGCACGAGCTCACCAAAATTGGACAGTTGAAGACTGGAAAAATGTTGCCTGGTCTGATGAGTCTCGATTTCTGTTGAGACATTCAGATGGTAGAGTCAGAATTTGGCGTAAACAGAATGAGAACATGGATCCATCATGCCTTGTTACCACTGTGCAGGCTGGTGGTGGTGGTGTAATGGTGTGGGGGATGTTTTCTTGGCACACTTTAGGCCCCTTAGTGCCAATTGGGCATCGTTTAAATGCCACGGCCTACCTGAGCATTGTTTCTGACCATGTCCATCCCTTTATGACCACCATGTACCCATCCTCTGATGGCTACTTCCAGCAGGATAATGCACCATGTCACAAAGCTCGAATCATTTCAAATTGGTTTCTTGAACATGACAATGAGTTCACTGTACTAAAATGGCCCCCACAGTCACCAGATCTCAACCCAATAGAGCATATTTGGGATGTGGTGGAACGGGAGCTTCGTGCCCTGGATGTGCATCCCACAAATCTCCATCAACTGCAAGATGCTATCCTATCAATATGGGCCAACATTTCTAAAGAATGCTTTCAGCACCTTGTTGAATCAATGCCAGAATTAAGGCAGTTCTGAAGGCGAAAGGGGGTCAACGACACAGTATTAGTATGGTGTTCCTAATAATCCTTTAGGTGAGTGTATATATATATATATATATATATATATGTGTGTATATATGTGATTGATTTAAATATCAACCTCAAAACCAGTCAGCATTAAGAAGGACGGGTTAAAAACTGGAAACTGTATTTTTAAGCACTGTATCTGCTGTTCAATTAAAATGACGTGGAATGATGGGGTTTTGTTGCACTACAAGCAGAGAAACACAATGTTCCATTCTCCCAAAGTACAAGTTTTGTAACCTTTTTTTAGTCAAAGTAAAGCTTTTACCAATGCTAGCCAATTTGGAATGAGGTAAATACAAAACACCCTGCAGAGTATGACGCACTAAGCTAGCAACAAAAAGCCATTGAGCAACAATGCAGTCAACACTGCAGAATCAAATGCACTCAACACACTGAGCTCAGAGTCAGGCTCTTAAGAGCATTATAGGAAGTGTCTGTGGCTGCTGATAATGGCCTTTTGCTCTCTTAGGAGGTCCTTTCAGCTTTACAGAGTGCTTTAACAAACAGAGAAGGACAATAGCAATTCTCAACGATTTATCAGGTGGCAAATGCTTCAGAAACACAGAGATCACTGGCTAGATGCCACCACGCAACCAACAGATATTGTAGGTTAATAACGATAATGAAAACTATGTGAAAATATTATGTAAGAGACACCAGGGCAATTGTAACATGCAAAATTTCTGTAGTTGAAAAAAGCTGTAATGATGACACCGATTGAGCATGCTTATAAGAAGTTCGCTATTTGTTTGGTTGTATCATTTTTTTAAACATAAAAAAAGTTTTTGAGGGATGATAATATTTAAACAAATATAAAATAAAAATAGGTAAAACCCTTAAAGCAACAAATTACTTTAGAAGCACACAAATATTTTTTCAGAGAATATATAAATCACAACTTTGTTTTCTTGTCCCAATGGACCTTAAAACAAGGGAATACAACTTGTCAGTGGGGTAAGAAATGTATTTAGCATAATATGAAAACAAGCCAATTTTGCTTCAAGTAATTATATCTTGCTTTAAGTATGTGAGGAACAAAAAGCAAAATATTAAGAAAATAAAAAGTAAAACAATATTTCTGTAAAACACTGCAAAACAAAAGGTTGAAGTGCATTAACTGTATGAAAATGTAATTATAATTATTTATGAGACAGCTCTTCACGGCTTTGGAACAATGCATATTGTGAAAAGCACTATACAACTAATAATTAATAATTATAATTAATTAAAATTAAAATGTTCTTGAATCATCAGCTGATCAATATGTTTTAGCTAAATGGATTTACGACATTAAAAACAATTATGTAGAAACCACTTAGTCTTGTGCTTTCTAAAAAAATAAAAACATGATTTGAAAAATAAAAGCAACATTTAAAGTATTAAGCACAATCAAGTAATAAAGCAACAGTTTTCTGCTCTTATTTAAGAAACAGTGAGTTAGTAAAAATGTAATTTGTCTTTTATTAAAATGAATATTTTGATAAAGCCTTCCTCAATGTAAATATTAACTGTACTTGGGACACATACGTTTCCTAAACCAAAATATGACAGACAGCCTCACAGTAGTCCGAGTTATGAAGGAAAATATAAAATAAATATAAATGAAAGAAAATAATAAAGAATCGTCCCCAGTCTCCCCTGCCAAGAACAAAAGTGTGTGATCCCTCAGGTATTGAATCACCTCTGGAGCAGAGCAGTATTGTAGGATCTGTCTTAGACTGGCGGGGTTATAATGACTAGCGGTTGGGTGGGTGTTTGTAGGCTTTAATCACAACTGACTTAAATTAGGAATTATCTCAAGCACATGACTTCACTGGAAGTCTGCACGTGAGTCTCACTCATATGTGCACACATCTACACATACACACACACACAGCATGGGTGTTTATCCACACTCTGAAGGACAGCAACAGCTGCAGCTCGCTCAGGGGAAGTCCCTGTCTTTCTGTGGCCATCAAACCACAGGCACGATCAAACTGACATAATGGCAGCCAGTCTGTAGGATTGATGAAACCACAGTGATGATAAATCAAACCATCATACCAGATATCTGAAACGGACTGATACCTGTCCGATATGTTCATATCACGGCACATCTCCAACATTCGTACATGCCTTAAACAGTGCATAACCTCAAGCTTCATCAATCTGTGCTGCAGGCTAAAGTTGTCATGAATAAAAGATGAGGTGGATGGACTCGGTTCCTCACTATCCACTCAATCAACATGTAGTTCACAGTCACAGCAGAGAGAGAGATACAGTAAATAAGACTAGTGTTTCAGATGAGACTCTCCAGATCTGCCATTAAAAGGCTCATAAATGCATACTTTAGTTATAAAAAACGCATACTTAAATTTATATGCAAAGTGGAATAAAAATCACAAGTGACTGTTTTAATAAAACAGTGACATAATTATAAAATATTACTGTGACAAGCAGGGGGGGCAAGAGCCGTGAGAGAGCCTCCTCATGGAGGAGCTCGGAAGCCTAAAAGGAGGAACGACAACAGTGAAGGACGAGAGAGGACCAGGCCTGGACTTTACGTTATGTTTTGTTTATGATTTATTATGTGTGTGCGCGGCAGTCGTCCGTGAGGAGGCTGCCGTTTTTATGTTCAGTTTGTGTTTATTTATTTATTAAAGTATTTGAATGTTCGCCAGTTCCCGCCTCCTTCTTCCCATAACAATAAATTACTACAATTACATTTATTATTGATAATCAACACTTTTACATTATGTAGCATTTACATGTCAGTAATTGTAAATTACTTTCTTTTAAATGTTACATTCTTCAAGAGCATATGGAGGTGAACTGATATTGATTCATTATTTTTCTGTCAAAAACAATAAAGCCACACATAGATCCTCATTACACATAAAAAAAAAAAAACACGCAACAACACTTCACTTCGAATGCAGGCCATCCAACCAGTTGGAACAATCTGTTTTATAAGTCAAGTCACCTTTATTTTTTATATAGTGCTTTTTACAATGCTGATGTTACGGTGTGTAGTGCAGCAGGGAAGAGAAGATCCAGGGCTTCCACAAAGACGGGTTTTTATTTACAAAGGGAAACAGAACACGACACACATAGGCATAACACATAAGAACGGACAAGGAGTGCAGGGAAGTGAGATCAATATAAAGGGAGTGCTAATGACGATGACCAGGTGCAGGGAATCCAGGGAGAGTGGGAGAGATGAGGAGTGAGTGATTTCAGGTGTGAGACAGGGAGGATCATGGGAAATGGAGTCCAGGACAGGCGTGGATTGTAACATTACTTCCCCCTCCCGGTAGGCGCGTCCTCGCGCCTTAGATGAAACACCGAGTAGGGGGGGTGGGCGCCCTGGAGACCTACACGCAGGTGCGGGGGAGGTGCAGACAGGTACAGAGGTCTCCAGGGTGGGACTAGGACATCGGGCGGCCGCGGCGGGTCAGGAGCCTCGGGAGTCCGCGGCGGGTCAGGAGCCTCGGGAGTCCGCGGCGGGTCAGGAGCCTCGGGAGTCCGCGGCGGGTCAGGAGCCTCGGGAGTCCGCGGCGGGTCAGGAGCCTCGGGAGTCCGCGGCGGGTCAGGAGCCTCGGGAGTCCGCGGCGGGTCAGGAGCCTCGGGAGTCCGCGGCGGGTCAGGAGCCTCGGGAGTCCGCGGCGGGTCAGGAGCCTCGGGAGTCCGCGGCGGGTCAGGAGCCTCGGGAGTCCGCGGCGGGTCAGGAGCCTCGGGAGTCCGCGGCGGGTCAGGAGCCTCGGGAGTCCGCGGCTGGTCAGGAGCCTCGGGAGTCCGCGGCTGGTCAGGAGCCTCGGGAGTCCGCGGCTGGTCAGGAGCCTCGGGAGTCCGCGGCTGGTCAGGAGCCTCGGGAGTCCGCGGCTGGTCAGGAGCCTCGGGAGTCCGCGGCTGATCAGGAGCCTCGGGAGTCCGCGGCTGATCAGGAGCCTCGGGAGTCCGCGGCTGATCAGGAGCCTCGGGAGTCCGCGGCTGATCAGGAGCCTCGGGAGTCCGCGGCTGATCAGGAGCCTCGGGAGTCCGCGGCGGATCAGGAGCCTCGGGAGTCCGCGGCGGATCAGGAGCCTTGGGAGTCCGTGGCGGATCAGGAGCCCCACCCACATGTTCCCCACCCCCGGGTATATAGCCCCCCCCCAAAACTTTCTTGGGGGAATTCAGGGGTAGTATGGAGGGCACGCGGAATGGGATGAGCTCGTGAGCTGGAGCGGGCTCGAGGAGAGCTGGAGCGGGCTCCAGGAGAGCTGGTGCGGGCTCCAGGAGAGCTGGTGCGGGCTCCAGGAGAGCTGGTGCGGGCTCCAGGAGAGCTGGTGCGGGCTCCAGGAGAGCTGGTGCGGGCTCCAGGAGACTCGGAGCGGGAACAGGGAAGCCTGGAGCGGAATCCAGGAGACTCGGAGCGGGAACTTGGAAGCCTGGAGCGGAATCCAGGAGACTCGGAGCGGGAACTTGGAAGCCTGGAGCGGAATCCAGGAGACTCGGAGCGGGAACTGGGAGGCCTGGAGCGGAATCCAGGAGACTCGGAGCGGGAACAGGGAAGCCTGGAGCGGAATCCAGGAGACTCGGAGCGGGAACAGGGAAGCCTGGAGCGGAATCCAGGAGACTCGGAGCGGGAACGGGAAAGCCTGGAGCGGAATCCAGGAGACTCGGAGCGGGAACGGGAAAGCCTGGAGCGGAATCCAGGAGACTCGGAGCGGGAACTGGGAAGCCTGGAGCGGAATCCAGGAGACTCGGAGCGGGAACTGGGAAGCCTGGAGCGGAATCCAGGAGACTCGGAGCGGGAACTGGGAAGCCTGGAGCGGAATCCAGGAGACTCGGAGCGGGAACTGGGAAGCCTGGAGTGGAATCCAGGAGACTCGGAGTGGGAACTGAGGTGGCAGGATCGCTCCAAAAGTCTATAAACCAGAGGTCCTGTGGCTCTGGCGTGGCGGCGGCCATCTTAGCCGGAGACGAGGGCTTGGCGTTGGCCCTCCTTCTCTGCCGTTTGGGTTTGTGGACAGGCAGGACAACACAGGAAGGCCCACTGGAGAGATATGTGGAGGGAACTGGCTGTGGGTGAACTGACCAGGCCGCGTGCTTCTCTGAGGGGACCGGACGAGGAAGACACTCATTCTCTTGAACCTCTTCAATTTCGAAATTGGAACAATTTAAACAGAGAATCAGATTCATCGACTCGACTAGGGAAAAGGAACAGGCAGGTTCAATATATCGAATAGTGTCCTCGTCCAGGCCCATCAGAAAACACGCGTTAAGTGGTGCATCTGGCCAGTTCACCAAAGAACACAGCTCAGCGAATTCCTCCACGTACCTCTCCAGCGGGCGACCGCCCTGCCTGAGACCCCACAGGCGATCCACCGCTGTCGTGTCTTTAAGGGGGGACACGGGAGAGATCGGGGTCAGGAAGATTCCCATCTTCAGGGCAGTCCTGGCAGTTTTTGGTCCGTTCTTCTGTTACGGTGTGTAGTGCAGCAGGGAAGAGAAGATCCAGGGCTTCCACAAAGACGGATTTTTATTTACAAAGGGAAACAGAACACGACACACATAGGCATAACACATAAGAACGGACAAGGAGTGCAGGGAAGTGAGATCAATATAAAGGGAGTGCTAATGATGATGACCAGGTGCAGGGAATCCAGGGAGAGTGGGAGAGATGAGGAGTGAGTGATTTCAGGTGTGAGACAGGGAGGATCATGGGAAATGGAGTCCAGGACAGGCGTGGATTGTAACAGCTGATTGTTTCAAAGCAGCTACACAGTGGTAACAGGAAAACAATGCAACAGAATTTGTTTCGGCTGTACAGCCGCTCTGGAGAAAACAGTGATGTCATCCAGCTCAGTTCAATTCTCATATAGTGTCAATGTGGGCAGATCAGTAATATAGTTGTATAATTAGTGTCCCCAACTAAGCAAGCCAAAAGCCAAAGGTGACAGTGGCAAGGAACCAAAACTCCATCAGGTGGCAGGATGGAGAAAAAAACCTTGGGAGAAACCAGGCTCAGTCGTAATAATATTATATATTCACCACTACCTGTGTGCAAAAGGGGTTTGGATATCAATACAAAACTACTTAAAGAACCTGAATTTATTCAGCTCAGAAGCGGTTTATTCAATTAGTGCACGCTTCATGGCTTCAGTTAATCAAGGGGTCTGGGGCAAATGTTGCATTTGTGTCTCATGAGTGTGTCACCATGGGAAAACACTCTGTTTGAATCCATTTAATTTTAAAGCTATGCTAATTAACAGCATTTAATTGGAAACAGAGGGAGTGCCATTAGTGGAATCTGACTGGTGGGAATACAAATGTATTGGAAAACCAACAATCTTTCGTCTAAAATGCTCTTTCAGAAAACAGAAAGTTCGACCGCACATTCTATATTAAGTTGCTATGATGTTTGGGAATCGTAAGCAGCCAACAGTTAGGCTAATTAAATGTATTTATTGATGTCTTAAGGCCAATTCACACCGCACAGACAAACGTCAACAAACATGTCTGTCGGAGTTTGCTGGATCATTGTGTTACCCCTGTCGGCGTCTGTTGCCGTTAGTCTGAGTTTGTTTTCACCCGACTGAACATGTTCAATCGGCGTTTGTTGGGTCGTGGAATGTCTGAGCAGTGTGGTATGATTTTCCAAGAAAAGACAAAGTCGGAAGTAATCTGACCTGGACACGAACCATTGCCATGACGATGAGGCAAGTCCCTTGCAAAAACTGCATGTAGGTGCTGGGCGTGCTTAGCAAATTATCCTTGTAGTAAAAATGGCAGGTTTCTGGACAAATCAGAAGACAATTCCAGAGAAAGAGCAAGGAGATATTCACGAGAGTACACTGGACAAAATTTTAGCGTGCGTGCGTAAAATCTGAGCGAGAGCAGAGCCATATGTTAAAGAGTGCGTCCCAGTAAGTTTTGTGCTACAGTGAAAGAAATCCACCCGTGAGTGGAGAGATTTGTTACATGGATGCACTCCCGCGTTACAATAATGCACTCTCGACATTTAACACCATAGAAACGGTTTAAAATGAACTATAAAACGAGATGAAAGTCATGTCTGAATCTTTTATTTTTATTATTTAAAAGGAATAAAGAATATCTCATTTTTCCGTGGGTGTCTGTTGGGGCAGTTGTGAACACAACATTTATTTTTCATAAAATTCTAAATCCAACGGCCAACTAACTTGTTTGTTGGTGTTTGTCTGTGCGGTGTGAATTGGTCTTTATACAATTGTGCCGTTCTCACCACATTAAATAAAAGCATTTGATGCAATGCATGTTTAAGTCTTAGTCTTAATGGCAAACCTTTGGTAAAAGCAAGTAATTGCAAGTCTCCATCATGAAACGTTAACATTCCTGCAATATTATCCAATTCAACACAGCTTCAGACCTTTGTGAATTTTTGAATACATTGCAATTAGAGGCTTGATGGTTGCAGTTTGATCTGAAGAAAACAGCCTGGGCCTCAGGAATTCCACACTCCTATATAGAGATCTCTGTTCAACAGGTGAAGCCTCGTATAGCAGTGACATATGTTTCTAAGGATGCATATGTTGGCCTGCAGTGACCTTACTTCGTCTGGTGTATCATTTCATCACAAGGACTTAGTGTACGCATTTGTGAAATTTACGGTAGACGTTTATAAAAGCACAAAAATGTGTCTCAAAGCTTCTTACTAGCTAAACAATATCCCATGCTATTTTTCTTTTTGCCATTTACAGAGCCAAGTGCTGTCACAAAGACAGGTGTGATCTCCATTTTAGTTGTATCTATTTTCTGCTTACCATTTAAAAAATCTATAATTTGTACAGCATCATTAAAAAATATTTCCTGACTCGTTGAATTATCTACCACTAGTCATGTTTAGCAAACTGCAGAGTTGCATCAACACCCATCACTTTTGTTTTAAAAGATTCTCAACACAGAGAACAAGAGCACAGTATGTAAATGTATTATGCATTTTGATTTGTTCCAGAAAGGGAGAGAGAAAATAGAAAGATGACTCAATCCAAACCAAACCAAACGTGTGGTCACCCTTAAAAATTCTCAATCTTTCTTACATCATAAATTTTGGAAAACATGCCACTGTGAAAAGGTCTAGACTGAAATGCCACAGGTCTTAAAAATGCAAGCAAGAGATGAAGAGGTCTCAAGCAAATGTGTGGTGTTTATTTCTCTGTTGGCACCCAAAGCCCTTTCTTGCTCTTTAAAACACTGGTGAGTCAGATGCTTTTATTCTGGAGCCATCTTATATGCTCAACACCCTAGCAGAACTACTGCCTCAAAAGCAGTACCAAAAGATTAGGTAAGGCATTTGTGTCATGCTGCAAGTTTTCAAACTTAGTTCAAAATCAATACACATAACAGCATGAGCATGTTATTTTTTATCACATCATTAACAAAGCTCTAAGGTCATGCCACCTCTCTGCTATAAGCCAGGATGGAATGAGATTACACAGACCATCATTATGGCTTTAATTAGATCAAGGACAAAAGCTCAGAGTTACAGTGGCATTATTTTGATGTTTCAGTCCAAGAAAGGTCAATGAAACTCCATCCACTTGCATAAATACCACAACAAAACAATTGTATGCACACTTCACTACTATAGATGTTTTCATATTTTTTAAAGCTTGTTGGAAGTATACACAGAATGACAAAATTGGATTTAGCAAACACTGTAATGTAATATAACTTAATATATAAGAATGTAATATCACATAATAGTATTAAAGTGATAGTTCACCAAAAAAGTGATATTTTATAAATTAATATGAATTTACACAAAATTGACCTCCGAACTTAGCAATTAAAATATATTATAATACAGATAATTCACCCAAAAGTAAACATCTGTTATTATTTAGAGTTGGATACAAAAGGAGTTTGAATTTTCATACAGCATCAATTCATACTGACCAAGAGTAAATAATGTCAGATAATTTTTTTTTTGTATGAACTATTCCTTTAAGAGTGTGTATTCAACTTTAATTGGAGATTACGGCAACAAAAAGCTTCCGCTGTGGCACATACAAAAGTGCAACACCAGTGGTTTGTTCAAACCACCCACTCGCTAAAGCCCAATGAGAAGCTAAGCACAAAGTAAACAAGATGCTTTTAAGAAAATTAAAATCAGTGGTTCATCATTAAGTGTAAATGTAGGCGCCGTTAAAAAGAAAGGAAAACTGTCACAAAGAGCAGAGGAAATGGGCTTTCTAGCGAAGTAGAATGTCGCCAGTAGCAGATTGGAAAAGCAATAACGTTTCAGTGCAGCCTGAGGGATGTTTCATCTCATCAGAATCACTACACAAAACAGAATAAATGCATATCAACTCAGTTTATTCTAATGTGCTGAATTAGTCTTTTTGCATTCGGTATTGATTCATTTCCACCTACGAGCAATGCAAAAACACAACCTCTCAGCTGGACAAAGAAAAGCTGATGATAGGCTGAAAATTAATGACTGAAGGAGAGACAGCTGTGTGCTTTGTCAGAGAATGTGGCAAAATATACCTCAGTGTTTGTGAGGACGTATGTTTTTGAGTGTGCGTAGATGCCTCTTTATATAAAATCAACTAGCATCATTCACTTTTGCAAATAGTTAAAATGCATTTCACCTACCACAAAAGAACAAAACAATATTCAAACGCTCTAGTCATTTTCCATGAGTCATATGTGCTTATGACAAATTAATAACTTTGTCACTCTGCAAAGGGTCTATTAGCAAAACAAAGATACGAGAAATCCTCTAAAATCCGAGCAATTTAACAGGGATTATAGTTTCCATTTGGTCACAAATATAAATTATATGAGACCTTTCGTTACACACTCCACAGATTGTTTGTGTGGACAGTCTGACCTCTGAGGCCAATGGAAAGTTGTGCATAGCCAAGCCAACAGAGTGCTATCTCCTTTTAGAACAATTATTGCTAAGTGTGTGGGTTGAAGCCGAAACCCACATCTTACTGCTCAACTGTTCCCCCCAAATACAAACTCAAACAATTTGTTTTTTCTTTCATTTACACTGAGAAAGCCACTATTTTAACAGCAATTACAGCAATCCATGTCATATACAGTACATTTGTTAACATACAGGAATTTCTACAGTAATTTTTAAGCTAATGACTACTTGAGAACAGCATTTAAAAGAAAGCTATTTTTTCAAATAAAAACCAACAGTAAAGACTCCAGGTAAAGAAAAAAACATAGGCTGTGTTAGCAACTTCTTTTGCTGATAAAGCTGTAGATTTTGATGCATGTACTTTACTCGCTGTACATCATTTCTCATCACTTCCATCATTACTATTCTTCCACCCAGCAGTTTGAAACACCCATATTAGAAGCATCGCTGTGTAATGCACAGAGCAATTACAGGTGAAATGTTCCCTGAAGAGACAGAGACAGCAGGCACTTTACAAGATAACTATTCGCTGAGGATGAACATAAGCACTCTTGGTTTGAGTGTTGGCTGAAGCAGACCAGAAATATACCCTGCAGTTGCATGTTTACTGATTTAAAGTCTAAGTGTGGGCTGCACCAATAAGAATTAAATCCTTAAAAGGTTTTGTTTATCTAGGTTTTATTTTAATGTCCCCCTGTGGTGAAAATAACGTTTTTAAATGTTGTTTATATGTCTATGTGGTGTTTTTAATATGCTTTCAGACAAACCATGTGCAAATTCATAAGTCAACGCCATTGCGGAGTATTTTCTCTTTAAAACGGCAGTGAACCAAAGACAGTCTCAAAATTGAAATTTGAAATCGTTTTTGAAGCGTTTCTGACGTCACAAACTACCTTGTAACCAATCATGTCAACATGTGATTGTCAACGAGTGGATCTCTGAGCTGGTGTGAGTGAGTGGAGGCAGGGCTAATTTGCATATTCATAGAACCACGTATTAGGGCTGGGTATTCACACAAATTTCACGATTCGATTTTCATTCACAAGCCTGCAATTCAATTCGACTCAGTTTTCAATTTGTTTCGATTATTGTGGATATATATCATACAGTACATGGCAAATTTTCTTGAGGGAGAAGAAAAAAAAACAAAAAAATCAACTAATGCTGTAAACTATACAGGGAGTCAGTTGGTACTACATTACTATAACATTGAAGGTTAAAATTAACTGATTTAAATACAAACATAAATCACTCAAGGATGTTTTTTTATAATAATAACAACTTTACAATTAGCTACATAATCATATTTCTACCCCAATTTGATTTTTGAAATATAAACATTTAAATGGTGGCTGTCATAAAAACTTGACGGATTTAATTAAACATGCATTAATATTGAAGAACATTAAAAATTATAATGTATATGTAATGTGTAATGTTACTCGTATCGATTAAAATCGAGAAACTGATATTTTTTACCCAGCCCTACCACATATACTAAATGAGGCAAGGGTGTAGAGTTACATTCAAGCTATTTTGTGTCATAAAGAAAAAAAATTAAAAAACTTTTAAATATGTAATTTTAGTGATCAAAGAGGGGTTTTAAGGGATAAAATTATTGACTACAGGGGGACTTTAATTAAATCAGTGTTGCACCACTTATTTTTGAACATGGCTAAACAAATAAGTGCTTATAAGTGCATTTTTCAATGACTCTAAAAACAGCCTTTGCAATAAGTAGTAAAGGGATTTAAAAAAAAAAACCTATACTGTTGTAAGTTATTGAGATCAAAGGCATAAAAGGATGACTCTTTAAAATATAGGTTCTTAATTGGCATCTGTCATTCCATGAACATCCATGGAACCTTTCCATTCCACAAAAGTTTTGTGAAAAAAGGTTCCTTACATTTTAAAAATGGTTCTTTTAAGAACGGTTCACAAACAGGATATTTGGGATAAAACCACAATCAAAATGGTTTAAATGCAAACCAGCAATAAATGTAACATAAATCTTAGTCCTTGCACCCCACCTAAAACACATGTTTGCTAAACATGATGGCGACCAGCCAATGTCAACCTGGTCTCTTGTCTCACAATCTAAATCAGTAATGATTCTCACACAACACAGACTATTTCAAAGCCAGCTATTTTTACAATTCTTGTAATGACAGAATATTACAATGGTAAACCAAGCAAAATCATTTTTCTCCCCTTCATTCAGACTGACTCTAATTGAATAAGGTCTAGGCAAAACTCCTGGCTGAAGGCCTATATATAGCTGTGATGTCTTCCTGTGTAACTGGAGAACGAGTGGCCTATTAACATCACAAAAATCTGAAGCCTGGCACATTCCACTGTCAGAAATAGCCAGAGGGGTAGAGATGGTCCTTCAGGCCAAGACGACGGTAGAGACATTGAAAGACAAGGAAATGGAATAAGGTGTAAGAAAGGCATAAATAAAAATGAGAGAGAAGAGAGATACATAGAATGGGAATGGTCAAAACTACAAAGAAGTAAAGTAAAAAAAATACAGACTCCAGAAAGATCGAAAGGAAATAAATTGGAGGATAACAGTGAGTAGGTGGTGGGAAAAAAGACATTGTAAAGGAAAAGCAAAAAAGACATATGGCATTTAGATGAGTGACAAGACAGGTGTAAACCTCACAAGTTGTCCGGAGGATTGACACATGCATCATGACTACAGACGTCACAGACACATACTCTATATCAGTGAATCTCAACAGGTTTTGCTTCAGGACCAATAAGTGTTTATTCGACATTTTAGCATACAAAATGTTAACAAAAATGCACTACAAATTTTAATGAAATATATTAATATGAACTGCTTAGTCAATCATATAAATTACCATGACATAGCCATATTAGGAAACAATTGAGATTTTATTACAAATGCATAAATAAAATATTATCAAAGATATTTATTTTGCTATGCATGATTATATGATTATCTTTTATGCAACTATCAGAACAGATATTGAGAACAACCACTGCCTTAGATGTACAAAATGTACACAGCCATCATTTTCACAGACCCCCTGGAGTACCTTTAGGGACCTCCAGGGGTCCAGAGACCCTTGACTGAAAAGCCTGGCACTGCACAAACCAAACTGGGTCCACTGAGATGCAACACACCCTTAAACAAAATCTCTAATGATCATATAATGCCCAAGGCACCAATCGTTAACATGAAATGCAATAAATATACACCAATTTTGCATTTTAGGAGTGTGCTGCAAATACAGCAAGGGTGAACGTTTGACCAGGCTAGATAAAACACTATTTCTGTTGATGGAGTGCAAATGAGAAACCCAAATCAAATGAGAGTCATAAAAAGACACCTGAATTGCTGACAGTTTGATGATCAATGTTAGCAACATCGTTCAAACCATAACACGGTCATAATATTTTGTGCTCTGATGTGGCCCGTTCTGCACTGTGAAGGATAACAAGGACACAAAACCAATCCATATAAACACCTGAAGCTGGACAATCACCTCAGTAATCTATAACCAACAAATTATTTCTGAACAACTAAAATATACTACATAATTCCTTTATAATGTCAAAATAAAAAAATATAACTCATTTTTGAGTGTGAAGGAACAAATCATTATTGTTGATATTGAATTGTTTTTTTTATTTTGGGGTTACGAATATTGTGATTATTTTATTGTGCCAATTACTTCGCATTTAAGTTTTTTTTAAAGACTGTCAAGATTTCACTATTCCTCCTTGAGATGAGGGTGTTAAGACCAATGTTTTAATATTGTCTATGTTTATATATATCAAAAAGCATAGAAATTACTTTTTTAGATATATCGCGTAGCCTTATTGTAATTATATTCTGAGTTTTACATGATCCCAGTTCCACACATCCCTTGTAAAGACATGGGCAATTAAATGCATTTTAGACTGTGAAAGCAAACAACCTCTGCTACATTTCGGCCCAAAGGTAATTGCAAAAAAACACATGAAACCTTGTCTTTCCCATTTGAGTAAGGCGGCGAAGTGCTTACTTCAAACCTTCAGAGGAGAAGACGGAGCACCCTAACATTGGGGCTGGAAATTTCACAGCTCTACATTAGGACGGGTGAGCAGTTCGCCTCAGCCCATCAGCTGCCCCCATCATTCCACTCTCAGCCACCAAACAGGTCCTTGAGGTTACTGCCACCATGAAACCCCAACCAAACAAAGTGACTGAAGGTGGAGGGGTGACTACTTCACTTTATTTTTCATAATTGGATTATCCACCATTTTGAGAGACACATCTGAGGGGTGTTACTCCTTTAACAAATTATCACGTACCATGTTTTGGTGAGCGAGAATGTTTGCCTTCCACCTTTTTCTCTGAAGCCTAAACTCGATAATTAGCCACACAAGCTTGATAATAGGACACAATGTCCTTATGTTGGGGTTCTTATGTTCCATTCATTTCTACAAGGCTGTAGGTAGTCTGAATAAGCCATTGACCTTTCAAAATAAAACATTAATGCTAAATGTACATAGCTACGTTTGTAGTTACCTTCACCCAAATCCAAAACGGCTAGGACAGCACTGCTTCTGGCTTCTCCAAGATGATTGGTGGCGATGCAGGTATAGAGGCCGGCATCACTGGGTTTGCAGTCTCGGATCCACAGGCCTCCGTATTCCTGGTTGTCCATGTTGAGCAGGTCATCATTGTGGTACCAATAGAGGGTAGGCTGTGGGTCTCCAGCCACTGCCACTTTCAGACGAATATCACAGCCGGTACCTACCGCAGCATTCCTCATCTTCCGGATGAACACTGGAGGAGTTGGGGTTGGGTAGACGGAAGCAGCAGGGTCTGGTACGACCTGATCAGAACTAACTTTTGCCCGTTTCAATGGTATCCTAGGGCTAGGAGGCGCCTTTCCTCCTGCTTCTTCATCAGCACCCTTCTTCAGGGTCATCTGGACCTCAGCCTTCCTCATGATGCAGTTGAGAGCTTCTTTACAGACTGCTGCACGTTATTGAACTGATTAAAGCTTCAAATTACATTAAAACGTATCTCTAATGCACAATAAATTGTCCATAAATAAAATAGCTTTTCATAATTTGGTGTTTTGATATGGTAAACATATTCCAAACATTCAAGCAGACATCATCAAATGCAAGACTCCAGGTTTAAGTCATCAACACCAGTTAATGCAATACTTACATATCCAATGACTTCATTAAAAAAGTGGAAATCTCTACCTGCATTAACAGAAGACCTTCTGAAAGGCCATCAGGAACATAGAAATGTCAACAAAAAAGTCTGTAGAAATTTCCCACAGGTTTTCTGCATTATAAATGTTTTGGAATATGTTTCTCACATCCTTGAGATGTCCAATTAGAGAAACAGAAAACAAAAAGTTTAATCTTTGTCCAATTAGGCGAATGGAGCTTGTGCATGTACTCCTGGCTGGCTGGTATTTTTAGAGCAAGTCCCAGAGGATCAGATTGCATTAGCAGCTACCCCTGTTGCCTTTTGGAAGATTTGGCCTCAGCTTTTCACCGTCAGACTCAGGACCCACAGTTCTTCGGCATCTAAGGGAAAAACTGACTGTTGGATCCTTTAGTTGATTACTCAATTGCAGGATTTCCAAGTCTGTAGTGGTTTCCAACTCTGTGCCTGCAGTGCCCAGGCTTTCGTCCTCTTGCCCTCCAAGTTAAGCTGTCTCACTCATGATAGCCCCCTCCCTCCACTCGCATGTCCCCCCGGGGAGGTGACAGACAAGTCCCACTAAGTCATCAAGGAACAGCTGTACCCTGATAGGTCAAATTTTTTGGACAGCCCGGATGCTTTGGCCCAGCCCCTCATCTTCTTCTTTGGCACTCACAGCCAATCACAAGCTCCAAAAATTGTGACATGGGGGCCTAATGAGGGAGGGGTTCAGAATAAAGCTCTGATTCATGTGTCAAAGATAGCTGCTGAGTAAGAATTGAACCAGCATCAGACTTGGTAGTGGGATTTTTTTTTCATTCCCTCAGAAAATTACATTATTCAACACTCAAGCCTTGTAAGAATTCCCATAATTTCTCAAATAACCCTTAGAACGAAACCTATTGATATTTGATTATCTCATCAGCAATGATAATAGTCATCTAAAATTAATGAATTTTCTCATGAATGTAATGAACGTAGTGATACTTTGCACAGTCCTAAGAACATGAGAACCAAACAAAAGACCCTGGAAACAACAGCTGCAATACTACATAGACTGCCATCTGCTGGACAATTTGTATACATGCAATTATAAAGCTATTTCATGGTTATAATCTAAAATGTGAAGACATCCACATACAATATACAATAACTGTAGTGGTCGACTATGTTAATGTCCAAAGCTGGTAGCAACATCTAGAGAGCTATATAGTATGATGCTGATATTTTATATATGTATAATATAAAACAGTGTTTGTTTAACAAGAAATTTTGTGTACATCTCATTTGCTCATAGATAAAATTATCTATATTTATCTTATTTGCCATCACTAATAAATAAAAAATAAAAAAAATATATATATATATATAGACAGATAGATAGATAGTGAATGTCGGTTTAATATGTAAAATGAGTGTTTAATAATTAAAAAAAAAACATTCTGTTAATTAATTAATTGGCTAATATATCAGTCTATCACTATTTATTTAAATGTGAACAGTCAACAAAAAGTTCATAATTCAATAAAATGATATTGTGTCCAATGCTACAATTTATACAAACTTGAATGAATTGTATAATCCGTTTAAAAAAAATAATAATTACTTCCACGGCTTCATGAATGTTTTACCTCAAAGGAGTGTTCACAAACCACCAACCCTCTTGTACATTCAACAGATGACTGAGTTTAATTTCTCCTTACATTAAAATGAGATCATAAACAAGTAAAATGATTTCAGAGGGCTGAATTTCATGCTAAACATGTGTTCCCTTCTCCTTGGAACCCCCTTTGAAAGGAAAATCCTTTCTGCAGTTTGTCCTGCAGAACCCAGTTGTCATAGAAACAGCATCGCTCCGTAGACTGTTGAATTGAGAGCAAATGTGTGGATGGTGCACAGGTCTCCGAGTGAGTGGGAGGGAACAGGGGAGGCAGATACAACACTTTACTATTCTAACACAATAGGGGAGATAGCAGATGTTCCTGCAGGACATTGTTTTAGGGACTAAGATGATTGGAAAAGGCATGGATGAATGGCAGGCATGGAGACACTGGCTACGAGAATGATTGACGTTAACGGACAACAATGAATATAAGAGTTCCACTTACGTGTGGTCGAGTCTCACTTAAAGCTGGAAGCAGAGCGCTGCGATGCTGTGATGAGTGGAGCGTCTGGTGTGCGTGTAAAACATCGCCCCCTGCTGGTTGAAACGTTACCCTGATCATTGGGGTGTTTCCTCTGTGATGTCACTAAAATCGCTGAAACACAAAGGCAAGGACAATTTTCTAGTTTTTAAAATGAATCACATTTCAGAGATGTGCTCCCATATCAATTCTAATTTCTATGATGAGATAGCTATAAGCTATATTATATATATATATATATATATATATATATATATATATATATATATATATATATATATATATATATATATATATATATAATATAGCTACATACATATACATACATACATACATACATACATACACACACATATATATATACATACACACACATTTCCTATACAGATCTGATTTTTGCTTTGTCATTATGGTGTATAAAGTGTAGATTAATGTGAAAAAAGTAGTTTAAAGTATTCATAAGCTTAACATAAGGCAGCAACATAAAATCTGAAAAAAATTAAGGGGTTTGAATACTTTCGCAACGCACATACATATATATATAAATATATATAACATTTATTTTATTTTTTTTCCTTAAAAGGTACACTATGTAACTTTTCCGTCCACTAGAGGTCGCCTATTCAAAACAAAGGCATAGTTTGATGACGCCATGTTTGAGCACAGAATCTTGGGACATGTGGTCTTCACCTCACATCCGGTGGAAAAGAATCGGGATAGGACTCATGAAATCATGTTCATGGATGCAATTATTAACGTTACTGTAGTATAAAGCAGAGCAGGACCGAGTGTTGTGGGAGCTGAGCAAGGCCACTGGAGCGATTGTTAATAAGATTAACGCAACACACGCCTCGCGAGCAGCGGGAATTTTATTATGCCACAGTCGCTGGTGGTCATGAGTATGAGATAACGCAGCTGTTTATCATATTAGATACATTTGAGTGTGTTGAAAATGATGTTATGACATTAATCTGTGCGTTCGCTCGGCAGCTGCTATGACACTTGTTGAACACTGCAGTAAGAGTAAAGCGTTTCTGCTAAATAAAACCGGAAACCGAGGGTAACGCAGATATGACGCCATTGACAGGCGACTCCCTCACACGTCCCGGTTCCTTGGTTAAAATAGCAATTTTCTCATGATTTACAAATAGTTGGAAACATTTGGGATATTGTAAGTACTCAATTGAACAAAATATATAACACTGGCCTAGTGGTTTTTGGATATTTTACTGAAAAAAATGTTACATAGTGCACCTTTAAATTCTTAAAGCTGCATTCCGTAACTTTTTGCGCTCTAGCGGTTAATAAACAGCACTGCATGCCTCTTGCGGAAGAACATTGCAACCGGAGCTACTTCTCTCTGTTTATGTCTATGGCGAGTCACGCAGGGACTGTGCTCCCCCGCAGCGGTTCCTACCAGACCGGTCTGAAATAGACCCAATATAAACACTTAAAAGTGTACCATAATGATTCAGGGTAAGACAAAAACACTGTTTAGAAAATGGATTGATGTTGTACATTCTTATTATATAATTTTTGCAAATCTTGAACACAAAAAAAAAGTTACGGACAGCAGCTTTAAATGTTGCCTAAAATGTTTAATATGATAAATACCAAATTCACTTAAAATATGATCAGCAGTTCTATGATTTAGTGTATATAAACTAACTCTACTCTACAATACTTAATTATCTAGAAATCTCGAAATGATTGCAATCTCTATAAAATGGTTTTTAAAAACTATCATTTTAAAAACTTTCATTTTAACATTTTCTAATACATTTTTATGGGGAGTCCAAAAGTCTTGGAACAACCCAAAATATAGAAATTATTTCTAATTTAAAGGAATTATTGATAAAAAATAAACATTCTATCACCGTTTACTCACCTTCATGTAGTTCCAAACTTGTATGAACGAAACAAAAAAGGAACAAAAAATATATTTTGAAAGATCAATTTACAGAAACATTCCCATAATCTACAGTGTTTAATGTAATGATCTTTGAGTAGGTTTATTAGGTGTGTTTTTTTTTTACTTCAAAAGAATGTGATTTTCATGATCACATGCAAAATTAAGTCAAATTCCAGTAAAAACGAATTGTGACTCTAAATCAGATAAACTGTAACATCAGTTAATAATCAAACTGGAGAAGGAACAATAATAGTATTGGTGCATTTAATTCATACACTAATTTGTAACATAAAATCAGCATTCATTATCAAAGCCTAGTTTTATGACAGACTAAATAATCTGTTTGCATATCTTGTGACTGCTTTCTTTTTAGGTCACATTAGCCTTCTTGACAGTCTAGAATGCAAGTCACTGCATTCCTCATATCAGATGGTATGCATACAGCATCACCATCAAGGCCATATAGGACAGTGTGAGTTTATACTATGAAAGTGTTTTCAAAGCAAAATAGCACTTCATGTTAAGCATATGATGAATGACTAGAGAAACATCTTATCTCATAAAGACGCAAACACACTACAGTAACCAAAGCATACACCAATGTGTGTAGTTGTGTAAAGATTACTATGAGATGCATATCTAAACCCTGACTTATAAAAAGCCATTCAGATTCTTCAGTAAGCATTTTAAATACTACATGGATACAGGCAGACAGTTAACAGCTTTATGGAGTCCTGAATAACATCTATTGTACAATGTTACATGGTTAAAAGTGCTAGTCAGTGTTGGGGAAAGTTACTTTTAAAAGTAATGCATTACATTTTTGTGTTACTCCCTTAAAAAACTAACTTATTGCATTATAGTTACTTTTTAAGAAAAGTAATGCGTCACGTCATGTTTGCGTTTTCTGACCTGGGCTGGGATTGTTTTTTTAATAATAAAAGTTCTATTTTTGGGCAAAAGTATAGGCCCTTTTACACCAAAATAATAAGGCTGAAGGAAATGCAAATTCACTCCTGCACAGTAGAGGGCGCAGCTCAAACAAACCTTTCAGCTGTGCTGCCATTCTGGATTGCAGGAGAATAGGCTGCATCTGAAAACCTAGGCAGCTGACTTGTTGCCTTGCTGCCTTATCAGACAGTGACTTGTAAGGCAGCGTTTGTGCATGAAGGCACTTCACGAAACAGATTTCGGACAGACTTCTGAGGCAGTAGAACAGTTTAATGATCTACAGCTAAATAGAGAGAGCTTTGGTGAGAACTAAACAAATATTTAATTAGTAGTAATTTCTCGCTAGAAATGACATCAGAAGTGGAAAATGTTGATCAAAAATGTACATTTACACACAAACTGACCAACAAACGCAACTTTCGGACACCATCTTTTTATTTCTAGATCAACTGTCACCGAATGGAACGCACTGGATTGTGGTATATCAAAGGCAGCGAAGGATACATTTATGCTGCCTTCACAACTCGATCAGACAAAGGTCTCAGGAGGCAGGAAGTGAAGCTAACATTCGATTCGGATGTGCCTTGATGCCTTCCTACTTTGAAACGTGTCCTCCGAAGGCAGCATTTTCCAGGTTTCAGACGCAGCCTATGTTGCAGAAGAAGAAAGTTTAACACTTACTTCACCAATAAAAACAAAAAATTTAAAAAAAAAAATATTCTGATTTTGCATTTCACTGATTTTATTCATTTTGAAGAATAGTGAATTTTTTTGCAAGTGAGATGAGTAAATGAATGCTCACATTTAGTCTAGAACTACAATAGACCATTTTCACATTTCCGGGTTTCTCAAAGTGGAAGTCGTCATAGTTGGGTTAACTATTATAGCGGTGAATGAGACAATACATTAAATATATTTTTTTGTGTCCCAATTTGCTCAAATAGCAAAAGAAAATCTCCACAATAGTGATTTCACAACTTTCAAAAAGAGGTAAAAAAATAGAGTGAGATTGATAAAGGCAGTGAAAAGAGAGAAAGATGTTATTTTTACCATCACTCCCATAGACGCTGCATTAGAAACACCCTCACAGCAGCGGTAAGTTGTTTTTTGTAATTTGATGCAAAAGTAATTTAATACAAAGTATTAGTGTTATTAATTGTACATTTTTTTTTTTTTTTTAAATGAAAATACAAAAAACTTTGCAGGATTTACGATATTGATGACCGTTAAAACGCGTCATTACAGTCTGTGAAAAGGGTCCAGTTTACAAACAAGGCCTCTGCACTTTCTCCCGATTTTTCTCAACATTTGGACAAGAGAGCTGTCAGTCAATAAATGGGAAAGCAAAGTAACGTGTTACTTATTTGAAAAAGTAACTTATTAAAAATTTAAAAGTAATGCGTTACTTTACTAGTTACTTGTAATGCGTTACCCCCAACACTGGTGCTATAGTACCCAAAAGTATTTAAATACCTTTAACCATAAGTTAAAATACCTTTAAAAAAAAGTTTTTGGTCGTGTTTTTTTAAGTATTATATATTTAAGTATATATTGTCATTTTGAAGTTATTTGAGAGTAGCAGTGAGGCGCGAATCAACATTATCCTCGTTGCAAGTGAACGACATTTAATGAAGTCTAGGTAAGATTTTCTTCTACCTTGTGAAGTTTTGTTGAATGGTATCGAGGATGAAGGACTGTCACATTCGCTTTCCATGTTGGCGTCACCCTAATTTAGCTAGCTTGTAACGTTAGCTTCTTCTACTAGTGACAGGTGAATTTACGCCAAGCCGCCAATTTACGTTTGTTTGATTGGACGCACGGATTTTGACGTCAATTCATACGTTCATTCAGGTGAATCGATTCTTCCTCCTCGGTCTTCGCTCCACATGTCGCGTTAGAAAGCCTGATTCATCTTGGTGAATCGGTTTCTCCCACTCGGTCCGCTTTTTCATGCGGTCTATGGTAGCGATTCAAAGTCCGATTCATTCATGTGAACCGTTCGGACTGTGAATGCACAGATTTAAAAACGACTCACTTATCGACTCATTTGTGTCCTAGAACGGCTTGTTTAGCTTTTGTAACGGAATGTTTAGTTAAATTCTGCTGCTGTTAATCAGTGTTTTCGACTGGGTTATATTAATTATTGTGCATTATTGCTTAGTTGTACGTTTGATACCCTGGTTGAGATAATTCAATGTAAAACTCTCATTGTTTTTCGCCAGACAAATACGGTTTAGTTAGAGTTATAGCCTATTTATATATTTTATATTCAAGTAACTACTGATTTGTAGGTACTTGTTGATAGTAACGTTAGTGTTTTTATAAAAGTTCAAAATAATTTTTCGGGTTAGTCTTTCACGGATTTAAACATTATTGTTCGCCAGTAGATGTCGCTGTTTTATCACAATATCTAGAGTTGGATTATATGAGCTCGCCTGTCAAAATAAAATGCTATTCTGTACCTATACTAAGAAAAAAAGTTTATGTTTAGAAATGGAATCAAATTTAATATTAAAATGCATTGTTAATCCAGTAGTAAGTTAACCCTAGAAGATAACTATATTAAACGATAATCTACTTTGATTAATTCAAAACCCCTAACATCATAAACATCTGCTGCGCTCGATCTTAAACATATATTCTCATGGGCAGAGACTATACGGGAAAGCTCTAAAACACAATTTCAGCAATTAAAAAAACGACACAGGGTGTCACTGTTGCTAATGACATCAGTGGAAATAAAGGCAGTCCCACGGACACACAGCCACTGCGCACATCGCAGGCAGGTGAGAGATTGACGTCAGGTCGGATGAAATACGGCCGTAGAATAAACCCGCTCCTCTGCTCTACGGGAATACATCTCTGTTTAAAGATTGTTCATAGAAAGTCAGCAAAAATCCAGGATGGTGATAAAATGATGGTTGGACGGGGAAAGCAGTCTGATGAAGAGATCGTCCTCCTTCAACGCCAGACGGTGAAATAACATAAACTTCCTCACAACAACTGGGTAAGTGAGCTTGATTTGAGCCACACCGTCGCCTGTTTTATACTTAAAACACTGTATCAGTTGTGTTTGGAAATACATCTACGCATTGTGTATATTGTGTGCATTGTTAATATTAGGCTGCGTGTTACTCCGTTTCAGACAGGGACTACACCCTTTGAAGTTTATTGTGATATATGATATTTATGTTTTAGGATGTTGACTGCGCCTAATTTCACAACAAAATCATCTCCAACTCATACCTAACGTATGAGTAATGTAGTTTTACTAACTCTACCTGATATTCAACATTTATATTCACTTGATAGTAGTGTGTAATGATACTAATGTTCTTAATTATTGATAATCAAGGGAAATTACTGAATTTATTCAGTTTGAGGTCAATCTATATGACAAACTTATTAAGGTGTGTTGCATTCTTATACAGCTTAATCATGTGTGGAAAAAATAGTAACCTACCAATTAGTCTTCTAATTTGGCACTAACTGACGTTTTTTTTTTTTTGCTTTATTTGTCATCAAGTGCCAGTATCAGAATGGTTTAATACACAAAGCAATATTGTATTTAATATTAAACATTGAAATGTATTAATGTTCTAAACTATATAAACAGCATGCAAATTGTTAGCATGGGTGCATAGAAACATCTTAGTGACCTATAAATGCAATGTAACTGTAGAGCTGCAGGAAAATGACATCATGACAATGCCGAATGGCTGATGGCATATCAAGAATGTCTCAAGTGCTTCATGATCTGAAAGGCAGCAGACAAGAAAAAAATAATCCTGTAGGAAATCCATTTCATACTTTTAAAGGCCCTCCAAAAAAGGATCCTTGGCAAAACATCTACTATAATACTGGGAAATATTTACAAATAATATGTTGCAAAAAAATATATCAGAATGCACTGCCACTTTTCAGTGGCTGTCAATGGAGAAAGATGCTTTTTGGCTCTTCAAGGTAATGGCTTCTACCAGCAAAATGACCCATGCTTATCAGCCAGTTGCGATAATCAATAGTTAAAGCTTCAACATGAAGACATTATCCACAATGTCCTTAACAGATGTTTATGTTTATCACACAGAAATGGCAAGTGATCGGGTGGCCATCCTTACGGATGACGAGGAGGACCAGAAGAGGAAATATGTCCTGTCTGAACCCTTTAACACTTTGTCCCTGGGGCAGTTGGCAAACACTACACCATCCAGCCAATCATCACCGCCTGCCCCCTCAGAAGCACTTCAGACTTCAAAGAGCATGGACTGCACGGAGAGGTGCTGTGCGCGAATAGACCATCATCTCTTGATCTCCAAGGTCTTCTACTTCTTCTTTTACTCCGCATATGGCTCTTTACACCCCCTCCTTGCATTGTACTACAAGCAGCTGGGAATGACACCCAGCCAAAGTGGTCTGCTAGTTGGGATGCGTTATTTTATAGAGTTCTGCAGTGCACCATTCTGGGGAGTAATGGCGGACCGCTTCAAGAAAGGGAAGGTGGTGTTGCTGTTTTCTGTACTCTGCTGGGTGGTCTTTAACTGCGGTATTGGCTTCGTTAAGCCAGCAGCTATGAGCTGTGTCAGTAAGGACCCTACTGTTGAAACGCCAACCAATTTTACAAACTATACACAACCTGGTAACCGTACTAGACAGCGGAGATATTTGATTGAGGATACATACTCCACTCCTCCACTTTCTCCGCTAATATTAGCAGCATACGGATCTGACTCTAGATACATTCGAAGTGCAGATGTAAATACCACAAGCACTCCCTCTGAAATGTCCTCTGCGAATACCGTCGGCATTAGTATGGCATCTAACTCGACCACGGCGCCGCCCCGTACCTCAACAGTCACTTCAAAATCTACCTCGACAATTGAAACACAAGCTACCACTGCCAAACTCAAAGAGTATTTCATAGTTTTCAATAAGGAACAAGTAGATACTATATTTCTCCTGATCCTGTTGGTCATTATTATTGGTGAGTTCTTCAGTGCCCCAGCTGTGACCATTGTGGACACTGTCACTCTTCAGTACTTGGGCCAACACAGAGACCGTTATGGACTTCAGAGGATGTGGGGATCTCTGGGATGGGGTATCGCTATGCTCTCAGTGGGCATTTGGATCGACCACACGCACATCACAATCTTCATCCAGGGCTCGGGTTGTCTCCTACCCGACTATAAGAACTACCAAATTGCGTTCATAGTTTTCGGGGTGCTGATGACCTCAGCACTGATTGTGGCCACGCAGTTCCAATTTGACAACAGGGTTTATCGGTCAGGTGAAGAAGGGGACAAAAAGGAGGATGTGGAAATACCTCAAGTCGTTCAGGAGGTCTCATCTCCAGAGTCCAGTTCAGATGACGCACCTGTGTGCCCTGAAAGCAACCCACAACCTTTTCCCTTCAAAGATCTCTTCCGGATCATTTGTGGCGTCCGCTATGGTACGGTTCTCTTTGTTGCCTGGTTCATGGGCTTTGGTTACGGTTTCGTGTTCACCTTCCTCTACTGGCATCTGGAAGACCTTAAGGGTACCACCACGCTCTTCGGCATCTGCTCGGTGCTCAGCCACGTGTCTGAGCTG
Source organism: Rhinogobio ventralis (assembly GCA_039654625.1). Classification (NCBI taxonomy): domain Eukaryota; kingdom Metazoa; phylum Chordata; class Actinopteri; order Cypriniformes; family Gobionidae; genus Rhinogobio; species Rhinogobio ventralis. The sequence goes on from CM077197.1 coordinate 10,306,963, forward strand.
GCCGCCTATTTCATCAGCCACAAACTCATTGAGCTTGTTGGACACATCAGGTGGGAATCATGAGAAACTACTTATGTAAAATATATGGCATTCATTTTAAATTTAACACCATTTGTATTGTTTATCTACTACAGTTACATTGGGAAAGTGGGGGCTATTCTGGACTTTGGATCATGAATATTACTTACAAGTCCTATTTGATTTGTTTAAAAGCGGGTGTGCGGGTGCTAGCCAAAGTAGGATTACCACTTACCACTTGTACATCTGTTCAGTCTAATGCCAGTTCAGTCTAATGCGAGGTTGCTCCTGTTATTTTGGCCATTCACACTAACAGCAATTTGTTAAAAACCGTGAGTCATTCAGTTTCAGCGAGAGTAGACATTTGAGCAATTAAGCAGACAATTGAGCACACTTTGACTTTTATGCTAATGAGCTGCAGCAACTAATGGAAGTGCAGACAACCAGAAAGCATTTTTGTGTGTGTTGTGTCTTGCTACTTTTAGCCACATGTTTTTAAGTCTTTATTGTGTTCTTAAAAGGCAAGAACGCGTTCTTTTTGAATGGCCCCTAAATGTGCTGATACACGGGGCAACTTTTTGAGCAATGTTGATTGGCAATGTTGCCGTCAACGGGCATCCAGGTGAGACACGGGGCCCACGACCGATCTAAAGTACCCAGATAGAAATTTGTTGCCTATTCTCAATGGGAAAGTGCCCAAGCAACATCGCTTTGCAACATTGCCCGGCAACATTGCTCAAAAAGTTGCCCCGTGAATCATCACCTTTAAAACCTCCAGCAATTAAATGGCTGTCATTGTAAACACCCATTTGGGCCCGGTTACAGTTGCTTTGTCAAATCGTGCCCAAGCAAAACCAAGCTCTTAAATAAATAAAAAAATGTATTGGCAAATGTATTAATTCAGAATTGTCAGTAGCACTCTATAAGTAGATGCAGTCATAAAGGAAATATCTTCAGAAGCAGTGTTATTTTAGTTTTATTTATGCTATTATAGTATTTATTAATATTTTGAATTAGCTGTTATTTTTATATTCTCAATTTTAATATTTAACTTTATTTTTATTTCAGTTTTAGCTGTAATTTAAATACTTATATTTACACGACACCTAAAAACTGAAAACTTTTTATAAGTTTTAGCCGTTCTTTTAAATGACAATGGTGTTTTGTGGGATTCAAAGTGCAAGTTTTTGAAAAGGTTCTGTTATGCGTATTATGTGTTCAGTCTATAGGCGTGTAGTGTTTCTTTACAAAGTGACCACCAACTACTGGCCTGGTATGCATAATAAAGTGTTTTAGTCATTTTTGCAGATCTGTGTGAACGGGGATCATTTTTACAATGTTGTCGTCTGTACGCGAAAAGTGCAAAGGAAAAACTTTCCGCTTTAGTACATCGTCGTGTAAACATACCCCCAAACTTGCTATATTTTAGTTGCCAAGACAACGTTTATAATTTTTGTTAATATTTTTTGTTTCTTTTTGTTTTTGTCTAATATTTATTTAATTTTATTTAAACTAAAATAAACCATTTTTAATAGTTTTAGTTAAAAATAACTGTTCAGAAGCAAACTTGTGCTGTTGTGGCAGCCACAACAATTTTTGTTACTGACTCAACACAGGGCATAGATATAGTTAGGAAGGCTTTAAAAGAGCATGGGTTTTACTAAACAAAATGATGTTTAGTTGTCTTTCTTTGACATATCAAATGCAAAATAGATTGTTCATAGACAGATGTTTTCTGATGTTTACAAAAGTTAAAGACCCATAAATTCTCAGGGATTGGTGTTGAGCAAATCTTTGTATGAGCAGAGGCAACCATTTTATTTTAGTATGGTAGGTTTGGTTTATGTATTTTGAATCTGTGCCAAAGAACCACATGCAATGGTTACCATATCCTGGTAGTTCAATATTTTATGAGAACACAACCAAGCACATCTGATCAAAAGTGATTTAAATGCACTTCTTTCTTCTGCCATACCTTGTTTTTAACACTTATAGACTGGTATATTTGTGCCATATATATTAGGTGCACGGGAGAAGTCCAAAGGTTGTTTAAATGTTGTTTAAATATGTCTCAGTCTCAGTAATTATTGATGACTTTGGCTAAGCTCTAAAATGGGCACTGCCTAGCTTGGGCACACAATGTAGGGATGTTTACCATGCATTTGTGGGCACTGGTAAACAGGCACATGGAAAGGTCTGCTCACATCCTCTATCTGCTTTGTGGTATTTCTCATGTATGTGGCATTTCCCAAAGTACCGGCTCTTCAGAGTGAACAAGATGAATCACCTTAAGCGATAGCTCAAGTTGTACTGGTGGCTCAGTCTTTGTATTATTAATGATGTTAACTGGTAGCATTTGGCAGTATCTCTGCCAGACGTTTTGCGATACAGAAATCATCAGACAAACCAGTTTCAGTGACCACTTCCCAGTTTATGGAGATGTTATATTGGTCAACAGATGCTGTTCTGTAAAAAGCTAATTATTTAGTGTCAAATGAACAAGGTTATTGGTTCTTTCTGGCCTTTTTTGATATGAAGAACATTGTTAGCATACATTTTGTGTCTGTAGCGCATGTAACCCTGGTTTCACAGACAAGGCTTAAGCTAGTCCCAGACTAAAATGCATGTTTGAGCTGTTTTAAATGAAAGCAGCTTGCACTGACATATCTTAAAATATGCCTGTGCCATTGTTTTGTCTCAAGATGCTTATCAGTAATGTTATTTTCTAAAACATGTTTATAAAAGCTACTTAAATGCCCTAATTGAACTAAGCCCTAATTGAACTAAGGCCTAATTAGTCCAAGCCCTGTCTCTGAAACCAGGCCGTAGTGTAGTAGGAACTAGATGTGTAACAGAATTGTAGCTACAGAATATAAAATGATTTCTGGCTTACCACATTGACCATTTCAATTGACTATTTCAACTTGATTGTAAAATGTCATGAAATCTAATGTTCAATTTGGACTTCCAGAATGTGCCTTTATATTTTACAATGTGTTTTCATATCTCACAATTGTGACTATATCTCTTATACAACTCTTTATACAATATATTATTTTATAAAATATATTTTAGATAATTATGAAAAATAATTTGCTACATTTTTACTTTTTTATAGTTCATGTAAATTAGTAATAAATTTTCTTAAAAATCAAGAAAAGCTAATCTTCATACGGAGGTGATTTGTTCATCCATGTGATACCTTCAGTTTTGTCTTTGTAGCCTTTGTTAAGTGGCCTATTTTCAGTCATGCCTGCGGAGAGGCATGTAACTTTATCTTGCCATTAGTCCCATCACACATTGTCTAGGCTTTCCAGCATTGATCCACTGAGCTTGCTTCTTTTGTGGATCAATTCTAAAGCTTTCTAAAGACACACAGGGTGTGGCAGAGCCAACACTGTGTACAGTGAGACTTTCGGTGTAGTTAGTAGAGTTAACATTTGCATGGATGTCTTCCAGAGCTGCTTTTGCATGTAGTTGCATGGAGAAAGTTTAAAATCTCCTGTTTAAAGATTTTTGTGTATTTATGTTGTAATGCTTAGCATGCACATAACTGTAAGTAAGCCGTTTGTAGGTTGATTCAAAATGTGTAAACACTGTGGCACAGAACATCCTGACCAGCCTGACAACAGCAACTCTGACTCAATCACTGGCGTGAGTTTGGGGTGGGGCCATGTATTTGTTAAACCAATAACAGACTAGGAGAGTCTTTGAGAAATTTGTTTGGAAACGATCATTAATTTAAAGGCACAATATGTAAGATTTTTGGATTAAAATATCCCAAAACCACTAAAACAATGTTATATATGTTGTTGACTTGTGTACTTACATTATCCCAAATGTTTCCAAGAATGTTTAAATCCAGAGAAATAAGCAATTTTATCCAGGACACGGACCGTGTCTGTGCGTCGCCTATCAATGACATCATACCCGCATTACCCTCGATTTCCGGTTTTATTTTGTAGAAACACAGTTAGTCTTTTATTGTTTAAATCTCGTTTTCATGATTTACCGCGAGTACCATGTTTTACCATGCCTAATATCGATCTAGCTTACTGCAGTGTGCAACAAGTGTCTCATAGTAGCCGCCGAGCGAACGCACAGAGAAGCATTATAACATAACTTTCAACACACTCAAATAATGTATCTAATAAGATAAAACAGCGCTGCGTACGCATGACCAGAAAAAGCAGAAGCGATTGTCTGCGGCATAATAAAAGCTCCGCGAAATCCAGGTGTCATCCACTCTTCACCTTTGTTTTGAATAAGTGACCTCTAGCGGTGAAAAATGACATATTGTGGCTTTAAGTCACGAAGAAACAGAAGTAGCAACAGATAATTTCTTCCATATTGTGAAATACAGATTATTGGAAAAGAAAAATTAAGGAGGGGGGGGGGGGGCTTAGTTCCATTCATCGATTGTGGATGAATGCAAGCTTGCAGGTGATTTTAAAAAGGGTATGGTTTAAAGGGATAGTTCACCCAAATATAAAAATACTGTCATAATTTCTGCTGAACGCAAAGGAAGATATTTTGAAGAATGTCGGTAACCCAACAGTTGATGGGCCCCATTGACTTCCATAGTGTTTTTTAGTCAATAGTCAATGGGGCCCATCAACTGTTTGGTTACCGACATTTTCCAAAATATCATCGTTTGTATTCAGCAGAAGAAATAAATTCATACAGGTTTAGATCAACTTGAGGGTGGCGTTTTTGGGTGAACTATCCCTTTAATCTGGAAGATCAAGTTATGACATTTTAAAAATTACTAGGTAAAAAGAATAAAACGTATGAATGAATCATATGGATGAATCATTCACATTGACTATAATTGACACTTGGCTGAAATGAGACGCTTCGTTGTCCCATTAGAGTTGTTTTCCAGAAAACATTATTTGAATTAAACTGGTATTAATTACATTAACGTTGTTTTTTCCTGTGCGAGATTTAGTGTTCGTAGATTAGCACTGGTGAATTCTTGTGTGGTCACGCTCACAGACAGCCCGTCCTTAGGACAGAGTGAGTCATTCATTTGGATGTCAGAATAGAGACTGACATCACCAGCAAATGCAGCACCCAGCCTTAACTACAATAGGCCTTATAAAGCAAAGGCCACACCAAGAGTGACATTTTCATTGTACAGAAAAGCATTGTTTTTTTTTATATGGTTGAATTAAATGTGACATACCTGTATTACATAATTTTGTTTCTGTCTCCTGTTTGCATTCTCTTTTTAGAGTCCTCTATATCGGACTGGCCTGCAACACTGCACGCTATCTGTACATCTCCTACCTAAAGAATGCATGGATAGTTTTACCCATGGAGGTGCTTCAAGGTGAGAAATAAGGTGTTTTTTTTTACGTGTCGCCCGAGTGGCTGCAGTGGCATTATCAAACAGGAAGTGGAGTTTGGATTGCAGGGCTGTGCTCTTGAGAGACCACAGCTGACTTCCAGTTCATCTAAGGACATGATTCAGCTGTTTTTACAATACATCTGAAACCTTATTTCACATCAGACACCCTGTTGCAATCACACAGTTACAGTTTAGGAATAAACAGGTTAAAACTGCCGTTTGTTTCAAAGCTGAAAGAAATGTGCTTCTGATACTTGGTAAAAATGTTGTTTAACATCAGTTCTTAGAAGACTAAAAGCTTCCTTTTCTGTCTATCAAGTGCTTTTTTCAGCGTAGTGGTGAGGGGGAAATGTCAGGACCTGAAAGCCTGTTTAGCTGCTTTATCCACTATTATCTTGCAAACAAACATGTTGACTATTGACATACTGTACAGGACGGCCCTGTTCCCACCTCACATGGGTGTGACGGACATTTACTTTAACTGGCTGGGCAGTATGACATTTTATATCATAGAGTTAGCTTGCCAGCAGTAGGCAAGACTACGTATTTACATATGCAAGTTATGAAGAAACATGAAAGTATATAAGAATATGAAAGTACAGTGTGTGATCAATCCAAGATGAGAACGAACTTAATGTAGAATGTTAATAGGCACAAAATGAATGAAAGTTTTGTTGTTTACAGTTGCCATATATATTTTTTTATCATAACTGTTTTTTTGTTTTGTTTTTTTTTTGTCTTTTTTTTGCCTTCATAAAGTAATGTGTAACCAAATAATCACATGAGATGAAGTACCTTTCATTTGTAAGGTAAATCCACTATATTATACCAAAATGGGCATTACCATGATTATAATTTATAAACCATTTTACAAAAACAACTATATTTTGTGTAATGATAACTTGTAGCAGATTAATATCATATTATTATTTAAAACTGGTATAGAGCTGCTTTTCATTATTATTTTATTCAAATTTATTTTGTTCAGCAACTGCAAATATTGTCTTATTGTTGTGGTCATAAGTGTTACAAAGAACTCATGAATAGTGTATGTTATCTATTCAAGCGGATGCACAAGTGTTTATTTATGTTAATCTGTCGTGCAGGTTTGACACATGCATCAGTGTGGGCGGCATGCATCTCATATTTGAGCGCTGCTGTCCCTCCAGCCCTGCGCACCTCGGCTCAGGGGATCCTGCAGGGTCTGCACCTGGGACTGGGGAGAGGCTGTGGAGCCATGCTTGGAGGAGTTTTAGTCAACTTTTTCGGTATGACGTCAACGAAAACCAAGTGACGTCACAGACATTCCATACATGTTCCTCATGCATGCTTTTATGCTATTATATTTTTAGACACAGTTACAAAGAATCAGACTCCGTTGTTGTAAAAGGGTTAGTTCACCCAAAAATTCTGTCATGAATTACTCACCCTCATCTCGTTCCAAACCCATAAGACTTTCGTTCATCTTCGGAACACAAATGAAGATCTTTTTGATGAAATCTGACAGCTTTCTGTCCCTCCAAAGACAGCTACGCAACTGACACATTGGTAGCTTCAAAAAGTTTATAAAAAGATTAGTTTTACAATCTATATGAATTGAGCGGTTTAGTCCAAATTTATATATCATAACGCTTTATATGATGAACAGATTTAATTTAGGTTTTTATTCACATATAAACATTCATCAACTCGCATATAAGTTGTAGTCAAATGAAGCTCAAGCATGTTCACTTGACCAGTGAGGTTCATTCCCGTGTGTTACACAGCACGTTTGAGCTTACGCAAGAACCAATGAGGTTTGTTCTCGCCTGTCAAGTAGGTTCGGTTGAGCTGGAGTTTTTTTTTGTTTGATCAATGTTTAAATGTGAATTCAATCTGTTCATCATATAAAGCAATCAAGTCTCTTCAGAAAATTTCGACTGAACCGCTCCATTCATATGGATTAGTTTTAAGATCTCTTTATGAGCTTTTTGAAGCATCAAAGTGGTAGTTGCGTAGCTGTCAATGGAGAGTAAAGCTCTCAAATTTCAAAACTTTTGTGTTCCAAAGATGAATGAAACTCTTATGGGTTTGGAATGACATGAAGGTGAGTAATTCATGACAGCCTTTATTTCTGGGTGAACTATCCCTTTAAGGCAAGAAACTACATGCAAAACATTGTTTCTTCATGCACTGGTCGATTTTGGGCTATTTGGCCTATCATAACATGTTGTTTCAGACTAGTAGAAAGTAAACATCCAAAATACACTTTTATGAATTTATTTTATCGCACTTTATCTATTTTTATCCTCAAAATGAGTTTTTTTTTTTTCATGCACTGAGCCAGAAATTTCAGGCATCCGTAGCACGCATACACCAAACTTTAGTTTTATTCCTATCTATATTCTGATGGTTTTTTACAAAGGGATTTGTTCAAATATAATTTGCCTGATTTTATACAGCATTTTATTCATAAAAACATCAAAAAGAACAAGAAAACATTTAGATTGTAATTTCCTGTGTGAATAACTTAACAACATCTGACATTATCAGGCTTGTTTCCTCCAAGCTTCCTTTTTTTCATCTTGCAAATTTCCTGTTTAGGTGCTGCAGAAACGTTCAGATGCCTCGGAATGGCCTCTCTTGTCACATTACTTATCTTCTCTCTGATACAGTGGCTGTTAGGTCAGAACAAGGATAAAAGTATGTTTCTCCCCCGTTTTACAAAAAACACACTATTTTGCTGCAGTAAAACCTGCAACCGCTCATTGATTACATCTTTGTGCTCTTTACAGAGGACTCAATGTTGGCTGAGAACATCCCAGTACCCTCCAGCCCAGTGCCTATCGCCACTATTGACTTGGTGCAGAACCAATCTCAGCCAAATCCTGAATCAAAGACACCTCATAGGAAAACCAGACATCAGGAAGAGCAAGAAGATACCAACAAGCCTGCCTGGGTGGTGTCTGCTTCCCCCTGGGTCACCATCGCTTTCGCCCTCTATCAGATCAGAGATATGGTGGCTTTGACAAAGAACAACAACTGTGGTGAAAGTCAAGCCCCACAGGTAGGATGGCACACTTTGTGATTTGGGATGTGGACTTAAAGAGGAGGTGAAAGTTTCATTCTTGCTGATTATTAACATTTGTTTCATGACCTTTTCCTGCTAATTTTCTAATTTATCTGTATTAAAGGGATAGTTCACCCAAAAATGAAAATTACTCCATGATTTACTCGCCCTCAAGCCATCCTAGGTGTATATGACATTCTTCTTTCAGATGAATACAATCTGAGTTATATTAAAAAAATATCCTGGCTCTTCCAAGCTTTACAATGGCAGTGAATGGCAAAAAAGTGCATCCATCCATTATAAAAGTAATCCACACAGCTCCGGGAGGTTAATAAAGGCCTTCTGAAGCGAATCAGTGGGTTTGTGTAAGAAAATATCCATATTTAACACGTTATAAAGTAAAATATCTAGCTTCCGACGGACCGCCTTCCATATTCAACTTAAAGGAACACTCCACTTTTTTTGAAAATAGGCTCATTTTCCAACTCCCCTAGAGTAAAACAGTTGAGTTTTACCGTTTTCAAATCCATTCAGCCGATCTCCGGGTCTGCCGGTAGAACTTTTAGCATAGCTTAGCATAGATCATTGAATCTGATTAGACCATTTGCATCTCGCTCAAAAATGACCAAAGACTTTAAATATTTTTCCTATTTAAAACTTGACTCTTCTGTAGTTACATTGTGTACTAAGACCGACGTAAAATGAAAAGTTGCGATAGGAAAAGGAACTATACTCTCATTCCTGCGTAATAATCAAGGAACTGAAGCAGGCGCAAGGATATTACGCAGCACCTGAAAATATGTTAACTTCTGTCAACATAACCAACGTGACAACCTGCTTGCACAGAGAGCGTGCTGGGGGCTATTTTCAGGCACTGCGTAATATCATTGCGCCTGCTGCACCCATGGTACGGCAGCAAAGTTCCTTGATGGTCTAATCAGATTTAATGATCTATGCTAAGCTATGCTAAAAGTTCTAGTTCATCCAGATCCCGAGATCGGCAGAATGGATTTGAAAATGGTAAAACTCAGCTGTTTAACTCTAGGGGAGTTGGAAAATGAGCCTATTTTCAAAAAAAGTGGAGTGTTCCTTTAAGAAGAAAGTGTAACGCCTCTCGCAGTTCAAAACGTTTATGCTACATATGACGTCACCGTTGTGCCAGTTATGCTTTTTCCGCAAGTTGAATACGGAAGGCGGTCTGGCGAAAGCTAGCTATTTTACTTATTTGCTATTTAGTTATTTGACATTTTTGTTACACAAACACATCGCTTCACTTCAGAAGTCCTTTATTAACCCCCCGGAGCCGTGTGGAGTATGTTTATGATGGATGGATGCACTTTTTTTGGGCTTTAAATTTTGGGTTGCCATTCACTGCCATTATAAAGCTTGGATTTGCCAGGACATTTTTTAATATATCCAATTGTATTCATCTGAAAGAAGAATGTCATATACACCTAGGATGACTTGAGGGTGAGTAAATCATGGGCTAATTTTCATTTTTGGGTGAACTATCCCTTTAACTTGTCATCGTGGCATGAAATTATTGTAAAAACCAATATGGAGAAATGTATACATTTTTCATACTGATGGCAAATTATATTTTATACCTTTTACTTAATCATTTACTCTTTCTCTTTGCATTTATGCTGTCATTTTCTCAGGTGAAAGGTGAGGAAAAAAAACTTTGTCTTTGACTCTTTTTCACAAAGCATGCAGTCCTGTCACATTCTGGTACTGCATTTCTTCTTTCATTCTCTATGTATTATTGGATGATTTGTTTCTTACTAACACCATTGTACCACTCACTTCTTAAAATAAATGTTTTTCTGTTGTCAGTTTTGTTTGTCCATTCTTAAAATATGCTGCTTTGCTTCAACTATTATGTGTCCAAATTTCTCTGCATGAGAAAATAAATGTCAAGGCTTTAGCTAAAGCTCCTTATTGTAATGCCAACTGAAATATTTATGGATTTTTGTATTTGAGCAAAAGTCAGGAAATGCTGTTTATTTGTTACATGGACATCTGTATGTTTTTGTTGAATTTGGCACAATGTAGATGAGTGACTGACTGTCATCTGGCTGTCGAAACAAGAGCTAGTAAAGACTGTAAAGTACACAATGTTTATAAGCAGTGACTCATACCGGACTGTTTGAAGTCAAACAAATGCTTGGCTGGTGAATCTTACGATTATATCTTCAAATGATTTTTTAACTTTTTTAAAACTACCTATTCTCAAATTTTGATTAAAAAAGATATATCATTTAAAATGTGAAGTATTGATGCATCATCGTAATAACTGTTTTATTCAATTTTATTAAATAGAAAGTTATTGTTTCATCATTAAAACAATGTTTAATTTAATCCTAACCCTTCAGGTTATATATATAATATATTAAATATGAAAAATTTGAATTATGAAAATAATACCACAATGAAAGGCATCCTAAATGGAGAATACTAAAATAAGCTGCCTTTTTTTTTTTTTTTTTTTTTACATGTTTAGTTTTGGGGTGAAATGACTTTAAATTAACCCTAGAACACCCTGTATCAAAAACCAAAAAATGTACCTCACTTCAGTCTATTATAAATGTTTCACCTTTTACATGCTGTTATTCATGTTTTGATGTCCTCCTCTTGTAGGAGACAAGTGAGCGGACCTCAGCGACCCCACCTGCTGATGAATCCACGTCATCGCAACCCAATACATCAAGTCCAGCAGAATATCCCTCCCAAGGACCTGCTGCCAGTGCATTTGTTCCTCAAAACACACATCCTGTCCGTTCTGTGGAAGAACCGCCTCCATCCACGGGGAGAAAAGAACCAGTAGAAAACACAACTCCATTGCCAGGACACTCCAAACAGCTGCCCCCAATAGCACAACCAAAATCAACAATGAACTGAAATTCTTTGGGATATAGCCTTATGATTTAAAGACATACAGTGGTATGGGGAGTAAAAGGTGACAACATTTTTGGTCCAAAGACAACTATGTTAACTGACGGGTATTCTAGATTATCAAATGGTTTGTTTGCCAAGGCAATAGAATCGATATGCTTTGCACTGCCACAGTTGATGTCTTGCCTTAACCGCGATGGGCCTGCAGGTCTTTGTACAGAGTGCTTGAAGGTCAATGCCTGTGATGAGATCTGCACATTACTGAGTGTTTAATGGTTATAATCCAACAGCTGAGGTGCTTCAGCATAATATTCATGGAACTTGATGTTGCAATAGTGAAGCATAAGTTGCTTTGCACTCTGTATAAAATGTTATTTTGCTAATCGTGCTTCCATATAACTTGTGACCAAATTTAAAAATAAACTACAAACTATATAAAATGTTAACGCCATGCTCTGTTCTGTTAAATATATACAGTAATCTGTAAAACCAAGTGTATAGTTATATGTACCATTGGAAGGTATTGACTTGCCAGTCTGAAACCATCTGCTCCGCAGATTTGTGTATAAAAGTGTTTACATATAAAGACAATACAACATTCTGGTTGAGAATTTATCCATGTTTTTTTTTTAATGAAATCAGTATATAAATTAAACTTGAAATATTCATAAAAACATACATTCGCTCTTCGGATAAAAGTTCCATAAAAAGGAAAGAATATAAAATGGCAGGATGTAGATATATAAACCTGTATGGATAGATGCAGACCATCCACTTTGAGTTGGATGGGTCACCCAAAAATTCTACCAAAGCCCCTAATGGTGATAGAAAAAATATTAATATTCAATGTGCTTTCTCTTGCAAGTTTTTTTCTGCTACCAGGGAAACTTTGCATTCGCTTGCAAAACTAGTTTGTTCCCCCTAAAAAAAATGTTTTGCATTTGCTGGCAAAGAACAAACCTTTTGCAAAGAAACTTAAGAGAACATGAAAAGAATTTCGAGCAAAAGCAGAAACATTGAAATATAATATCTGTATTAATTCTGTGAGGTTTTCATTTTTGTGATGAAGAAAATACTAAAAAGAACCAAAAAAAATATTTTTTCTTCAGCGCCACGTTTTTAGAACGCCATGTCAAGACCATCAAAAGACTTGAGCGCAACTGTCAAACTCGTCCGTCTAGCGCATGTTTACATAGAACGTTTTGTGCTGATTTCCCATTGTTTTTCTGAGTGAATGGCTTCATAATGGACACAGAACGCGTTTATGCGTTTACGAGCAGTGGAATGGAAAATATGTAAGGTCCCGAGGTGTTCTTAAAAATTGCACTTATTTTAACTTGCAGTGTTTTAAGAACGTCATGTCATATGTGACGATGAAAAACGTGAGACTCCAGCGTAATGGTCAAGCACGATTAAAAAATAAAATAAAAATAAAAAAACGATAAAAGTGAAATGCTGAACGGCCCCTGGAATAGCTTTGGGTGAGGAATATATATCATTTTAAGTTATTATTCAATAATAATCCATTCTGCTATAGTATGACTACAATATTCTCTCATATTGATGTCAGAAGACTTAGAGCGCACAAGAAATGTACATGCTTTGATGTTGGTTTAGCTTTTGGAAAGCACACATCATTTAATTTAACTACATGATCAAGAGCAACTTGAAGATTCTGCTAAACACCCTCTTTTGTTTTCCACAAAGGAATTTGCATTTTTAGGTGACCCGTTTCTTTTACCAACACTAGAGGGCACTATTTCCTTAAATTACACAATGCTGTTGTACTGTATGTGTTGAGTCATTCCCTTGAGCAGGCGACTGCAACGTCCTGATGATTTTATAATATACCTGAGAGCAGTACAGTCACCATCTATTCACACATGCTATTAACATAATGTATGTACAATACAGTGTTATTCCCAGCTCTGCATCACTTGGGTATGAGAATACAAACTGCTAAAAAAAAATATAGTAACAGCCCACGCTGCCTAAAAGAGATCATTTAAACAAACAAATGCGAGAGAACGATTATTTTTACAATCCTTGTGGACCTACTAATGTTCCTTACAGTCATTCCTTCCTAAAAATATTGTGCAATTCAAAAAGTCTTTTTAAAATGAATATAAAAATCACTCATCCTATGGATAGCGGCACAATTTCAAAAGAAATCCTGGTCTTCTGGATCCATGGGTTCTGGCTGAGGGGTGTAGGTGATGGGGGGATATGGGCAGACAGCTGGGGTGTATACAGTAGTACTGGGGAGGTTATTTAGGGTTGCAGGACTGTTTCTAACCAGCTCCTCCTCGCTATTGTCCTCTGCGTCTCCTCTCTGCGATTGGGTGTCGCTGGAGCTGCTGTTAAAGAGCACGTTTTCATAGAACGCCCCACCAAGCCCGTACTGATTCTCATGATTTTGAAGCTCCTCTTGAGTGATGTGGCTGCCGTTGCGCAGAAACTCTGCAAACCTGAAAGAGACGGCGACAACTGGTTAGGGCGTTTTAAAATTTCATTTAATAAAATTGTATTTTTAAAGGGCCATATAGCATTTCATAGCATTGTTCTCCTTCACTGAAAGATCCATGCAAAATTGCAAACACATTTAAAGCAATTACACCAATTTATCACTAAATATGAATTAAACTGAGTAAGGAACTTTGTAATGTGAATGTCAAACTTCTTTTCTCCCAACATGCTTATTTTGATGATGACAAATGTTTAACTACTTTTGCGGTGATCTGAGCCTCAACACAGTGTCCCATGCAGGAAAGCCAGGCTTGTTACAGTGCTCCCGTAGTTCATCCAGGGAGGCTCTGGTGTGGATCTCTCCCTGCTCTCTGTACTCTTCCTCGGTCAGTAGCCTGACAGCGTGCCGTTTCTTCCTCCAGAACAAGCTTGGGAATGAGTAGAAGAGTCTGAAGGCAGAAATTCATACATACAAATATTTAGGATTACATATTTCACCTGTTCAAAGCTTAATTTCATCATACGATTAGCTTTTTAGCTTTCTATCCTAGACTTACAGTCAACATGACCTCAAAATTACCATACTTTCTTAATGCATGTTTTATTGTGAATACAAAGTATATAAATGCATATATACTTGGTATGCACAATAAAACATGCATTAAGAAAGTGTGTGGGGGGGGGGGGGGGGTTAAAATATATATTTTTTAAATATATGGAAAAAAAAGTAATATTAGAAGAAGAAATATTATTTAAATGTTAAATATTTCTGATGCACAGCATCAGATTAATTTTCAGCATCATTACTCCAGTCTTCAGTGTCACATGGTCCTTCAGAAATAATTCTAATATGATGATTTGCAGCTCAAGAAACATTTATGATTATTACCAATGTTGAAAGCAGTTGTGTAAAACATTTTTTTTTAGGATTCTTTGAGGAATAGAAAGTTCAAAAGAACAGCATTTATTTTAAATAGAATCTTTTGTAACATGTCTTTACTCTCACTTTTGATCAATTTAATGCATCCATGCTAAATAAATGATTAATTTCTTTAAGTTCTTTCCCCCCCATAGTACAATGTTACAAAAGCTTTCTATTTCAGATAAATACTGTTCTTTTTAACTTTCTATTCCTCAAAGAATCCTAAAAAAAAATGTTTTCAACATTGGTAATAATCATAAATGTTTCTTGATTAAAAATGATTAAATGATTTCTGAAGGATCATGTGACACTGAAGACTGGAGTAATTCAGCTTTGCATCACAGAAATAAATTACATTTTAAAATATATTCACATAGAAAACTGTTATTTTACATTTTAATAATATTTCACATTATTAGTTTTTTTTTGTATTTTTAATAAAATAAATGCAAACTTGGTGAGCATAAGATACTACTTCTAAAAATCTTACCAATCAAAAACTTTTGAACGGCAGTGTATCTATTTCAATGATATATTAAATATACAAAGGTAGTAAATATACCCAGTATTAAATAATCAATAACTGATTAAAAAGAAAGATGTGAATATCTGTAAAGAAACAGTGGCTTTGCATTTGAATTATTTGCATTTTCCTATTTGGCTGGGGAATATGGTCACACTTTAGTTTAGGGTCCAGTTCTCACTATTAAAGACTTTTGCCTCAATAAAATCCTAATTACTGCTTATTAACAGTTAGTAAATTAGTTAAGTTTAGGTATTGGGTAGGATTAAGGGGTATAGAATATAGTCATGCAGAATAAGGCATTAATAGGTGCTTTATAAGTACTAATAGTCAGCCAATATCCTACCTAGAGTAATATGCATGCTAATAAGCAACTAGTTAATAGTGAGAATTGATCCCTAAACTAAAGCCCTGCCCTAAAAAATTATCTCACTGAATATCCTGTACAGTACAGTTTGTGGTGCTTTCCTTACCTGCAAATCCACGCCAGAAGGTTCCAGGCCAAGGGCAGAATCTTCAAGCACAACAGGACAGCAATCAGTACGTAGTAGGCAGGGGGAAATGTGATCCCATAGTAAAGCAACACTATGCCTACTACTTGCATACACCAGGTCATAAAGTTGAGGGTGTGTTTGTTGGTGATGGGGCCATGTTTGTAGCATACAGCAAAGCTAAATAAGCCTGATATGAGCACATATACTGCAGACAAAGAGAAAAAAAGAAATTTGAAAAGTCTAGCTTGGTATTAATCAACCTTCTTTCATACATACATACATACATACAATACAAAGATGCTACATAAAGGAGTAGGGTGCTTTATGTATTTAAAACCAAGGACACACCAAGCAGACGTCAAAAGAACTAACGGCGATGAAAGCTGACTGTGTTGTCACTTGTTGTCGGCTGCGTCTCAGCCAAAAAGCTGCGCTTGAACTCACCAAAAAGACTAAAGGTGACTGCCAACTAGTACATGCGTTCTGTGCCTGCATGCAAGTAAATATCTGTCCAAATCAGCAGGTATCAATAGTCTATTTTCTTCATTCAAAAAGGGAAACTGAAACTAGGATTGCAGATATACAAACCGTAAACAAAGCAGCACTTGCTTACCATTTTGATTGAATATCAATAATGCTGATCACTTTCTTCATTCCACTCGGCTCATGTTATTATGAACAAATTTGTGCATTCTAATGCTTGGGTAAGATGGCGTAAAATTAGGCCATAACAGCCTTCTGTCTGTACCGTCTTGACTTATTTGCTCGCTTTCATCACTTTAGCTTTTATTCTCGTGCACTGACTCGTTCGCTAACCTGAACAGCCAATCAGAGTTCACTCTCTCACCGACGGCCTGACGTTGATTTAACGCACTGAATCAGCCCAAAAAACCCAGACGGCATCCAACTAGAGCCAACAGTGCAGAACAAACCCGAAAAAACTAAGCCGACCAACGCTCCAAAACGGCCCAATATTGCCCAAGGGTCGACCGTCAGCTTGGTGTGTCCCGGCCTCAAGGTAACATTTAAAGAGCATGCCCAATCTGAATTGGACAGAAGCAACCAGCCTGAGCTTGCCTGTCATTCATAAACAGCCCATAAACCAACAGTAATAATACATACAAAGCACACTCAGTCGCAACAGTAACAATAGATCTATACGCATTGAAACAACTCAACGTCATTCATTTTTGGGTAAACTATTCCTTTAAGGCAAGCTTTCACTTGCTAAAATATGCATTGTGTGACTCTTTGCATGGTTTCAAGACACGGACTGTAGAGTCAGTTAGACCATTTTTATGATTTTTCTGGAGCTTTACAAACCCAGTCCCCATTCACTTTCATTGTATGTAATCGTATGAAAAAGAAAAGAAGAATTTAAAAAAAGAAAGACGATGAGAAAGTCATAGGTTTGGAACAACATGATGGTGAGTAAAATAGAAAAATTATAATTTTTGATTTAACTATTCTCTAATGTTACAGTAGCCTATATCTGTGAAAACAAAGAAGAAGAAGAAGAAAATTAAAGAGGATATAAAAGGGCCAGAAAACAGACACACACTGAGGAACTGTAATCCTCCCAGAGCCTTTTTGTTTTAGGCATAGAAATCAATGTTCCAGAGGCACTGCAGCTTCTTTCCCTTAATCTTAATATGCCTGTAGTTTTCACATTCAAACACTGATGCATTTACATACTGTGAGTGCTTGAAGAGGGAAATTGATTTGGTAGAGAATAGAATCTATTGAGCAGTCAAGAGGCAGTCATTTCAGCATTCAAAATACTTGGCCCTCATATTATAACACTAACAGAGCCAAGATATACAATACAAAAGGTGAATCTCAATCTGCTCTAGACTGTTACTCTGCGATTCTGGCATGTGCGCTTCAGCTGATGAAATATGCAGCGAGAATGTAGAAGGATAATCTGTCTAAATGACATGTACAGTAATTATTCTATTGTACAAAGAATGCGGCAAGCAAATTAACAGACAACACGAGGCATTCGACTGACATGCAAAACTGCACAAAAGGTACATTTGAAAGACCATTTATTAACATTAGTGAACGCTTACTGTCTGATCTAATTGGCTGATGAGATGATTGCAAAGGAAAACAGGGCAAGATGGGTTGTAACAGAAAGGTTGCCTAGTTACCCAGTAATTCCATCCAGTGCTCAGTCACGATGTCATCCCATTCATTTAACACTCTCTGGATCCCCATGTAGGACAGACTGGAGCCAGCGCCCAACAACACCAGGAACAGCCCTCGCTGGGGGGGAAAATGAAACCTTAGTGAATGTGCTTGACCTTCTGACCTACCCCAAAACTGCAAGCTGTCAATCAATCTGTAATTATATTATCTGTAATAATAATGCACACCCCTGATTTATACACAAAACCTTACAATGATGTTCATGCCTGCGGCTGTTTGTGTTGAAGGGTGAGTCTCCACCTCCCTTTATCTTTAATCTCATCAGCAGAGACAATACCAGCATTGACAGGCTTAAACTCATCCAACATGTTTGATCAGTGAGGAAACATGTGTATCATGATCATGATAAAGGTTGTGACAGAAGCTCTGCACACCTTTGGTATGAAGTTTCGGAGGAGAAGTGTCAGGAAAACAAATGTGGCGATGACTCCCAATGAAACTCCGGCTGTGTAGAAAAACATTGAGCTCCTGGAAACCATGAAGATTGGGTCAGATTAATAATTTTCAAACACAAATGATCCATTATTTACTCACCCTTATGTTGATCAAAACTATATGCCTTTATTTTTTTCCCATGGAATACAAAGGGAGAGTTTTTTAAGAATCTTCCCTTGACTTTGCACAACAATTCATAGTGGCCACAGCTGTCAAGCTCCAAAAAGGCACCCTAAAAGTAGTCCATATGACTTTTTTGCTCACCAGCCACTATGGCTAGTGGTTTTCCAAAGTTATTAGCCACTCTGCATTTTCGCTGGCCACAATTTTGGCATTGATACCATAGGGAAAAATATTTATATTTTTAATATTATTATTATTTAATATTATAATTTGACAGCAGGTACTGTATATTAGGCTGCTGTCACTTTAATACCTGACACACAGATTCATTATACTGACAGTGTTTATGGGAATACTCGCCAAAGACCGGCATTTTGACATTATTTTGTGTGTATTTGACTGTTTAAGTGCAATAAGCAGCAAAAAATAACTCAGTTTAGTATTAAAGGTGCTGTATGTAAGTTTTTGACTGTACTAAAGCATAAAAATACCATAATATGTTTGCAGATATTTAGGAAACATGCTCGTTTCTCTGAAAAACAATCCTACAGCCAGTTATTTTACTTTGAAATGTGCGTTCCGTATCGGAATGTATGTTTTTGCCTTGATCTGTACTATTTACTAGGGATGTCAATTTACATAAATTCCCATGATCGATCATCGTTCAAATTAATGATCAATTAATCGATTAATCGTTAGCCCTAATACTGCAATATGCGTCTACATCAGTGGCTTATAGCCGACAGCATGACAGGGTGTGCAAATGCTGCTCAAAACACCATGTTCCTCACCAAATGAATGAGTTTTTAGTTTAAATAAAGGGCTAATAGGATTGTAAAATGAGTCAATGCGATTGATCGTTTAATTAAATTACTTATTTAATAATCAAATATAACCTCTAATACAACGCATCACCAACGCCGCCTCATATCTGTTCTTCAGAATGAACGCGCTCTTCCTGGAACAAAACAGGCTGAACATGGCAACTAAACCCAATGAATTCACAACGATTTATTAAAATAGTGTTCTCAATGTTATGTAATATGACAGTCCCAATCAAAGTTATTATTAGTCGTGCGTTGCTGTTTGAGCTGTGCACGCTTAATGAACACCGGTACACTTAAGTTCTTTGCTAGCAAGATATTTAGTTCAAAGAAATGCATCCTATATGAGATTAATCAGATATATACAAAATAAACATAATATTACAAATTATATCTGCACAAAATGATGCAAATGCACAAGTGAACTTGAATTAAGCTATTCAGAATGCATGGCTCATGTTGTGCACATGCTTTTCCTGGAGCAACGCGATGAAACGGCAAACTAAACCCAAATAATTCACAATGTTTTATTACAATAGTGTTCTCATTATAATGTTATTTAATATGACAGTCCCAATCATAGTCATTATTAGTTGTTTGAGTTGTTTGAGTTGCGCGCACTGAAATTGATCACCGGCATGCTTTACTACCACGTTAATTCTTAACCAAATGCATCCTATGAGATAAATCAGATATAGACAGGCCCACACAAAATAAACACAACATTACAACTTACATTTGCCCAAAACAAAAGGCTGCAAATGCACATGCACACTTATAGTCGTGATGGTGTAACTCCAGCTGTAAAATGGTCCCAAACATAACTCTGCCGTGCTCGCTTAATTTTTTCTCGTGTCTGCTTTACATGTTTCGCGGTTGAGCAGCACGCACGCACAAGATCCTGCTTAATCGATGATCGATACGTTTTATCGATTAAATGTATTATCGACAATTAATCGATCATCGATTAATCGTCAACATCCCTACTATTTACCAAATAGTATTTTTACACCACAGGTTGCCAGTTGGCGGAAAACAGTGTATTGCTGCCATGGAAACAAACAAACTGGGTATGAGATTGTAGATTCTACCCAACCTAAAAAGCCTCAGAGTCAGCACCCATCTAAAAATCTCTATGAACGGAAGCACATTAAAACGCGGATAAATCAACTAATCAACTTACAGTGTGCAACTTGAGTCTCCTCAAACTGGCATCCCGCATGAGCGTGAAGTCTGAGGGCAAACAATTTTGAATTTGGACTGCAAAACCAATTTCAACCACTAGCTTTCATTCCTACATACAGCACCTTTAAGAGGCGGCTTTATGTGTGCTCACTTTGGGTGTGAGGCTGTGAGCACAAAATTATACGCAATCCAATGCCAAATTCAAGCCCTGTTACACCGTGTCTACACCGGACGCGAGCAGCGCGATGCGACAAAAGACAATATAACCCATTATAATCAGTGATGTTGTCTACACTGGATGTGGCGTGGCACGACAAATCCCAGACAGTAAACAGATGCCTCATTCTATTTATGACGTACAGACAAGAAGGACAAATGCTTTGCAACAGTTGCTTTGTGGCTTCCAGTGTAGACAGCTTCTAGCTGTTGTGGCGCGTCAGTGGTCGAGTCCTGTGTAGACACGGTGTAACACCAGCAATATTCATCCGGAGCAAATGAAACGAGTGAGGGAGGGGAGGCGAGTTTGTGTGTCAACTTGCTGTCTGAGATGAGAGAGCGAGAAAGCACAGCTAGTATCATGTAGGCTATCTATTCGCCGTGAAAAATGGGTATTGGAAGCGTTTCAGATATTATAGTATCAATATGTATCGAAAAATCTATATTTCCTCTACATTGCACTTAGTTTATTATTTCAGATGATGTTTTAAAGACTACAACTGAAAAAATGTATATATTATATATAAAATTCAACCCGCCAAAGTGGCTAGTACTGTACTGAAATCCACCCGCATTTGGAAGGTGTTAATGTCAAGCCCTGCTTGTGTACCATACTCTCGTCTTCTGAAGTCGTGTGATATTTAGCATGAGATAATTAGGTTGTTATTCACTGAAAATCTTCCACGGTTACAACACACGAGAAACCTTTTTGTCTTCAAATCCCATACACACGTACTAGTATTTTGAATCTTAATGCAGAAGAGATTTCAGAGCGTTGATGGACAGCAAGATTTTCAGTGAACAATTATTACATTTCACAAAAAAAATTTTGTTAGGCCCCCTCAATGTAGGAAAATATACTTCTGCTGTAATGACAAAGCTGCTTTTTTGCTTTCTGTTCTTCACCAAAGCTACTGTATGGCTTCAGAAGACTAGAATGTTCCACACAAGCATGATAGATGTGGCCACTATGAACTACCTGGAAAAGAGCTGCATAAAGATTTTTCAAAACTTTTTTGGTTCCACATTTTAAATAAAAAACAACACAAAAGTTATATAGTGAAATTTCATTTCTTTAAATGTACTGTTTTTTTTTTGTTAAACTACTCTATCTTATTCATGTTTAAGGTACAGAGACAAGCATGGTGTAATTTTTTTTTAATCAAGGTTTGCAAAAAAAAACCTTGATCCAAATTAAATCTGACATTCTATTGTAGATTTTCTCTAGATGAGAACTAAATTGCCACTTACCTGCATATGTTTCCCGCTCTTAAAAACAGTACCAACCCACACACAAAAAGCAGAAAGCATATTCTATTTAACCCTGCAATAGAAAAGAAACAATCATGATTCAGTGCCCAAGTACTCTGTATGAGAATAAGGTGTGTGATGCTTACTTTTGTTGGAGACATGTAGTGTGTACACAGTATTGCTTCTAGCCGATTTGGTCATGAAGCAGACATCTTCATCAACCAGAGGAATGTCCAAAGACTTCTCTCTTTGGATAGTGGACGGCCAATAGTGTTCAACAAAGCAGTAAGTAACCGTGAGAAGATCATCCGGATGGTGGCAATTTCGGGTCTCCATCGGGAACACGACAAAGACGTCCTCATCACTTGTCACGTTTACCTGTGAACCGTATGTGTTTTGTCAGTATTTAATTTAAAGTGAGTAGTTAACCCAAAAATGTTTTGTCATTATTTACTCAACCTGATGTCATTCCAATAAATAAATAAAAAACACTTAAGGAAAAGTAAATAATAGCAGGATGTAATATATTACCTTGAAGGTGGACCAGATGTCCTTCCATTTGATTACTGTACCAGAGCTGTAACAGAAGCATCGACTCCCAGAATACTTGTGGGCACTGTCTCCATTCACATAGATGCAATCTTTCAGAATCAGGAAAGGATCAGAATTACTCCTCTGCTTTAATTTAATGATCCCCACCATCCATTTTCTTCTCTATGTCTAAAACAGCACAGAAGCATCCCTGAAAAGAACACAGACTACAAGCTTCTGCCCACAGACTAAATTCATCCTAATCACTTCACTAATTCAACTGCAGAATCCTCACTTTCCAAAAATCGGACACATTCATATGTGGTTTCTTTTATCCAGCAGTATTACTCAATTATCATTTATAAATGGACGCATCACTTGCAAGGCAGGGTTTCCCAAACTGGGGTTCATGAGGGAACTGTTACTGCAGGGAATTTGTGTGTTAAGAAAAGCTAATGATTAATACATTAATTAAAAATGTAATCTTTATTATCAAAATAAATAAAGCACTTGAGGATAAAGGATGAAATATTTTATTTGTTTACTTGCACGTTATATGACCATTAACCATCAGAAAACCATGAACATACAAACGTTTTGTAAAAAATTATTGAAATATTAAGTTAAAATTTAGGGGGTGCTTCAAAATAAATTTTCTTAGGTCAAATGCGTTCAAATTCCTGACTTAGGAAAAATTACCATAATAAGCCCATTTAGGCATTTACCATTATAGTAGTAACCACTTGTTTATTTTGCAATGTTAAAAAAAAAAGACAAAGCAAGAGAAAAATTATTTTGTTTACTATGAATGCACATGTTCATTACTGCTATTTTACTTCATATTTAGATTTTTTCAAATATTCATTCCTTAAGATATTTAAGATCATGTGTTGCTACTGTCTGAAAATCGACTGCAAAAGTCACATCAAACCTTATTTTTGGGAAATCTGCAAAAACACTATTTTTATAGAATCTGGTGATTATAAGATTACAATTAGTCTTGATTAACAAAACATATCCAAACTGTTTTTTCTTGGTATTTAAAAGCAATATTGCGTATTTGAAAATGTGGATTTTATGAGTATTCATCTGTATCATACTGCACAGAAAAATAGATGCATCAGAGAGACAATAATGAATTTAAAGTGATATAACCAAATTAAATGAATATATTTTACAAATGATTTTACAAGCTTCTTGGAAAAACAAGATGCTCAATCTGTAATGAGATTGAGAATACATCAACATAACTTTTTTAGAATGGCTCCATTGTTCCAAATAAATCCTAATATAATCCTAATATAAATCCTAATATAAAAATATTCATTTAAATAGGGGGAAAAATAGACACTATAGGCCAGGGGACTATGTGGAATATGTAAAATGTGGTCTCACGAGCTTGCTGCATTGACAACAATATGGATCTGATGTGAAACAGAGAGTGAATAAATGATTCCAGAACATGAAAAATGAGTATCAGAGAGACTGCAGACCTTCTTAAAGTCAGTATTATTTTCTTTCTTATTATGATGTAGTATATCAGAGTGAAATGGCTTCTCAAACAAGACGAAATGTAGACTTGATTTTGTCAATCTGAAATTGATTGGATGGTTGTGGTTTGCTATTGCTGCGATCTGCATGAATAAATCATTTATAATAATAAACACTGTAATATTCCATAAAAACAAGAATTGTCTATTTAGATTTCATGGTGACTTTATGGTACAATAAGAACAGGTTAGAAGGACCATGGTAAGATTACAGACACATGCAAACAAACCAGTTAATAAACTAACAATTTGGTTATTGTACAATGGATGCTAAAAATTATCATACTAATACATACATACATGTAAAAACTATACGCAAAATTTCTTTTTTCTCAAATAAAAATCTCATACACGTTATATCGTTTTTTAACTTATTTAATACGGTTCTTATATACAGTAACTAATTTCTATCTGAACGGTCTACTTTACTTCAAAACAAACTTCAAAATACAAAACATCAACTTTACTAAAACTTTCTAAGTAACGTTACAGAGCTCACCATTTTGACACAGCATTTTGTATCCAGCTCACACAGTTCACGACATATAAAGAGTGGTTTAACTGCAGTCTGGGATTTTATCACATTCGATATACACCCATAGGTATACACTACACAATGATATACACAGATATACACTACACAATGTAATTGTTTTGTAATGTTAGTGATGTTTGTTTATGCCGCTGTCTGTTTAGCATATGGCTCAAGTCATTTACCTGCATATGAATATCCTCTGTTTCCCTCTGCACTTTGCCAGTAATCACACAATAGAGTTAAAATGGGTATAAAAGCAGCTAACTTCCCCATGTTTTGTGGAGTATTGTGTTAAATGGATGGATTTGACAGACACAGCAGGTTAATGATTGGCCCGCTAAGCTAACATGAGCTAAGCTAATGTTTTCGGTTTCAAATTCGGTGGGCTTCGTGTAACCCAGACCAGGCTAACAGTTTCAGAGTGGATAATAGGTCAAGATATTTGATTTACTCATTTATCAAATATAGAGTCTTTAATCACTATTTATAAAACAAACACGTCGTTATATACACAAAATAACACATTTCATGGTTTTAATGGAGTTTATTTAATAAATCTATTTGGGAGTTTAGTGCTCGATTAGTCAGGTCTTAACCCGCAGTCAAAGGTTTGAAAGTAAACATCAGTGTTGTTTCAAACTTAAGTACTATTTTATTGTATACAACTATTTTA
The DNA here is from genome assembly GCA_039654625.1 of Rhinogobio ventralis. Classification (NCBI taxonomy): domain Eukaryota; kingdom Metazoa; phylum Chordata; class Actinopteri; order Cypriniformes; family Gobionidae; genus Rhinogobio; species Rhinogobio ventralis. The sequence goes on from CM077197.1 coordinate 10,332,217, forward strand.
TAGTTTAATATTATTAATATTAAAATAATACTATTTTATTTTTTCTCAACTTTATTTCAATTAACAAAAATGATTTTAATTAAAACGTATCAAGTGGTACTCACATGTCACGTTGCATGTTGAATTCAGCAAGTAGTGTTCGTTGTCATTTAAGAAATAAACATTTCAATATACTCGATTTATATTTAACTTGAAAATGCTAAGATACATTTATTCACCACACTGGAATTGAAAGAAGTTTGCGCACATTGCATTGTGGGATACTGTACTGACTGCAATTTGTTCTGTTATCATGGAAATTAATAAAACCTTTCAAATAAGTCATTCAAATATTTTTAGTGAATATGTATGTTTCTAGTTATTTTATTATCTTATTTATTATCTAGTTATTTCTAGGTCTAATGCATGTTATTGGCTCTTTAAAATCTCTATAAAATTATATCTTTTTTTAAGTTATAACTATAAAATCATAGATAGAAATGTGTTGGAAATATATTTATCGTTACAACCAAGCTAAATGTAGAGAACGTGGAAAATCCATTGTCTATCAGCAAAATAAAGCACTCTTAAAATGTCTAGCCCTGCAAATGCAGTCTTGTTGCAAGTGGTGCAAGTGGTGGGAAGAAATACGTTAAACCAAAATCTAGAGGAGACCAGATGAAAATGTCATCTCTGTGCAGTCTTTGCCCTTTGAAATAGAAGGGGATTTTTGTGGTGGGTGTAGACACAGCAGGCGGCTGCTTTCTCATTTCTCTAGGATGCAGAGACAACAGCAGCTTTTCCTGACAGGCACACCCACACCAGGCTGAGACCCACTGTCACTTATGCTTGCATGGAGTCAGCAAGCATCTGACTAATGCAGATGCTGTCATTTTGGTTTCTAGGAAGGGTTCTAACCTCCTTCCCCATGAAAGAGTGCATTTCTTTTCTCCATCATTTTAAATTACAAATGTTTAATAACTCTAAATAGTTTTGCTGAATTTTTGCTCCTTGCACTCAACAAGCTCCAATGAGGCTTATCTTCAGCATACAATTACAAGGTTATGTCCCACAGGGGAAAGTATTAAGAAGAAGAAAAACGTTGGTTAGAGGAAGGCTTTGTGGTTTTTGTTAAGTTACAGAAAGTCCCGTTTTTTGATGCAGACTCAGATGAGGGCCTTAAAAGAACTCGTCTGGTTTCATGACCATTGCACGACACTGGTTGAGAGTAATAAGAGAAAATTGTAAATAAGATGCAAATTTGCTAATACTTTACATAGATGAAAGATGAACATTCTGTCATTAAGTGATGTGTAGCCAAGCATGGTGTCCCATACTTGGAATTGTGCATTTTATCCATCCAAGTGCCCTTACGGAACAAAAATATATGGAAATATACTGCAAAATATAATACGATATATTACATAATACATTTCCATATATGGGAAACTAGTGCTTATATTTTTCAATATACTTAAATATATGCATTGACCATGTATGGCTATATATTGATAGATATAAAATATTTAGAAATAAAGACAAAAATAGCATTACATGTAATATTCCTAAAGTTTTATCCACTTTACCAGCCAACTTAAAGTTTTATCCTTTATTGTGTACATACACCGATCAGGCATAACATTATGACCAATGACAGGTGAAGTGAATAACACAGATTTTCTCTTCATCACGGCATCTGTTAGTGTGTGGGATATATTAGGCAGCAAGTGAACATTTTTCCCTCAAATTTGATGTGTTAGAAGCAGGAAAAATGGGCAAGCGTAAGGATTTGAGCGAGTTTGACAAGGACCAAATTGTGATGGCTAGACGACTGGGTCAGAGCATCTCCAAAACTGCAGCTCTTGTGGGGTGTTCCCAGTCTGCAGTGGTCAGTATCTATCAAAAGTGGTCCAAGGAAGGAACAGTGGTGAACCGGTGACAGGGTCATGGGCGGCCAAAGCTCATTGATGCACGTGGGGAGCGAAGGCTGGGCCATGTAGTCCAACAGATGAGCTACTGTAGCTCAAATTGCTCAAGAAGTTAATGCTGGTTCTGATAGAAAAGTGTCAGAATACACAGTGCATTGCAGTTTGTTGCGTATGGTGCTGCATAGACGCAGACCAGTCAGGGTGCCCATGCTGACCTCTGTCCACCACTGAAAGCGCCAACAGTGGTAATGTGAGCATCAGAACTGGACCACGGAGCAATGGAAGAAGGTGGCCTTGTCTGATGAATCACGTTTTCTTTTATATCATGTGGATGGCCGGGTGCGTGTGCGCCGCTTACCTGGGGAACACATGGCACCAGGATGCACTATGGGAAGAAGGCAAGCCAGCAGAGGCAGTGTGATGCTTTGGGTAATGTTCTGCTGGGAAACCTTGGGTCCTGCCATCCATGTGGATGTTACTTTGACACGTACCACCTACCTAAGCATTGTTGCAGACCATGTACACACTTTGAACGGTATTTCCTGGTGGCTGTGGCCTCTTTCAGCAGGATAATGCGCCCTACCACAAAGCAAAAATGGTTCAGGAATAGTTTGAGGAGCACAACAAGAAGTTTGAGGTGTTGACTTGCCCTCCAAATTACCCAGATCTCAATCTAATCGAGCCTCTCTGGGATGTGCTGAAATAACAAGTCCGATCCATGGAGGCCCCACCTCACAACTTACAGGACTTAAAGGATCTGCTGCTAACATCTTGGTGCCAGATACCACAGCACACCTTCAGGGGTCTAGTGGAGTCCATGCCTTGATGGTCAGGGCAGCAAAAGGGGGACCAACACTATTAGGAAGTATTATAATGTTATGCCTGATCGTTGTATATTGCACAAATATGTTCCCTGGAATGAGTTGCAGCAGATTTCTCGTTCCCATGCATGCTTTGCTTCTGACTGTTAAAGGAGAGTAAATGTTAAAATTAAGTGTTATTTCACGTTTTGCTCAATATTAATATAGGGGAGATCTGTTTGTGTTTTAAGTTGAATTATTTTGTAATTTAAAAGGTTTTCTGTTATGTCTGGCTTTTTAGGGTCTGTGGTTAGGCTGATGATTGACCGAGCACCATCAGGACTAAAATTACTTTATTTAAACAGCTGTGTCCTCTTCAGCGCAGTGATAGTCTCTTTGCTAAATACTTTAGTACAAGGTGTGTAAGTACTATTGTTAACTTGCTTGAAAATATGAAACATTTATAATGTAAGTAAATATAAGAAATATATTACATTATATATTTCTCTATAGTGTGTTCATACTGCATGAGTAAATATATCTGCAATATATTATACACATGCAGTACCATATCTGATCGCATATACAGTACATATGTATATTATGAAGTGTATTACTGAATATGAAATTACTTTATTGGTAAATCATATTTTTTAATATATGAAAAGCGACAATTCCTTATGGATTATTCAATATATTTCAATATATTAACACAATATATTATTTGGTATGTTTTCAAATATACCATATATCATTTAATATATTGATCATTCATAGGGAAACATATTTTCTTTCAGTAAGGGCAGCCATTTTTGCTGTGGCGCCCGGGGAGCGATTGGGTTAGGTGCCTTGCTCAAGGGCAATATAAAGCACTCTTAAAATGTCTAGTTGCAAATGCAAAGATAAGCGGTGGGAAGAAAAACCCGGAGCCCACTGCTGGGCAGCCATTTTTGCTGTGGCGCCCAGGGAGCGATTGATCGAGAGCACCTCAGTTGTGGAAGAGAGAGCTGTTCATTCACTCCCCCCACCTAAATTTCCTGCCTGTTCTGAGACTAAAAACCCATGACCTTTGAGTTACAAGCCTGACTCTCTAACCATTAGGCCACAACTGGCCAATTATTATGTTATATGTTCCATGGAGCATATTATTGCTCCATAATATTATTATTAAGGAGATTATTTGAAGAATGTTCATGCAGCTCTTAAGGCACAGGTATACTTCATTTTCAGCGTTCCGCTCCATCTTGTGTTCAGTTGAGGGCGCGAGCATTTCAAAGTAGGCTATATTCTGTGAGCGGACCAGACATGTTCAGCACGTGTGCACTATCTAGTGGATTTGTTTTCAAGCGCTCCTCGCACAAGCGCTGTTGTACGCGCACCATCCGCGTGGTCACAAAATTTGGCTGCATGCGGACAGGGTGTGCGGACGTCCGCGTACCGTAGTAACCTATACTTTGGTCTTTTGCATCCAATGACAGTTGAAATTGACCATGACTGGTCAAAATCCAAAAATATATACAAAATTGCCATGTAGGCCATATTTTGGTCATGACGGGGTCTATTCCTCACATTTTTAACAAAATAACTCATGGTTTTGTGACCATTGCATGACACTGGTTCAGAATATTAAAGGGATACTTCACCCAAAAATTCTGTCATTAGTTACTCACCCTCAAGTTGTTCCAAACCTTTATGAATTTCTTTCTTCTGCTGAACACAAAAGAAGAAGTATATTTTGAAGAATATACAGTTGTATATTTAAGTTTATTTCAGAATGTGGGTAACCAAACAGTTGATGGGCCCCATTAATTTCCATCTTTTTTTTCAGGCCCATCAACTGTTTGGTTACCCACATTCTTCAAAATATCTTCTTTTGTGTTCAGATCTTGAGGCTGAGTAAATTTTTATTTTTGTAAAATAAAATATATTGTAAATATATTGATTTTCAGCATGATCTGAGCTAAAGATGCTACATTTATGATACCATTGTTGCTTTTTTGCTTAATTGAAATATGTTATTGAAGCTTATGTATTGTAAGCTTCAATAACATTTCAAATCAGCAAAAAAGCTACAATGGTATCAATCCAGCTAACAAAAAAATATGTTCTAAGAACTTTCCCATTAAGTTATGAAAATGTTATTTCTGAATGTTCTTTGAACGTTCAAAACGTCCAGTTTTTTAAACGTTTTAAAAATGTTTTTTCTTGGTTATACGAATGTTAAGGGAACAGTCCATTTGATCATTTTGCAAACATTATGTGGACATTACTTTTGAATGTTCTCTGAACATTCTGAAACAATTAACATAAAAAAAAAATGTTAGATGACCATCCAACTAAAATGTTTCTGATTTTTTTTTTCAGTAAACGTTATATAAATAGCGGTTTTGTGCTAACGTTTTAAAGGTGCACTGTGTAAATTTTAGCGACATCTAGCGGTGAGGTTGTGAATTGCAACCGCCCACTGCTCACCCCTCCCTTTCGAAGCACATAAAGAAGCTACGGTGGCCGGCACAGGACAAAGATGATGTCTTCTGAGACAGCAGAGAGTAGCTAGCGCTCTGTAGAGGTGTTTGTCCGTTTAGGGCTACTAGAAACATGTAGAAACATGGCGGCGCAAAATGGTGACTTTACTGTAAGGGGACCGCGGTGTATGTAGATATAAATGGCTCATTCTAAGGTAATAAAAACATAACGGTTCATTATGTAAGGTCTTTATACACCACTGAAAACATAGTTACACATGCAAACATATATTGCATTTCTGTCAATAGATCATCATAAATAATACACACTGCACCTTTAAGAACATTATTAAAGACCAGATAACTTTAAACAAACCTTCTGTTAACATTACTGGAAGAACGTTCCTGATTAGCTGGCATAAATGTAGCTTCTTTAACTCAGATAATTGAAGTTTAGAGATTTTTTAGCTCAGATAATTGAAATGTCCTCATTCAAGGAGCTGTACTTGTATGCATATTGCCTGGAAAGAAAATAGACTTTTGTATCACTTATTAATTGTAAATATGCATTAACGGTCACTATGCAGTGCGGCTCAGAATTTCCAGTTAATTTTGTGTTTGTTTCTTAATTCTCCTTATTTTGAAGACGCAAGTCTCAAAATGAGACATTAGTTTCATGAAAACAGCTGTAGTCTATACTTCAAAAATAGGTTTTGGCAAAGAGCTGATTCCATGGACAAACGCCTCTCCAAAACAGAGACGGACTTCTGAGCTTTTGATTAGTGGGCTAAAATCTGACACCCACAGAGCTGGGCCTTATGTTGGTGCACTTAAGCCCGTCCCACACCCAGGATGGCTGGAGAACTTTGAAGGCAAATAAGGCTTTCACAAGGCTTTCTATCCCATGAAAGTGCTCAGTGTTTGTGTTTTTTTCTCTCTCTCGATCTTTCTGTTCCTTTGTGTTTGTGATCATTCAAGAGGTGCAGGCCACATGTTCTGCAGTCATTTGTGTCACGTTTTTTATAATAGCGGCATATGTAACATTTTTGTGATCTTTGTTTTGCGAGTTGTAAGATTGGCAGTTTCTTCTTCATTTTTTTTCTTGCACTTGTTTATGCTTTTTTCCGTTCTGTTTCCTAAAGGAGGATAGGGTGGTAAGCTGCAGAGAGGAAATGTGGTGATTGACATGAGCAGAGAGCTGAAAAAATCAGTCGAGGCTGAGTCTTTCTGTAGGTAGGCGGATGAGTGGGGCGAACCAATCCTCAGCAGAGCTTGTTTTTAATTGCTGTCTGGTAAACATCAAACATTGAAAAAACAGATGATTCCATCTAAAGATACTGGGTGTTTTGGAAAATAAGTTACGCTGTGTGATTTCATCTATTGCTTTATGCTGAACAACATATTGAGAGTTATTATATTCCTGAGATTCTCGCTGTCTTGGGTCATTAAAAACTCAGCGTCAACTCTTGTTTGCTTTGTTGTCAGAACTCTAAGTAGTGCAGATGCTGAGGAGGAGTTTTTACTTGAGGGAATGTTTGAATGTTTTAATGCTTTTTCTTTGTGCTAAATGTTGTTTTTTTTTAATTGAAGTTCAGTCAGATTCTGTCATTATTTACTCATCCTCATGCCATTCCAAAGGCAGTGCACATCGTTATAGCACAAAAGTAGGTTAGGAAGAATGTTCATGCAGCTCTTTTGCATACAATGCAGTTCAAAGTGGCTGTGGTCCACAAATAACAACATTGCCATGTAGTCCATACTTTTGGTCATACATGGTCTATTCATCACACAACACTATTGTATGGCTTATAAAGTGCCTTTTTGTCGTTTTTGAAGCTTAGCAGCTTTATTCACCAACAGTCAAGACTATTTTTTAATGATAATAGTTTGCATATCTTGTTTCACAGAAGAAAGTGTCAAATTAATGAGTTATTATTGGCAGATTTTACAGTTTTTGGTAAAATACACTGTAGTTCAAAAGTTTGGGATTGGTATGAATTTGTACATGTTTTTTACATGTTTTTGAAAGAAGTCTTATGTTCACCTAGGCTGGTTTATTTGATCAGAAATACAGCGAAAACAGTAATATTGTAATAAATATTATTAAAGTTACTCTCTTTTATGTATATAATTTATTACTGTAATGGCAAAGCTGAATTTCCAGCATCATTACTCCAGTCTTTAGTATCACATGATCTTTCAGAAGTCATTTTAATATGCTTATTTGGTGCTCAAGAAATTGTTCATATTATTATTATTATTATTTTAGGATGCTTTGATGAATAGAAAGTTCAAAGAAAAGTATTGTTTTTTTGTACCATTAAAAAATACTTATACTGTCACTTTTAATTAACTTAATGCCACCTTGCTGAATAAAAAAGTATTAATTATTATTATTTTTTAATCTTATTGACAGTAGTGTGCATACCTTTAATATTATACCTTTCTTTTATTCTCTTTTACATAATTATTTCAGTTTTGAGGATTTTGGCCCATGTACCCAAGTATTTTTTATATATATAGGCTAATGTGTGTCAAAAACACAGTTTCTTGCCTCACATCACATAACGATCCAAACATCTATGGTTGGAAAGATGTCAGGACTGTATGACCCTCAATTAATCTGTTTCTTTTTATTTCTCTATTTAAGGTTGCACATTGATTGGTTGGATCATTCCTCATTAGCCATGCTGTGCAGAAAATGGATGGAAGGGTGGGTGGCAATCAGACTCTGCTAGTGGTAGAAGCCCCACCTACACAGCCAGGTCCACCAGGGGCCCAGAGATGTGATTACAGTTCATTAACGTGGTGTGTGTACAGGGGGTGGGAAGGACACTGGTCATTATTGTGTTCGAATGTAGGTGGTGCCCTGAAACACACAGGAAGACGTGGGCAGCACACACACCCGTGCTGCAGCCCTTAAGTCCTTTGTGAGGAATATTGGATGCAGAGTTTGACTCTAGGGAGTTGGCAGTGCATAATTACTTGGACGCACAGACAGAAATTTGTGTTTGGTGCAGTGGCACTTTGCATTTGACAGGGCTATTTGGAGGACTAGCTCATATTCTAAATTTAGCCAGCAGTATTTAAGCACCTACAAATTAACCACAGGTGTAATTCACCAGGCATTGAGTTCCTGCATGATGGGATTTGTTTGTATTATGTCTAATTTTCAACCCTCATTCTGACCTTCTGTCTGAAATGATCTGGTTTGAGGGGCTGCTCCTTTAAGGCTTGTCTGTTATGATTGGCTAATGTCATTGCATAGACAACAGTATCAACACCCACAAGTGTTTTGAAAACATTATCCATATAAAACCGTCCTTTACAGACATTATGAAATCATTTACGATCCGGACGCCATTAAAATAGACCATCCACTTGTTCCTGACGCTGGGATCCTTCTGAAGTCTATAGAGACGCAAGCAAGCTGTTTAAATTAGACATGTCAAAGCGAACAATTTCACTCTTCCATTTGTCCTGTTGTCATAGCCTCAAGCACTTGGAGTATGTCAGAAACTGGACACGCATTTGTATACTGTATCCAATGTAGACAGCGTCAGAGATTATAATGGGTTCTATTTACTTTTGACGTGACATGAACATCCATGCAAATGTCAGCTGTTAAGCGACTGAACACCAGTGGGCGGGGCCTATTGTGTGATGTATAACTATTCGTCGATGTCTTGCTATATGCAAATGTATTTGCCAGTGTGACGTCACAAATCACCCAATATCAAAACAAGCTGGTTTTGGAGCTTGATTAAATAAATGCTTCGTTTATAATGAGGAGGATGTTTAAGCTATGAAACTTAGAACGTTTTAATGGTACAAGGCCCTCTTAAGCCCGGTACAGACTGCACGATTTTATCAATCCTATAAGATTACAAATCACACTGTGCAACATGGATTTATTAAACTTGGGTATGACCTGCATGATGATGACACCTATTGACTCGTAGGCTATGATGCAAGTTTCTATAAAAGAATAAAACGTCATCAGCATGCACTAGTGGTAAATAAAAAGACCATGATGAATCACACTTTGGATGTTGCAGTTTTTATGTGTGCTGAAAAAAAGAGTAAGTGGCGAAAGCGGAAGGGAAAAGAGCTTGGGAAAAGAGCTTGGGAAAAGAGGACCACCGTTTAGGAGCCACAATCACAGAAATCGCGATGGTTTCACGATGGCCATCTTTTGTTTGGGACCGCCGAAAATCGATTTTGTATGTCTTTATATATATTATAGGGCTTTATATGTCAAAAGATCATGGACAATTTGATGTCATGATCCCTTTAAAAAAAAATACAGACCCTTAAAACATTACAGAAAAGGGGGGCCAGAATCTCACTAAACCTGACAAAAATGGCTAGGTATATTTTATCCCCAAAATCTGCATATGCGATGGACATCGGTTATGCCATAGACTGAGTGTAAGGCTGGGCAATAGCCTTCCCCTGGCCACGGACTTGAGGCTAGCGTGGACTTTTCTCACTCAAACCACTGCCTGCTGCTGTTGATGATTGCTTTTAGAGGGTAAATATTTCCATAACTGCTGGCCTAAGATCAGTTTTCTCTGTGATAACAGCATATTGGCGAAAGAGATTTGTCGTTTGCGTCAAAGGTTTCTATTTACAATGTGTTTTTGCAGCGTTGAGAGCCAATCACAAACATATCTGTTGATTTCTTGAACGCAATGGCCAATCAGATGTGTTTAAGTTAGAATCCACTCACCGCTCAAAACGCTCAAAAAGTTTCGCAAATCCTCTCATTTTGCTGCATTAGGTAAGACAATTGTTATGTTCAAATTATAGTGGTTTGTAAACGTAGCCTCTCAAATAATTTATCGGGAGCATTTATGCTGGGATGTGTAGGTTGTTACTAGGCGACACGTAACTTGAAACTATTTAATCATTCATTTTAATTAAAACTTTTGAATGACATTCTATTCAAATTTGTTGTTAAAAAGGAAACAAATCTGCTTAGCCTAACTCTGGAGTAGGTTCACCCTCTGCCTATGGGTTACTCTTATCTTTGGAAGCTCCTTTGAAGGCATCTTGATTAAAACAGCCTTATATTTAACAAAGCACATAAGGTTCAGTGTGTAGTGTTTATGACGATCTATTGACAGAAATGCAATACAATATACATAACTATGTTTTCACTGGAGTATAAAGACCTTACATAATGTACTGTTATGTTTTTATTACCTTAGAATGAGCCATTTCTATCTCCATACACCGCGGGTCCACTTACAGTGAAATCGCTATTTTGCGCCGTCATGTTTCTACAGTAGCCCTAAACAGACAAACTTCTCTACAGAGCGCTAGTCACTCTCTGCTCTCTCCGATGATGACATTTTTGTCCTGTGTCGGCCCCCGTAGCTTCTCTATGTGCTCCGAAAGGGAGGGGGGGATGCAATTCACAACCTCACCACTAGATGCCGCTAAAAATCACACAGTGCACCTTTAATGCTGCCTTCACATGCTATCGGGATTATCGTAAATACTAGTTTCCTAGTTAAAAAAATAGACATGAATGCCCTCTCAAGTCAAAATTGAAATGCAATGAGCTCGTAATCACGACGTGGGAAATTTCCTATAGCACGTGAAGGCAGCATAAGACCTGAACCGGAAGCGATGTGACCTGTTTTACAGAATACGGAAGTTTGTTGCGCTTAACCCCCATTTTAAAGTAGCTATTTAATGAGAATTCTACTGTGAATAAAAAAGTTTTCAGAAAAAAACGTATGTTTTATTTATTTTATGAATTTTCATAAAAAATAATGTTACAGTGCAAAAATGTATAATAAAATTATTATAGAAATTTGTTCTTTGGTTAATTTTTTCCTCTAAGCTGACAGCGTAAGTAGGTTTATCTACTCCATGCAGTGAACATAGCCATCGTAAAAGCAAAGCTACCTTGATGTGTGACAAGAGTTCCCTGGGGCAAACCACTCTGGGAGCCATCTGTGTTCAAACTGCAGGGATTACACTGCTCAATCCCCGTAGCAAATAAGGGAATTAGGGTGAAATTTAATCATATACCAAATTATAGTCACTGACACGATATTACAGCCCCCCATGAGCTCTGTGTGAATGCAGCTCAGACTGATTGACTTAATCTCATTCCTCAACCTGATTTTGTGATCATGGTATCTCCCTTGCCTGGTATTCTCAATTCTGTTGGATTTCCCTGTGAGCATTTCATGTTCAGATTCTTGAGTGTTTATAGTCCTTTCATTGTAACTGTCAGGATGTCACATGCTGTGTTTATTCATTAACTGGCTAGATATGACAGCGTAACGGTTCTCATGCTTGTGATGCTTTCATCATGTGATTCCCTGTTTTGTAGAGTCAAGAGTGCTGTTGAACTGGTTTGATGCAAGTTATTGATCTTCCATTCAGTGTGTGGCCAGTCATTTGGATACTTTCAGTTCTTTTTTCATATAGTCTATTTCTCATTGCAAAAGCTATATCATGTTCAGAATTTATTCTCAAATTCATATTGAGTAAATAAATTGGCACTTGCCCAGCCCAGCCACTTCAGAAACACTTGGTTTTTGCAAATATACTGTTAGATGTAATTTATCATATTAAAAATAGACATTGTATCATTGAACGACCATGTACCGGTGCATGATGACAATAGTCGTACAGTTTCCAATTTGAGAGCTACTGGAGATACCAAGATACCAAGAGTTGCAGATGGGAATAAAAATGTTAAAGGTGCATTCTGATAGCACATGAAGGCAGAATGAGTCATAAATTTGCACTCATCCATATAACGGCAGTGAACACTGACCAGCATCAAGCTTTTTAGAAAATACGCAAAAGTAGGCTATCACAGAATGATCCCATGCGACACGTGTCATATATTCCAAATGTTCTGGGAGTATATGATATAAAATGTAATGAATTATTTAATGAAAATCCTGACCTTGGCTGTTGGTCTTCAGTGCATGGCTACGTGGCTACATTTGTGTTCATTCCGTCTCACTCTTTATTTCTCACAACTTTTTCTGGGCGAGACGGAGTGAACTGTTGTGCTACATGAACGCGCACGTTGCATAGCAGTGCACTGAAGACCAATGGCCAAAGTCAGGATATTTGTTAAACAACACATTATTCTTTTTTAAATTCTCCTTTTGGTCCATAAAAGAAAGAAGGGCATACAGCATTAGAACAACTCTAGAGTGAGTAATTTATGGCTTAATTTTCATTTTAGGGTAAACTATCACTTTAAGTGTAAACAAAATTGAATGTGTTGCCTATCATTATATTCGTCTTAAAGTAACAACAGCCTAATATACCATCTATGTCATTCAAGTTAAACAAAAAACAAAGACAAAGAAAAAATATATGGTGTTTTATTCCAGAAATGTTTAAAATGTCATATACATGTTCAAAAAACACCCATTATCAAACATGTTTGTGTGGCCTATTGACAGGCCCCTAGTGACATTGCAAAACCAACTCAACTCTTAAAGTGATTTAACAAATACTTTACTTGTTGAGGCACTTCAAGGGTTGATACCAGACATCCGTTCACAGTCCCTCTTCTCTTTGCTCTTCATACAGGTCAATGATTCTCCAGTGTATACAACTGTGTATATGAATGTGTGGCACTCTGGGGTCACAAAACTCCACTCCACGTCCCACGCCAAGCTTGTTTTTTTTAGAATTCTTCTTTCAGTTCCCTTCTCACATAAAGATACACCCATTCATGAACAAACACACACAATAAACATTTACTCTCTTACACAGGAAGTTTGTGCTTACACTGTCATTGGTCATGAGGGGACATGCTTAAAAAATCGACAAAACGTTCCAGTATATTTCAGGGAACTTTAACACAAATCTCAAATCCTCTGTATAGTTTAGTTTTCTAATTTGCCTTTCAATTAGCACATGATCATTGTAAGTGTCTTCCTTACATTGTCTGTCTGTCTTTCTTTTTTTCTTTCAAATTTTGTTGTACAGGAGAAAGCTCTAATGTAAACTTTTAAACTTATAGAATTTACATTTGTGGATGAATTACATTAATGTTTAGGTATGGGTTTGAAAGAAGTCTCTGATGCTCATCAAGGCTGCATTCATTTGATCAAAAATAAAGTAAAACAGTAATATTGTGAAATATTATTTCAATTTAAAATAACTTTTTTGTATTTTAATATGTTTTAAATTGTGATTTATTCCTGTGATGGCAATGTTAATCAGCATCATCACTCCAGTCTTCAGGGTCACATGATCCTTCAGAAATCATTATAATATGCTGATTTGGTGCTCAGGAATAATTTATTATTATTATCAATAATTAAAATAGTTGTGCTTCTTAACAGTTTGTGGAAACTGTGATCGATTTTTTGTTCAGGATTCTTTGTGAATACAAAGCTATAAATATAGAAAAGAAATCAAAATAATCAATGTCTTTATTGTCACTTTTAATCAATTTAATGCATCCTTGGTGAATAAAATATATATATATTTTTTAAGAAAACACAAACTTTTAAATGGTTATTTATTTATTTATTTTGAATGAAATAATCAGTTCTATACTAATATGAATGATAACATTAATTAAGATTGAAGATTCTAATCACAAAGTCTACACATATTTTTTGCTAATGTCTTGGGTGTTTTCTATAGGCTACAGCTTGTCACCACACTGGCCTATTAACTATTGTAAAACCGATGAACCGACCCATAAACAGCATGTAAAAACCAAACAAACTGTAATTGCCTACTTTTCTTCTCAGTCAAACAGGCCTTTCTTGTCTAAGTCGTTTTTAGTTATAGCATTAGTGGATCCGACTGCTGACAGTCAAAAGTCTGGCTAAACTAACAGAAATTATATGACCGAATTTGAATCTTTAATTTGTAATCATATAAAGTCCATGGCAGCAGAGGGCTCAGTCAAGCATCAGAAGTCTATCACAGAAAATAATTTTCACCAAAGTGAGCGATGACCTCTGACTCCACACTGGAGCCATGGGAAAGTTTGCTGGGAAAGCTTAGACAGACACAGCCAGACGGTTCCAAGTCCCAGTCCCTATCTTTGGATGCCAGATACCCCCCACCCACACCAAAACACACCCAAGCGCTAGAAATCAGCCCACGCTCGCACACACATGCTCTCTCACAGATATATTCACACACAAAAACCCAGATGTGCGCAGCTCACCCACCCACACACACTCCCAAACACTCGAAAGCACTAAACATAAATACCTGCCCACACTTGCTTGCGTTTACGAAGATACGCAAAGACACAAAGTTCGTTCGAATGAATTTCCACGTTCAGCTACTTCCCTGCATGTCTGCATCTAATCCTCGCTTCGCCCTCTCACACATGCACAAATTCACACACTCTCTGCCTTCCTTACACACATACTTCAAAAAAATTGTGAAATTCTAGTTGTCTTTGTTCATGTTCACCTCTGTGGACATTCTCTCTCGCTCTTCCTCTTCTTCTCGTATGCACCCTAACGAGTGCAGAATTCAGTGTTTATATGTGTGTGTGAATGTGGGCGTCATGGTGTGGAGAGGGAGGTCTTAGATGCTGAATAACAGTAGTGTGTCTCTGGCAGCTGTGTGTGAGAGCGACCGAGTGCAGAGCTGTGTGGGCGTCCTCAGCGCGGCGGCCATGCAGAGACTGTCGGGCTCAGACCGGGCCTTGTGGCTTGTAGCCACCACACTAATTGGGTAGAGTTGAAGTATATGCTCTCCACAGCCTGAAATACACCGGCAGTAAAAGTCTGAAGTACCCACAATGCTTGTTTCACACAGAGTCTCGTGTTACAGGGGATTCAAAATTTTATAGAATGCATTTTGATGTGAATTTGGCCTTACAGGTACAAAAAAATTAGATTTCAACAATTCAAACTCCTCAGTGGAATGATTTGATGCATATTTCAGTCTCACAGAAAGATTTCTCCTATGATTGAATCAGAACATAGCTCTGCTGCAGTCATAAATAGATAAAAAGATTTGAATGAGAATGAAACAATAAGCAATGAGAGGCCGCGAGGGATTAGGTGTGATGTCAAGCAGAGCAGTGTGAAGCAAATCAAACAGAAATATGAAAAAAATACACCAACGTTCAATACATAGTTACATTTATTGATGATCATAATTTGAATAAATAATTCTTAAAAAGCCAAAGTAGTTCATTAACCTCCTTGATAAAAAAACAAGAGCTTAAGCCAGCTTAAGTTGGTTTGCTGTCTAGTGGCTGGTTTTGCTACAGCACCTTTAATTAAAGTTTCTTTTTGAATGAATGCTGCAATAATTAAGCATTTCTGTAGACTTTCTTGGAATTTAGACAATTTTTTTGGGTGGTGGGGGTAGAGATCCAGGGCCGAGTGACTGTTTCCCTACCAAAGCTTAATAAAAGAAACCAAGATGTTTTGCCTGAATTGCAAGAATGTTGGATACAACGTGGATGAATCAGAACAAAAGCCAATGCATTCCATGCAAATCTGTGTAAAAGGGGAAGGCTAATGAGGCTGAGGCTTTCAAGCTTCAACAAGAACAAAAGTATCTCATATGACTATGTGCTATACACTGATCAGGTATAACATTATGACCACCTTCCTAATATTTTTTTGGTCCCCCTTTTGCTGCCAAAACAGCCCTGACCCGTCGAGGCATGGACTCCACTAGACCCCTGAAGGTGTGCTGTGGTATCTAGCAGCAGATCCTTTAAGTCCTATCCTTCATGGATCAGATTTGTTTGTTTAGCACATCCCGCAGATGCTCGATTGGATTGAGATCTGGGGAATTTGGAGGCCAAGTCAACACCTCAAACTCATTGTGCTCCTCAAACCATTCCTGAACCATTTTTGCTTTGTGGCAGGGCGCATTATCCTGCTGAAAGAGGCCACAGCCACCAGGGAATACCGTTTCCATGAAAGGGTCTACATGGTTTGCAACAATGCTTAGGTAGGTGGTACGTTTCAAAGGATGGCAGGACCCAAGGTTTCCCAGCACAACATTGTCCAAAGCATCACACTGCCTCCGCCGGCTTGCCTTCTTCCCATAGTGCATCCTGGTGCCATGTGTTTCACAGGTAAGCAACGCACATGCACCCAGCCATCCACATGATGTAAAAGAAAACGTGATTCATCAGACCAGGCCACCTTCTTCCATTGCTCCGTGGTCCAGTTCTGATGCTCACGTGCCCACTGTTGGCGCTTTCGGCGGTGGACAGGGGTCAGCATGGGCACCCTGATTGGTCTGCGGCTATGCAGCCCCATACGCAACAAACTGCGACGCACTGTGTATTCTGACACCTTTCTATCAGAACCAGCATTCACTTCTTGAGCAATTTGAGCTACAGTAGCTCGTCTGTTGGATCGGACCACACAGGCCAGTCTTCGCTCCCTACGTGCATCAATAAGCCTTGGCCGCCCATGACCCTGTCGTGGGTTCACCACTTCCTTGGACCACTTTTGATAGATACTGACCACTGCAGACCAGAAACACCCAGAGCTGCAGTTTTGGAGATGCTCTGACCCAGTTGTTTAGCCATCACAATTTGGCCTTTGTCAAACTCGCTCAAATCCTTACGCTTGCCCAGTTTTCCTGCTTCTAACACATCAACTTTGAGGACAAAATGTGCACTTGCTGCCTAATATATCCCACCCACTAACAGGTGCCGTGATGAAATATCGGAGTCATCACGCCGGAGATGGATCCATTGAGGATGCCATGTCGATGAGCAATTTCAGAGGGGAGACTAATTGACACTGCAGACACTTCAGAGATGCGTTGGTCATGTCCAGACGCAGGTCCACCATCTGATCTGGATACAGCCCGGATCCGGCTGACTGCAGTAAACCTCGGGATAAACAGAGAGACTAACATTAGCATAGATGTCATTCTTCTTATGATGTAACGAGTACATCAGGTGTTATGGGAAGTGTTCCCGGTTCCGGCTGACCTAGTTTATGCAGTCTAACAATCATTTAATTGATTTGAATAAAATATAAATTAAAAATGTTTTATGTGTATGCCATAGTAAAGAGATGTGTTTTTAGTCTAGATTTAAACTGACAAGAGTGTGTCTGCTTCCCGAACAATGCTAGGAAGTCTGTTCCAGAGTTTAGGTGCTAAATAGGAAAATGATCGACCGCCTGCAGTTGATTTTGATATTCTTCTCAATGAATCGGTTCGGTTGATCCCGTTCACAAAAACAATGATTCGTCCACAAGCTGTTAACAGCTCACTGAAAGATTAGTACATATCGAATTCAATTTCGGTATGTTCCTCTCACAAAACCATATTATGACTTAAGAAGACATGGAATATAGTGCCCAAGTCATGGACAACAATTCTGATATTTTTGTTTTTTTTATGTTACTTTATTAGTGCGTGAAAGCTTCAGTCCTCAAACATGAATCAGCGGCCAACAGTCGTCAAAATGTAGCCTTTCTTTGTTTGGAACAACAAAAGGGTGAGTAAATTATGATTTATTTTTAATTTTTGCGCCAACTATATAGCCTACCCACTAGGATACTATCTGAAACATTCATTAGCAAGTGTGTTTACATGCGCTCAGCAAGTTCCATTTCTAACATCTTTAGACTGAAATCCTGCTACAGCTCGTTTATTTATTTATTGCAAATTCCATTCAGGATGTACATCACGTCACGTTAATCGAACCACAAGAGGGAGTCTCTGTCTCTGAACATGTATTTAATTCGTCAAATACTCGATTACGCTTGCTGCTTGCCTGCTAAATGAGTTTAAAATGAACAATACGTCATGATTATTGGGCATCCCTGTTGTCATAATTAATAAAAGAATATAAACTAATACATGCAGTTTAGTGTATAAATAAAATGGAATGCACACATAGGTAAAAGAAAAGAAGTATGTATTTCTGTGCATAGGCTATGCAGCAACCACTCATTCTTTTAAGGATGAAGTCTGTGTGGTTTAATTGGCTGAATCTCCTCCAGACCCTTTGCTCTTGTGTATATTGGCCTCACATGACAAAAGGACCTTTTATCTGATCACTGACTGGAGAACTAATGGAGCAGCTGTCAGATCTGTGTGCCCAGACCGTAATGACATCGGCTTCTCCAGAACAGAACAGGTAGCCCACTCGCTCTCAACGCCCACGGCCTGTGGCTCATTTCCCCTGGGCTTTGAACTGCCCTCATTCTGACCTCTCTCTTTATTTCCCTGTGTTCCCTCTCTCTCTCTCTCCTTTTCTGAACTTAACAGGGTATGTTGGGCATTGTGCTTTGCCACATCTCTCCTTATGCTCTCTCTCTCTCCCTAGAGGACAACCAATCGGTTTATCATCCTGTCTGAATTGGATTTTCCCATTGCTTTTCTAAAACAATTAATTTCCACTAATGATACCCTCATGTCACGATTCGATACATATCGCGATACTGACCTCACGATACAATATTATTGTGATACTACAAGACATATAGTAAAAGGTTAACAAAAAAATGTACTGTTGAGTAAAATGCAAAATTTGGTATAACATTGGGGGTGTAAATTAATAGCCTTGGACCTGGTGTTGGTAACCTAAAGCACAGGACAATGGTGACACCAAAATAAAAATATTCATGAATCTGAAGCTGAAAATACAGAATTATTAGACAAATATTCTTGCACTCTGTCACTGACTAGATATATTTCAAATAATTCAGGCCACTTTTTACTGGTAACAAGACATTTGGCATTATCAGGACCCACAAATATTCCCTTAATGTATAATAATGCAACAAATATTGCATTATTATACATTATATTCAACATTATATATAGTAGTTTAATGTAGTACTGACACATTGGGCCCTATCATACACCCGGCGCAATGCGACACCCGGCACGGCCCAAGTGTTTTTTGCTAGTTTCAGCCTGACACAGTTATCATTTTCATGTCCAGCGCCACGTTGTTTAAATAACAAATGCACTTGCACCCATCTTTTCGCCCATGGGGCGTGCTGGTCTGAAAACGACGTGTGTTCAGGCACATTGTTGGTGCGTTGCTATTTTGAGGCAACTGAAAGCAACTGCGCCATTGACCAACAAAAACCTGGTCTAAAGTCACAATAGCACAGTATTTTTTGTTATTTAAAGGAACACGGCGACTTTTTTGGACTTTAGCTTATTCACCGTATCCCCCATAGTTAGATAAGTCCATAAATAGCATTTTTATCTCCGTGCATGCCATAACTCTGTCTGACGCACCCAACGCTAGCCTAGCTTAGCACAAAGACTGGAGGTAAACGGCTCCAGCTAGCCTACTGCTCAATAAGTGACAAAATAATGCCAACATTTTCCTATATGTATGTTGTGATGTGTATAGTTACATTGTGTACTAAGACCGACTGAAAATGAAAAGTTGCAATTTTCTAGACTGATATGGCTAGGGACTATACTCTCATTCCTGTGTAATAATCCAGGAACTTTGCTGCCGTACCGTGGGTGCAATGATATTACGCAGCGCCTGAAAATAGTCCCCAGCACGCTCTCTGTGCAAGTAGGTTGTCACGTTGGTTATGTTGACAGAAGTTAGCCTATTTTCAATATCATTGAGTCTGCTGCACCCATGGTACGGCAGTAAAGTTTCTGGATTATTACGCAGGAATGAGAGTATAGTCCCTAGTCATATCGGTCTAGAAAATTGCAGCTTTTCATTTTCCGTCGGTCTTAGTACACGATGTAACTATACACATCACAACATGTAAATAGGAAAATGTTGGCGTTATGGCACGCATGGAGATAAAAATGGTATGTATAAACTTATCTAACTCTGGGGGATACGGTGAATAAGCTAAAGTCCCAAAAAACACACCCATGACTCATTATGAGACTAGGTACAACCCTTTTGGACCATGCGCCTGGTGCATGAACTTAAATTTTTATTTTGAGTAAACTGTACACAATACAGATTGTCACTATCCATGATACATATTGTTGCATTTTTGTATTGCAATATATATTGTGACACAGTATATTGTTACACCCCTAATTTCCACTCTTAATTTCTGGTTGAATGAGCATTGCAAAATGCTGATTTTCTATGGTAAAGTACATGATAACCATAAACAGCTTTTAGTTAGGTTTCACATTTCTCCTTATAGAGCATGATGCTAGAAACACCAAGGTCATGGGTTTGAATCCCACAGATTGCACATACTGATAAAATGTTGAGCTTGAAAGCATCCAAAGTCACTTTGTATAGCATCTGACGAATGCATAAATATAATTGGTTTTCAGTGGTTATGGTAAACCCCTGTTTATGGTTCCTGATTTGTGGATCAGAATGTTTCACTTTAGATTTTAGATTATGTTCTGTTGTGACAGTAAAAAACAGTCTAGGAGGTATGATGCACAAATCAGACGATGGGATCCCTATCTGCTCATTGCCGTTTTTGATAGATTATACAGCTGCTCCTTGGAAACTAAACAAGTGTAATCGGATCAAATCAAATGTTTCTATTGTTTCTATATATGAGGTGAAGCAATTATAAGACCCTTTGTGCAGAGAGTAAATTATATTAATTGAGACTGCAGCTGAGGGGAAACACTTGACGGTGTTCCCACTCACCTGCTTCTGAATGTAATTTACCATGTTGGAGCTCTTTCTGACATACCTTGTTTCGACAAGTGTCATTCACTTTAATTTCAATGTAATGTGAGAGAATGGGACTTTTGTTACAACAGAATTTACTTATTTGTGCACTACT
Organism: Rhinogobio ventralis; assembly: GCA_039654625.1. Lineage (NCBI taxonomy): Eukaryota > Metazoa > Chordata > Actinopteri > Cypriniformes > Gobionidae > Rhinogobio > Rhinogobio ventralis. Next base: position 10,353,105 of record CM077197.1, read on the forward strand.
GTTCAAAAGTTTAGGGTTAATGAGATTTTAATACTTTAATACTTTTATTCAGCAAGGATGCACTGAATTGATCTTAAGTGACAGTAAAGACATTTATATTGTTACAAAATATAAATGTGATTATAATAAAAAAAAATGTTTTGAGAACCAAATCAGCATATTAAAATGATTTCTAAAGGATCATGTGACTGAAGACTGGAGTAATGTCTGCTGAAAATTCAGCTTAGCCATCACAGGAATAAATTACATATTAAAATACAAAACAGTTATTTTAAATTGAAATAACATTTCACAATATTCCAAAGTTGTTGTTGTTGTTGTTGTTGTTTTTTGGGTGGGGGGGGGGGGGGGTAAATTGTTTAAAGGTTATTTTATTATTTATATTAAAGGTTTAAAAGGGATTTAAGGGAATAAAGAAGATATAAGAATGGTAAAAGAAGTTCCAGGTCTAATTATAGGCTTTTGGAGGTATTCCATTTAAACTCTTTGCAAATAATATTTTATTAAAAAACATGCACACATTCACTCTTGTTTGTATGTCTAATATGTGAACATTAATGTTGCCTTCACGTGCTATCGGGATTATCGTAAATACGAGTTTCTAAAGGAAAAAATTGCACATGAACGCCCTCTGATGTCGTGTTTACCACTGGGAAGTTTGGAAATAATTTTGATACCCAAATTCCCGAGATGGGCGTGCCATAATCTTTAAACATGGTGGCGGGGAGAACTACTGCTGTGAAAGGCATGATTTATTAGTTTTTTCCCCAAAACAGCTAGATCGTCTTGTCTTGTCATTTATGTTGTGCATATTTACATATATAAATTTGGCAATTTCCAATTATTGCTCAATTTCTATGGTGTTTACGGCCCTGCTGTGAATCAGTTGTATTCCTTTTGGTGTGATTTCAAGCTTTTCTAAACTCATTGTCAACTGCACAGTTGTCATTTTTAGGATCAATGTGGTAGCCATCTGTCAATCAGCTGTCAAAACAGAAATGTCTAATATTTTTCCTGGCATCTTTCTTTCGAATTTTGGCACACTGTTGTTACATTTATCAGTTCCCGAAATCATCTCAGTTCGTCTCTATCTGTCAGAGAAAATAAGAAGGAAAAAAAGAATCAAGCACGCATGGCACCTTCGCCGGGCTGCTAGCTGTTGCTGGCCTACTTCCTAAAAATAGCATCTAATACCAAGGCAGATTCGAAGACTTTTACTGTACTGCTCTCCCTCTCTTTCTTTTTCTCTCTCACCCTTTCTGGCACCCCCCACCCAACCCAACCTCCACTTTCTCTCTGTCTCCCCTTCTCTCTCTCCTCACACCCTCCTTTATTAGTGGGCACACTGAAAGTGTTGTTTAGCTATTTATATCATTAACTGTGACATGTAGGTTTATTAAACACATTCTATAGAGTATTCACATATTTATTTAAGTGTGAATTGAAATTAGATTTTTCTCTGTGCATTCGGGTGACACATAACAATGCGTACAATCATTAAACAATAAAATGTGAAAAATGCTGTTTAAAGCCCATTTCAGGGTATTACGCTATTTTAACACATTGTTTACAGTTTGACTCGCATATGCTGCTTTCACACAAATAAGTAAAGCTTTCACTTACAGTATTTTATGCTCATTAATGCTTATTAAAATCTCTTATTTCTTATGTGGAGACATCAAACCGCAGGACTAATAAATGAACATGGAAGTAGCAGCAGGTAAAACTCTCCCTATTCTTAGTCTCAGGGTCAGACAGCACATTCATGGAGCACCCACTGCCCGTTCACTGACCGTCTGATGCATATTGTACATTAAACTGGAATGCACTTACTGTTCTAGTAAGTTCTTATCTGATTGCAACAGTCTGAGTGCAACAGTCTCATTCCATAAGTAAAAAATCGTTTTACTTATTTTTTATTTACTCTCAGAAAAAAAGGTACAGTAGAGGTACAATTTTGTTCCTTGGGGAACAAAACGTATAACTGTACCTTTAAAAGGTACACAAATGGTCCTTAGGGTACAATTATACCATTGTTCTCCTATACTTAGAGATACAAAAATGTAGTCCCAGTGACGGCCACTTGTACCTAAAAGGTGTTTTTTTGAGAGTGTACAGCACCTTTCAAAACAAAGTTACAAAGTGATTTACAATAAGAACATATAATAATACAAATACCATCAGATTTAAGAAAAAGCCATACAATAAAAGTGAGTCTTAAGAAGAGATTTAAAAGAGGATACCGTGCTTGCTTGCCTGAGATCCCCAGGCAGGGAGTTCCACAGCAGAGGGTCATAGACAGCAAAATCCCAGTCACCTTTAGTGACAAGTTGAGATTTTGGAACCATTAGTAGGGCCCTACCAGAGCAGCGATCAGGCTCATAGGGAGTTAGCAGATCACAGATCTAGGCAGGAGCCTGACCATTCAAGGCTTTAAAAACAAGCAGTAAAATCAGTTCTAAAACTCACAGGTAACCAGTGAAGGGCAGCAAGGATCGGTGTACAAGGATGTGGTCACTTCTCTTAGTGCGTGTTAAAAGCCTGGCAGCAGCTTTTTAAATCAGCTGCAGTCTTTGGATGTTTCGCCTGCTGATACCAGAATAAAGTGCATTACAGTAGTCAAGTCTGGAAGAGATAAAAGCATGAATGACCTTTTCTAAATCTGCAAAAGAAAGGAATGATTTGATCTTCGTTAGCTGTCTCAGTTGTGCAAAGCAAGACTGCACCACTTTAGTCACCTGAGCATCGAAGGACAATTCTGACACCTAGGTTGTGGGCCTCTTTTCGAACATTAGATTATTAATGCTAGTACTGGGGCTACATGGGTAATTATAAGTATCTCTGATTTGGAGTCATTCGATTGCAGAAAATTTTTCAACATCCAATTTTCGATCTCGGTGAAGCAGGACATGATGCAGGATGCATCTGTGGTACCAGGCTTTATCAGGACATACAATTGTGTGTCATCTGCATAACAGTGGAAATCAATGTCATGACTATGCTGTTTAAATATAACCCACCGCGGTTATATGGTAAGGTGCACAACATTTACGAAACACGCTCGAAGCGGTTAACCAATCACAATACACTGGTCCAGCCGACCAATCAGAGCACTTTGTTTTCGTAAGGAATAGAGACCAGTCGCCAGTTGCTTAAACTCACTATGTCTTCAGAATAGGGACGGGCGATACCACTTATTTTGTTTTCGATACGATACCGATACTTTCAAGGCCAGTATCACCGATATCGATACCGATACGATACTTCTAAACTGAACTTTTAAATGATTAAATGTATTTAATTATTAAAATGACTAAAAGTAAAATGGGTAAAGATACCCACTTAACATTATATTTGAAAGGCATTTTAACATTCAATTTACCTTAATTGCAACTTATTAGATCATATTTTTGTTTACACATGGTTAAAGTATGTTTACTTGTAGTGGTAACCATGGGATTCTACAAATACTAGTTGAACTACGGTCACTGTAGTAAAAAATAAACATTGGTCCTTTCTCACAAGGGATTGCCAGTGACAGGCCGTTGCACCCATAAAATGCAATATTAACAACATTAGCACCCATAAAATTATTTATATTATTTAGTTACAGAATAGAACACGATCAATATCATTAAATTTAAAGAGTGTAATTGCACTATGTATGCTACAACTTCTATTTGTTTATTGTGAAATAACTCAAACATATTATGTTTTTCTGTCTTCTGATGAGCATTGTTCTGGGCTGCGTTTTCAAAAGCATCAATGGTTTCTTATGATACTTTTGGGACACGCAGCTCTGTTTGAATACAGTGTCAGCAGTGAGCAAATGCTAGCTCTGTCTGATCGATTGGTTCTGTCTTGCAGCATTTGCGTGTGTACTGAGTTCAGAATCAGATCATGGTTCAGAGCAGGAAAATAGTCCTATACTACACAATTATTTGCTTACATAGGTTATTCATATTGTATGCATTAAATAATCTTTTTAAATAAACAAAATTACTGGTAAGAAAAAAACACTATTATTTTTATTTGAGTATCGATACTTTTCGATGCTCACGTCAGTGAAACCAGCCAAAGTTAAAACTAAACGGAGTGTTACTGACAGACTGGGAAGAGAGGTGCTGCAACAACGTGAAATATGTGAAAGATAATGTGTCTTTTGAACATTCAAGCATAAAAAAAACATTCTAGTAGTCCCTAAAAACAAAATCAAGACTTTGGAAAAAGACTGTTACCTATGATTCTGGAAAAAAAATCTTGTGGCGAGCAAATTGCAGCAAAGGAACTATTTATCAGTCTGATTGGAAACAATGTCACATTTATAAGGTACTGAGCAGTTGCAACAAGCACTTGTGAAGAAGAACTAATCAAACTGTCATCGATTTTTCTTTGAGGAACTTATTGGTAGAAGTAAACTAGCAACGGTTTGACCACTTGAGACTACCCTCTTCCTAACCTAAATCTTTAAAATGGCTGAATTTAGAATAGCATAATCTAACTATTTTTGTATACGCCAGAAATAAGAGTAGTATGCTATTTTGAGTCATATTCATTTCCTGCTGGGTACTGATTAGCAGCATTTTCAAGAATTGTGAGTCATTCCAAAGGACAGTGTGCTGACTAAAAAAAACTTTAGACATAATTTTGATATTTCACAGTTCATGAAGAAGATGATTTGAATTGATATTTTTATGTTAATGGATAAAATCAGTGTCCTTTGCTGTCCAGTCAAATGACAAACATATGAACAACCTTGTGCTTTGAGAACAGAAGAATTACATGTCATGTTAGCTGCCCACATACAACCAAATACAAAATACTCCAAATTCACAAATTGTTTTGTCAGCCAGCTTGCTTCCTCGGTTTATCTAAAGTACATGCTTTTTTTACATGCAGAGGAGAATCTCAGCCGTAGTCTTTTGGCCATGGGTGTCTGATGCAGCCTAATCCAGTGTGTGTGTGTGTGCGTGCGTGCGTGCGTGCGTGCGTGCATGCGTGCATGTGTGTGTGTGTGTGTGTGTAAGAGAGAGAGAGAGAGAGAGAGAGAGAGAAAGAGAGAGAGAGAGAGAGAGAGAGAGAGAGAGAGAGAGAGAGAGAGAGAGAGAGAGAGAGAGAGAGAGAGGGGAAAGGATTAGAGCCAGCTGAATCACTGTGTGTGGGAGTGTAAATATCCTGAAAGAGGAGCAAGTAGTGGCTGCATACAGGACCACAGCCCCTCCCAGCATCTCCCTTTTCACTCCTCTTCCTGCTGCAGACCCCCAAAATATGTCTGTGAGCACATCTCTCAATGAATCTCCGCTTCTGACGCTTAGGAGCAATAAGAGAGATGTGCTGAGGGGAGAGGTTTGTTTTGGTTGAGTCACTGTAACAATGAAAGTCTCTCAGTCACAAACCCCTTAGAAGGGTATAGTTCCCAGTGGGTATTCACTACACAAGGACCACACTCAAAGAAAGCATGCACATCTGTGCATGTTCAAAAGTAAGAAAGACTATTGATATTGATTAAACATTTTGCTTCGGGTTTGTTTTCTAACCTCCACCTTAAATATTAAAAAGCAAGCAATTTAGCACAAACTGCTTAATGTAATTCCAGCCTTAGGTGTTTTATAATTTTTTGTGTGTTTTGAAAACTTCTTTTAAGAAATGTATGATTTGAAAATCTCCTTTTTACTAATAAAATGTAAAGTTCAAAATTTGACAATCAGCAACATCATCGTATTTGCATACTGAACTGCGACTGGTCTTCTTACTTGTCTCTTTTTGCATACTAAATTGTAATTCTTCCTTTCCTGCATCTATTTAGATAAACCCTCGCTCCAAAAAAATATGTAATAATTTAACAGAATTTTCCGTATTTATTTTTTCAGGTGTTTTACCTGTATTTAAAATTTTGCACTTCATTGTGTTCCTGTTAGGGTTAACGGGAATGTCCATAAAATAACTGGATAATGTCCGGGTGTCATAAATTCCCTGTTTGTTTGTGGACTTGTTATTTCCTGTCTTGTGCCATGTTTTGTAGTCCTTTGTAGTTTGATTGTATGTTGATTAGTATTCCTAGGTGTTTCCTATTTACCACATCCCCTTATTATCTTGTTAACCTTGTTTCCCTTTGTGTATATATACCACAGTGCTTCAGTTGTTGTTTGTTGGTCATTGCTCCTGTATGTGTGTTCCTGTTGTTGTGCTGCTGCCTGTTTTTTTTTTGGATACCCTTGTTCTTGGATCTACTGTTGATGTTGTTTGTTATTAAATCGTTCATGCTGCATTTGGATTCTCACTCTGCTTCATCCCTGCTCACGTTACACTGGGTAATAAGCTGCCAGTACCTTTACTGTTATTTTACAGGTTTATTTTTTTACAGTGCTCTATTTTGGCAATATTCTCTGAACAAATCAGTTTGAGAACCGCTTTTACTGATTCAGTCCAATTCATTAGAAATTGTGTAAAAATCTGACTCAAAAGAATGATTGGTAACACTTTATTTTACTGTATCTTTGTTATTACTATAGTAATTGCTCTTAATTACATGCAACTAACCTAAACCAAACCCTAACTGTAACTCTATAGTAAGTACATGTAGTTAATTATTATTACTCAGTACTTAAATATATAATTATACTGTAACACAGACCTTAAAATAAAGTGTAACCGAATAATTTGTTCATGAATTAGACGTTGCTACCATATTAGACCGCCTTGATTTAACCTCACGGTGTTTACATTTACTATGATTATGATAAATACCACAATGTGTCATATAAATGCCTTGAAGTTTTTGTTTGGTTCAAGGTCATAATCAAAATCCAATTAGTATAAGTGAATCAGAATGTAAACACATTATATTATCACATATAATGTATTATTATTCAGTGTGTGCTTTTTTTTTTTGTGTATATATTTTATATAAATAAAAGCTTATAGTGTGTATATATATATATTAGTGCTGGGTATATATATTAATGCATGTATATACTGTATATATAATTTATCTTGTATATAAATATAATTTTTAAAAATAAAAATATAACACTTTTCTTCAGCTATTTTTTTTCTTTAATAACATTTAGCAAATTTTTCTGAGACAAAAAAAAACTTAACCTAAACTTGATAACCTGTACACTATATGCTCCTTTGCAGTATTTCCTTCAGGAAATCCAAATCTATGTTTTCTTCATTTTGTGTGTGCGTGTTTTAAATTACAATCTGGAGACCCAGCATTGAATAACTTGCACTAGCTAATTAACTCATCTTTAGAAAGTGTATTTTTAAAAGTAAGAAGTAATTATGTTGTTTATGAGATTGCCTGCAGATCTTGTTGTTGGCCATCAGTGCAGAACTCTATAAATGGAACAGGTAGAGCTAATAAGATGTGAAACTGGGCCCACTGGAATGCACAAGGACTCAGTATGTGACAGGCTGTAGGCAGCAGGTGAATTTGCACTGGAGGAGGAGGGGGCAAGAATAGCACCGGTGTGGGCGTACAGGCGGCCACCGAACCGTAATGCTGTATGCTGGCGTATTTTCAGTAAGGTCAACAAACATGATAAATGTCCATGTATATATATGTGAGGCGGTGCATGCGGCTGATATGAGGTTTGGTATTCCATGCAGCAGCCTCCCACGCGCCGCTACCGCCCACGCCAGGATCTGCGTCACGCAGGCGCGTGGGAGTGAGAGAGCAATGTAGCAAGCGCGGAATATCCCAATTCTGGCAGTAGGGGAGAGAGCGGAAACCAACTAGTTTGAGAGTCCCTCCGTAGTTCAAACTACAGAGTGTGTGAGAGTTAATTCAATAACAGAGAGCCGAAGGACGCGTCGCTGATCCGCCCGAACGCGCGGCACGTAACTGGACGTCAGGTGAAGCGTCGCGTAACACAACAGACCGTCATAATTCAGAACTTTAATAATCATACAACCAGACGCAGCCTTTGGAAGAGTTTTTGTGGGAAAAGACAAAGAAAGAAAACTAAAAGGTACGTTTATGCCAATACTTTTTTTTCCAATGCCGCTTGTAAATGTAGTTGAGCGCTAAATTCATGCATTGTGTGCAACTTTCCTGCGTGTTTTTGTGATCCATGTGCGCGCGTGCAGACCGGACAGCTCTCGGTACCGTGTGTGAACGCGCCCCCGTGGGCGTCTGGTCGTCGGCAGCTGTGTGTGTACAGCATCCTTAGCGATTCTTCACTTCCAAGGGTAGTTTTCCCAATGCTTTCCAGTGTGCAATAGCTTTTAAATGTGTGAATTTCAGAGGCTGATGTGTTTTTTCCCCAGAGAAATTTCAAGAGTTAGCTATACTACAGGGTATAATATTGACTATCATTTAAAATATTAAATTATTTATATATATTGATATGTTTTTATTTAGAAAAATATAACTAAAATGTTATGTAGGATAATAATACTTAATATAGTTGTATGCAGATATTACAAGGCCAAGCACACCAACAGTGTAAATGTGTGTAAAATATTTTATATAGTATTCCTGTTGATTTTGGGCAAATTGATTTAAGAACTGTAGATGAAATGACTTGTAAACAGTTGCTTAGCATCTTTAACCAATAGCTGTTAGATAATTGATTGGGTTTTGTCAAGGGGTTGTGCCATTGATACATGTAATTTTTTGTGTCAGTATGCCAAACTGTTGCCAAGAAAAAGCCTATTTGGCACGTTATCACCAAATTTGTTAATGTACACAAGTTATTTTGCCAGCATGGTCTGAAGATGATCTGACATTAATTTGAGAAATGGTGTAGGCAGATTTTATTTTATTTTTTAAATGTTTTCTATTAAATTTTAAATGGCTGACACACAGTATGGCTGACCATGCAAGCATTTTCCAATTAAATTCAAAATTACAGATTCATTGTATGGCTGACCTTGCCACACTGGGTATCTTTTTTTTTAATTATTATTAATTCATTTATTTCATGGCTTCATCTTCAAACTGCTTGTTTACTCTATATTTCTAAAGCTCAAATTTAACAATTTCCTCCTAGCGGTTCAATAGACTTCCATAGTCTGCGATGGCATAATAAATAATGTCATTACAAAAAGTTCCTGTAATTTAACTACCTTTGATGCTTGGCCCCTAAAAATAACATGATGCTGTCTCTGTCAGAAATGGTTTATTATTTTTCCCATAAACATTAGTAATAGTTGATGCCTCATGTTTAGTTTATTATTTGAGTAATAATTGAAATGAGGTAACAGGAATTTTTGTTTTGAATTGTTTTCTGTCCTGTGAATGTATGACTCATTGTTTACCGCCTCATTGTACACACTGGGCCCCCCAAAAAACAACTTAATGTTACTAATATTAAATGCAAAGTGGTGAACTTTTGTCATGCCTGTTTTCCTACTCTACTTTCCTCACCAATATTTTCCACCGTTATCTTAAATAAAACCTTTGATGAATTGTATTTGGGTGAAAGGCACTGCCACCTAAATGAGTGTTTTGCATCCATCTTTTGACTAGCTTTAAACATAAAAGAGCATCAAGGAATGATGATGAAGACATTTGTATCTGTGAGCTATATTGTGAAGGTATACTGTGGCAAGTTATTTTACATCTTATGATATTTGTTATTAACTACATACCCCTTTTTATTAAAGAAATAGCTGACTCAAAAAGGGAAATGCTCATCCTCATTTCATTCTAAGCATGACAATCTCTCTTCCATGGAACCTAAAATAAGAAGTGTAGCAGAATGTTGCTGCTGCTTTCCATCAAGTGAATGGTGAAAAGAGTATATACTATTCCAAATCAAGTCGTTTAAAGGATTAGTTCACTTCAAAATGAAAATTTCCTGATAATTTACTCCCCACCATCTCATCCAAGATGTTCATGTCTTTTTTTCTTCAGACAAAAATAAATTAAGTTTTTTGAGGAAAACATTCCTCATTCCATTTTTCTCCATATAATGTACTTCAATTGCAACCAACGGGTCGAAGGTCCAAATCAATGCAGTTTCGAAGGGTTTCAGAGGCTGCACGATCCCAGCTGAGGAATAGGGTCTTATCTAGCGAAACATCTGTAATTTAAATTTATTTATTTTTTTAAATAAACATTTATATACTTTTTAACTTTGGTGGTGTTCTTTACGACGTATGACGTCATCACGTCTCGCACGTGACGTACATGAAAGTACCGATCCAGTGTTAAAATGAACGTGCAAAGACTAAATCAAACGCCCTTTACAAAAATAAAGGTAAAACGATGATGTCAGACAATTTTAAAGTTGGAGGAGAACATGAGATGGAGTTTTTCGGCACTGGGTCGGTACTTTCACATACGTCACAGCCGTGACCTTTCCAACGTGATGGCGTCATACGTCGTGAAGAACAACACAGAAGTCACGCATTTGAGGTTAAAAAGTATATAATTATTATTTAATTTTTTTTTAAATGACCGATGGTTTCGCTAGCGTTCAGTGGAGAAAAAATATGGAGAAAAATCCTGGAATGTTTTCCTTAAAAAAAGCTTAATTTCTTTTCGACTGAAGAAAGAAAGACATGAACATCTTGGATGAGATGGGGGTGAGTAAATTATCAGAATTTTCATTTTGAAGTGAGGTTTTTTTTTTTTTTTTTGGTTATTTCTGGAGCTCGACAGCCCCTTCTCACTATTCAGTTTCATTGTATGGACAAAAGCAGCATGAACATTCTCCTAAACATCTCTTTTAGGGCCAGATTTACAAACAAAAACTACTGTCAGGATCTACTAAAGACACAGTAAAAAATAAAAACTGGAAAGGCGTAGACAGTTATTTTTGCGGCTGAACTTATTGCATATGCATGTGTAGGAGTTTCCCTTTCAGATGCAAATTTTATAGGAGGAGAGTATTTAAATGAATCACGTAATGTGATTTACTAAGGTTTGTGCTAGTCAATTTACTGGTATTTGCGCCATTATTTACCGCCTAAAAAACATGTAATAAAACAGACGCTAATTTGCGCTGCTCTTGGTAGATTGCGTTGGTCATTATGGAAATTATCTGGCTGCATTCTTTAATTTGTGCGACACCTAGAGATCACGCACAGAACTTTCCACTCCCATCGCCGCTTGCACTTTTACGCTAATTTGCCTCATTTAGTAAATCTGGCCCTTAGTGTTCCACAGAAGAAGGAAAGTCATACAGGTTTGCAATGTGACATAAAGGTTGTAAATGATGATAGAATAAAATTTTTTGAGTGAACCATCCCTTTAGGGGATACCCAATTGATTATGTATACACAAATGTTTCCTTAGCTTGTTCTTGTTCCTCCACTTAAGAAGTGTATCGATTGTGTTCCTCTAGTAATGCCTTATGCTCCTTTCACAAAAACAAGCCCTTATAGCTTTCATATGGAGAGCAGCTGTTCCACAAACATTCAGTCTGATGCACAGGACTGATAGGTCGCCTTTCCTAAGAAGCTTCTTTTCATAAGCTTCATGCAACTATTTAGGACAGGTCTCGATGTGAATCCATTATTCATTTAGATTGATAAGAGGCCGCTGTTGGGCAACACGAGTACGTGCTGTGAGTGCTCTCAGCGTGTTGCGTGAAGCCCTGGCCTTAGATCTCCAGCATTAGGAACCCAGCATGCTGCGGGGAGAGGGAGCTTTGGATAAATTGCTGCCTAAGTGCCATCCATTCTGATACTGAATTGGATTCAACAAGGCACCCTTCACTTGGGTCTAGGCCTCAGTCATCCATTAGAGTGGCGGATCACTCTGCTGTGCAGTGGGGCGCCCTCATTAGACTCCATACACTCACTCATCAGTACTCACAATCAGCCTTGCTGTGTTACTGTTCTTACTCACCTCTAGTACACTAACAGTCATGATGATTTAGCAGCGTCTGTCATCTTTTACCACCACTGAAAGAATGATAATCGAGGCCCGTTATTGGCATTGTTATTGATCTTTAAAAGTGGTTACTATTTTTATTTTATTGTATTACATTTTCATCTTGAAGTATACAAGTATATCATAGAGATGCCATAAAACAGAATGCAAAATTAAGAAAACATTCCATTGATGAGCAGTAGTTGCTGATTTTCTGCAAAAACTCAGAGTTTCTTGAGATATCTCTAGGGGTCAGAATAGAACATATTCACAAAATATGATTCACAAATGCATAACCTAAATTCTTATTCACAAAATATGATTCACCACTATAAAACTGAAAAGGCTTGAGAGGGTATTTGGAAGTCCTCCGACTGCTTCCCTGGAGGAACCTCTAGCCATCATTTTGAATGTGCCTCATTCCTATTGTGTACTCAAGAAAATTCAATATAAAATCTCAATGCATTTCCAATGTCATTCCCTTGTGATGGGGTTACTCGAGAAACTGTTGATAGGCTCTAGAGTTCTTGTAGGAACTTATGGGATCCTTTTGGAAGTTCCACAGTTCCACAGAGGTTCTCCACAGGGTTCTGTTAGTATGGTGATGATTATATGCATATGCATATTAACTTTAATTAGGGAATGTGTTTTTATGTTGCACATTTGTGAACCATTTATTGTGAATATGTTTATTCTGATTCAATTCTGACCCCATGAGATCTCAACAAAATTTGTCACCCAATCTCAGAGTTTTCCCATTGTTGTGGTTTGCATATCGTTTCTAAAACGCATATCTCCCTCAACAGAAAAATAAGCAAATGAGCTTGGTTACCACATTAGTATGCGTTACAGTCTCTGACAAAGTTTGCAGAGAGCATTATATGTGTGTGTGTGTTTGTCGTACATTCATAATCCCTGGATCCTTTTGAGGAAGAAGTGGGTGAATTAAAGTGAAATGCAGAAAGCTATCTTCTTAGCACGCACACCTACCGTCCCACTCCCACACGACTCCATTACCCCACCTCCCTTCCCTGCAGCCAATCTTGCTTTTATCGGTGCTGCTGCGGATCCAGATCCTGACAGTGGCAGCTGTAGAAGCAAGATCCCGGCAGAAACAAATGAGGCCTGTGCTGAGAGAGCCCACCTACGCGTGTTGCAGAGGTGGAGTGTGGTATGTGACTCTCCCAGCAGCCCAGGAGCCTGACAGGCGCTCTCTTATAGTCGCCACTATTGGATCCAGCCACACATTTCTCTTCCTCCCCCTGCTGTGGCAGCCAGTGTCCTCTCCTAGCGGTTTTGCTTTGTTTCCTGTAATTGCTTACTTTGTTCCTTCCTTTGTTCAGGTATGGCAGCGACTTTACCCAGAACCCTTGGGGAGTTGCAGCTCTACCGCATCCTTCAAAGGGCCAACCTGCTGTGCTACTACGATGCCTTCATCCAGCAGGGCGGCGACGATGTTCAGCAGCTCTGCGAGGCTGGCGAGGACGAGTTTCTCGAGATCATGGCACTCGTGGGCATGGCCAGCAAGCCGCTGCACGTCAGACGCCTACAGAAAGCTCTGCGCGATTGGGTCACAAACCCTGCCCTGTTCAATCAGCCCCTCACGTCCCTGCCCGTCTGCAGCATTCCCGTCTACAAGCTGCCCGAAGGGTCACCCACATTGTTGGCTGGTAACGGTGCCCGTGGAGACACCCAAGTCAAAGTGCCCAAGTGTTTGGCAGCTGCTTGTGTAGATCCTGGAAAAGGAGAATCAGGCAATGGGAACTCTTCAGCCACCGTTTCACCCCTCCAGAGTGGCAGCGAGCCACGTTTTTGGGCCAGTCATGGCACAGAGAGTGAGCACAGCCTTTCCCCGGCAGAACTGGGCTCTCCGTCTTCCCCTCGGGATGGCCTAGAGGCACTTGATGCGGCTGCAGTTCAATCCGTGGCGGAGTGCGTGGAAAGAATCTCTCAGACTTTGCCCAAGAGTGACCATGGAGAGGTTAAAGAACAGTTAAAGGGAAATAAGAAGCTTGCCAAAATGATCAGCCACATCTTCGATATGAGCGACGGGGATCCACACAGGGAAGAGGAAATCCGCAAGTACAGTGCCATATATGGCAGATTCGACTCAAAAAGGAAGGATGGGAAGCATCTGACTCTGCATGAGGTACGTTTTTCGGGGCTCTCATCTCTTTTGGTGCTTTTGGGGATTAAATAAATCATTCACTTCAAAGCATGGCTGTACTTTCAGTAAGCAATGATGTTGTGTCCCTGCTAAAACAAAGTCAGCATAGCTGGGCACCATGTTTGGGATGCTGGTGTGCTTCATTAATTAATTAGCTGGAACAGAAATATTATTCTGGTTTGTTTAAGCAGGAGTGTTGCTTACTTGTGGGACTGATTTAATTATTTGTGCATAGTAATATCTATAATTTATTGTCTAATTAATATTAAAAATATCCTTCGTTTCTACATAGCTGACAGTGAATGAGGCTGCGGCACAGCTTTGTATGAAGGAGGTGGCATTGCTGACTCGCAGAGATGAGCTTTTCGGACTGGCACGTCAGGTCTCCCGAGAGGTCACCTACAAATACACATACAGAACCAGCAAGTAAGAACATAAGTAATTTCCTAAACATGAAACACCTTGGTTGGCTATTTCTGGACCTTTGGTTAACTGAAGTGTGCAATTTTTTTCAGTTTTTAAATAGTTTCTCCCATCCCAGCTTATTATGTACAAACAAATGTAAGTAAGCCATTTGTATGTTCATTTCCCTAAGAAGTGTTCTGTGGCACTGTAAAAACATTGCTGTGTTTGAGTAGATCGGGTAAGCAACATCACAAGTTTGGGACCATGCTCTGTTTGAGAAGTTTGCCTAACCAACGGAGTTTGTGCTGAGATATGAGTCATAATCTATGTTTAAACATTTTACCATATTTAAATCAAAATGTAAAAATCAGTGCATAAAATACTCATAAGTCCTGAATATTCCACCTGGTTAGCATGAAAAAGCACAATGTAGGGGAGATATTTGTTTGCTTTAATGGATTTAAATTCTCTGCATACATCACTTTTACACCCCGTAAGTGACTGGAGTAATCTTTCATGATGTTTAGCCTTTAAGCCAAGAGAGAGATAGCTAATGCTAATGCATTGCGAGCAGCTCAGGATCTGCTCTCTGGTAGTCTGCTTAGAGCCAAGCCAAGATATCAAAGTCAGCTTTGTGCGTGGCTTTTGTGTTGAGGTGTGAAGTGCTGCACTGAGGTCTGTGGAGAAATAAGAACACTCCCACTCCTTTGCATCTAAAGGAACTCAAGCCTTATCAGACACTCAAAACCTGCCATCCAAAGAGACCATGCAGGTGTTTCCTGGATTTCCAGGCTTGCGTGTCAATGGATGGAATATTCCTTTTGGCGTTACATAATTGCAGTCACTCATTCAAAACTTGAAAGATTGCATCACAGTCATGGACTGGATATTGCGAAAGTTATCTAGGCCAAGTTTTCTTACAATGCTTCTTGCGTCATAATGAAATTTGCCAAGAGCACTCCTAAATTAGGTTGCAGGTGAAAAACTACTATTCATAAAGCCAGTATTAGTACTTTAAGGCTGAGGTTTTTAACCATGAAACTACTGCAGGGGGTCTATGCAGAAGATAAATAAAACAGAAATTTTATTTTAATAAGCATTAACTAATGATCTGAGAATAATTGTATAATATAATAATGCTAGTTAATGTGTAAAGGGTACATGGTGGGGCTGAGACTCTGGTTGGTGGGTTCTCAGGGTTGAAAAACCTTACTTTAAGGTATTTCTTGTATAAAATAAAAGATATCCCATAGTTTTGGGGAAATTAATTGTAATAACTTCATGATGTCACATAATGCCCTCCTAGAGGCATGATCCTTCAGAAATCATTCTAATATGCTGATTTGGAGCTCAAGAAACATTTCTTCTTATGTTGAATATTTTTTGGATTCTTTGATGTATAGAAAGTTCAAAAGAATGGCATATATTTGAAATATCTTCATTGTCACTTTTAATTTTTTCCCCCCCAACCTTTTAAACGATGATGTATAGACATTTTTAAATTTGGCTTTGTTTTATTTTATTTCATGTTTATTTATTTATTTATTTGTTTTGTTTATATTATATTATCAGGACACATAGGGTGTTTAGGACACATTATTGTGAAAGAGTATTTAATTGCTTGTTCAGGGCTGAACATTTCATTTTCTTTCCTACAGATCTCGATGTGGCGACAGAGATGAGCCCTCGCCCAAGAGAATTAAAACTGAGGTGAGTAAAATTGCTTCATGATTTCTCCAACCTGAACTCCAAATAATCTGTCTGAAGCTTCCAACGCAATTTCTCAAGTCATTTTGTTATTAATGTGCGCTGCGGCACTAACACCAATATGCGAGGAAACTGTTGTAGGAGGGAGGATTGACACTGGGTGGGTCCAGTGGCTTTTTGTTTGCATAGCTGCCTGTCAGCATACTGAACTGTGTGGGAGGGCTTTGCAGGAGCATGCGGGGTAGCTCCATCAGGATTGCATGTCATGGTGTAGGGGAAAGGTCAAAGTTCAGCCTGAAGAAGTTACAAAGGACTAATGTGTGCAAACCCACTCCCTCGATCACACCTTAAATCCTTATTTAGCCAGTCCACAGTCATTATTTTTCCATAACCTACATATCCGTGATCAGTCTGCCCTATACTTAGCTGCACACATAGTGATCTTATTGATGTGGTCTGCTAAAGAGGCCTTTGTGCTATATGGCAGCTGTCCATTCATGGCTCTCTGGTGACACATTTGATCATTGTCCAGTCGTTAGATCTTCTGGAAACTTCTAACATCCCACATCAATGCTTATGGGCTGGGCTGGTGTCTCAAGAAGAGCAGGTGTTTGCCCACTTCACCTCTGCCCTGGTTTCACTCCTCATACGGGCAAAGACATGTGACCACTTTGGAAAATCTGTGGTTTCAACCCACTCTACCTCAAGAAGAAATGAGTACTTTATCATTATCAGACAGTGGCAAATTACCAAGTGCCTTCCTTTTCCCCCTAATTTGCATTGTTACTCACTTAATAATCACATTTACCTCACTTTTACGTCATGTTCCCACACTAGTGACGTGAATGAACAGCAGCATTTGGGAAGCTACTTTAAATTATGAGCAAGTTACAGTTTCAACAGTTTCAATGCATATTTATTTTGGTGGCCATATTTACTACTGTACAGCAAGAGCGCACACTGAACTCCTCACAAATCATGTTGAGAATGTGCTATAAACATATTTATCAACATAAAAGTATTTTGCAGTAGACTTTTATGCGAAGCAACATACAGCAGTGGAGTGAATTACTCACCCGTTGTCTAAAAAAAAAAAAAAGACGTCTGCAAGTTCAACAAGAAATAACAGGCACACAAACTGCACTTTCTCTTCAGGGAATCCTGATTTTTTTAAGCAGGTTATTGCTACACTTTGGAGTTTGGGTTTTGTTCCATGTAAATTTAGATTTAGATTTCATGCTAATTAAAGTTGTAATAATTCTCATTGGCACATTCATGATAACCATATTATTGACCTTTATGAAATAATTATTGGAATTTTTAGAGCTGCAGATTGGTCACATGTCAAAACCGCCCACAAGCACAACATGTGATCTCTAGAACACATGATTGAATTAATCGGTTTTAACATTTAAGAGAGAGTCACTTTTTTTTATTAACATACCGTTTGGTCAAGCTACTCCAATTGTAGTCAATAATTTTATCCCTTAAATCTCATCTTTGATCACCAAAATGACATATTTAAACTTTTTTTTCCTGTTAAAAAAAAAAAAATTCATGCCTTTAAAATAGCTTGAATGTAGTTCTACACCCTTGCTTCATTTAGTATACGCGGAACCATGAATATGTAAATGAACCCCGCCTCCACTCACTCATACAGGCTCATCTACAAGTTGATGTATCAGAATGGTAATGCGTTTTTATGCATCACTCTCTACAACGTCGGACACATAATGGTAATAAATATGATTAGCCTTTGGCTTGACTACATTATCAAACAGCTAATAATGTCTTGCTAATGTTACATGAACCATGTTCCCGTTCGCCAACTCAACTGTCTTCTGAAAATCAGCATCCTCAGAAACACTTTGAACAACTTAGAACGTCAGTGGTGAAAGGCATATAGTTCATCATAACATCGTAATATACATCATTGATAATTCACCCGCTATATTGCTAAATGTACCAGATTTTTCATATCGACAGAAAAATATACAGGGATAAACTGGCTTCTCTTGAGACTCCCCTGCTTGGTTACAAGGTAGTTTGTGACGTAAGAAACACCAGCGATTTCAAACCGCATTTTTGAGACTTGTCTTTTTTTCACTGCAGTTTTAAGGAACAAATACTCAGCAATGGTGTGTCTTAAAGCATATTAAAAACACCACATAGACAAATAAACAACATTAAAACTTGATTTTCACCACAGGGGGCTTTAAGTTAGTAGTGTCTTACAGTAAATTTCTTCGTTGTTTTTTCATCTTTTGTTGCAGTTAATCTGTGCTCAACTCTAGAATGGATTTTCCACGTTTAACCATTTCAAAGTGTTTTATAGTTAATAGTGTTGTGTCTGAACTGCAGAAATAAAAACATAAACTTCCCCTCCCCCTTTCACTGTCCTTGTCTGGCCTCAACTCTGCCCACATTACACTCCCATCCACACCAATGAGAATAAGCTGCCCGCCCACGTGCACCCAGACAAGGTCCAAATGAGATCAGTTGTGCACCCACCCGTATTCTTGAGGTAGATGTGACATCATTACGTGGGTGCACTCGGAATCACCCACGCCCATGCATTTGCGCAGATACCACAAAATGAAACGGGTCCGAGTCTGAAAACACATGCGTATACATGCAGGCGTATGCATGCACCTTTGTCTGTGCGCTCTAGAAGACCAGCCTCCGTGTTAAGAAAGAGAAAAGCCTTAACTCACAGGAGTGGCTCGATTACTTCATTATTGCTGCGTGTTGGCAAATTTGCGTCAGAGCTGTTATTAACAGATACCTCTTTGCCTCAAGCACCCAACTAGTAGTGAAAAGACTGGAATGTCTGTGGTAGTTTGCAGCCATGGTAACACATGTAAACATTTGAAGTTTTCGAGCTCATCCTTAGTGGAGCAGTCTGTTTTTTCAAAATGTTCAGTTTTTTACACCCGCCTGTTGGGTTGAAACTCATCCTGAGGGGATTTTTAAGTGGGATGACATTTTTATTAAGTATCTGACCTTTTCGCTACAGAAGATTGAAGCTTTTTTCACTCTGGGTTAGTGAAAAATTAGTAGCTGCGCTCTGTGAAGTGGTTGAGATTAACAACTTGTCCTCAAAATGTTCAGGTATTCTTCAAATGTCACACTAACCTCGTGGACCTCCAGTAAGAGGTTGATTCATATTGCCATCACTTCGGTTTCCAGTTCTTTGGCCATTGCTCTTGTAGTTTGTGGACTTACTGGGGGTGGTCAAATTAAATTATGACACATATTGTCTTTAAAGTTAATGTACATTTTTTGGTGTTAAAATACTTGTTTATCTGGTTATCATGCAGACACAACTCTAAGTAATTAAGTTGATTCTTCAAAAAAGTCTTTGTGGCACAATCATAACCGTATTCTGTTTATGAGCCATATTAAAGGGATAGTTCACCCAAATTTTTAAATTCTGTCATTAATTACTCACCATCATGTCATTCCAAACTCGTAAGACTTTCGTTTATCTTCGGAATGAGAATCTTTTTGATGAAATTTGAGAGCTTTTTGACCCTCCGTTGACAGCTACGGAACTGACTCGTTAATGCTTCAAAAAGTTCATAAAGAGATGTAAACTAATGTAAACTAAAGAGACGTAAAACTAATCCATATAAATTGAGCGGTTTAGTCAAAAATTTCTGAAGAGACTCGATCGCCTTATATGATGAACAGATTGAATTTAGGCTTTTATTTATATATAAACATTCATCAATTCGAATATCAGTTGTAGTAAGAAGCTCAGGCATGTTCACTTCACGTGCAAGAACCAATGAGGTTCATTCTCGTGTGTTACGCAGCACGTTTGAGCTTCCGCAAGAACCAATGAGGTTCATTCTTGTGTGTTACGCATCACGTTTGAGCTTCTGCAAGAACCAATGAGGTTCATTCTCGTGTGTTACGCAGCACGTTTGAGCTTCCGCAAGAACCAATGAGGTTCATTCTTGTGTGTTACGCATCACGTTTGAGCTTCTGCAAGAACCAATGAGGTTCATTCTTGTGTGTTATCCAATAAGGTTCATTCCCCTGTGTTAGCCAATGAGGTTCTCGTGTTACTCAGCACGTTTGAGCTTCCGTAAGAACCAACAATGAGGTTCATTCTCGTGTGTTACGCAACACATTTGAGCTTCCGCAAGAGCCAATGAGGTTCATTCTTGTGTGTTACGTATCACGTTTGAGCTTCCGTAAGAACCAATGAGGTTCATTCTTGTGTGTTATGCAACACATTTGAGCTTCCGCAAGAGCCAATGAGGTTCATTCTCGTGTGTTACGCAACACGTTTGAGCTTCCGCAAGAACCAATGAGGTTTGTTGTCACGTGTCAAGCAGGTTCAATGTTTCAATGTTTAAATGTGAATTAAAGCCTAAATTCAATCTGTTCATCATATAAAGCGATCGAGTCTCTTCAGAAAATTTGGATTAAACCGCTCAATTCATATGGATTAGTTTTACGATCTCTTTATAAACCTTTAAAGCGTCTACGTGTCAGTTGTGTAGCTGTCAATGGAGAATACAGAAAGCTCTTAGATTTCATCAACAATATCTTCATTTGTGTTCTGAAGATGAACGAAAGTCTTATGGGTTTGGAACGACATAAGGGTGAGTAATTAATGACAGAATTTGTATTTTTGGCTAAAATATACCTTTAAGCAACATTGGCTCATCCAGTGGCATATGTTTGGGTAGGACTGCTGGTTTGTCCTACCAAAACAGGGCGCGAATGGAAGGGAAACTAGTTTAAAAATCATCATTTTGCAAAAAAAATTTATTTGACTGACTCTGAAACTTTGATCAAAAGGAAATATCAATCGAATGTGTATCGATCTGCAGGAGGGCTGTTTTGACCTCCAGGAGGCGCTGCAAGCTATTCACATGCGCCAGGAGACCCTTAAGGAGCAGCTAGCCCACGCCAGATCTAAAGGAGAGGAGACGGTTGGGCGGAATATCCAGGTGACTGACTGCATTATGACAGTGTATTTATTTGTGTGTGGGAGAGGAATGCTCTCAGGCGCCTCACTGACTCCGTCTTCATGTCTGTCTAGTGTCTACCACCACATGTCTCGCTTTGGTATCCTATCATGCAGGTTTTCGGGTCAGTAGCTGCAAGAGCTTCACCTGTCCTCATGACCATGACCTACTTTTGGTCGACTGGTCTATATATGAACTATCATTGGTTGGATATTTTTAAGGAAGTGTATAAGATATCCTAACTAATGAAAAAGACTTCTATTAGCAATTAGCCTGTTATTCTCATTGCTTTTTGCTGATTGTTGTTCGATAGGGAAGAAAAATGACAGAATATATCAGTTGTTTCTCATAGATCAGAAGTTCTCAACCTTTTTCACACCAAGTCCCCTTATTGTTCAACACGATATTTGAAGGCCCTTCTAACAAAGCAAATATGTAACCTCTGGTATTTCTGTTAAAAGCAGATTGAGCAGATTGATTGTTTAATTAATTCCTTTGGCACCATAAGGAATGAACTGAAAACGCTCAATCTGCACCGCGCCAGTGGACAGGCACCATCATGAATGGCCGTGCACATTTTACTTTCACTTTAGAATTAGTGGCAATTCGGGGGCGGGTTGCCTGAATGGTGGGTTCATTGTTATTTTTAATGAAAAACACAACAATAAAACAGTACAATGACAAACTTTGACAAACGCTTTTACATTTCACGTTGAAACCAAGTCTTCCACCGTCATCTTGTCATTCAGCTCCTCGCTCTTGTGATGAATGAAATTCAGTCCTTCTGCTGGTCTGTGCTGCGACTCTCATTCGGCTCACACTGTGCGTTCAGTTTTTAATTGTTGTGTCTGTTCACTAACTGAACTAAATGATTTTTACTACTATAAAAAAAATCATGGGGGCGGTGCCGTGGTGGGCAAGAACACCGGTAGTAACACCATCAACACCGAAGTACCTAGACTGTAGACTATCGTGACTCTGAACAGTGAGTTTTTCGTGCTTATGGATTTAGATCTCGCTCAGGACGCGTGCTGTCTGTGGAGGCCTGACTAACCACGCCACCTTGTAGCGGAGCTGATGGCTCACATCGGGAAATTCCATGACTACAATAAATATGGGGGACATTTTTGCACAAAAATCATTATATAACACTTGATTTTAGCATTTACTCTCGCTTTCGAGTGTCATGGCAAAGAATGCTTGGAAATGCTTAAATTTAAGTTTGTCTAAATTAAAAGAAACAAGTTCATAAAACTCAAAACAATGACACAATTCAGATTACTTAAAATACATCAGTTTTGAGAACTCAAACGAAAAAAGAAGTTCTAAATACTCATTAAGGTTAATTTGATTTAACTAATTTGTTTAATTTAAGTTTACCTTATGCTGCTTTTTTGTTTAGAAGCGGAAACGTGTCATTTTGTAACTGTGAATAGCATCTTCCTGTGTAAAAGAAAAACAAGCAGTAAAAGTTTTGTTGCTTGCCTTTTTAGGTAGCATGCTATTGCACATGTAGGAGGGGTGCTATTGGGATGAATCAAGCTCCACACGTAGTGTGGTTTTTAATAATAATCAGAGAAATTTACAGAGATGTACTGTACATGGAGAAAACATTAATATGATCACAACAAAATATAGTAATTGTAAACACGTTTCATGTGCAAATATGATTGAGGAGCATTCAAATTATCATTGGATATTTGGACTGTAGAGGTTTGTTTATGGTTAGTTTTGTTATGTATCACTACAGTTGCGGTTTGTTTGTGAATGATGAATATTGGAAATCATTTCTGTCACACTGTACATATGATGCTATACACATCTGCCTGTCTGACTCCCTGCTGTCTATGCATATTATAGGTTCAACTGGAGCGTCTGTTGGCCAAGCAGATGGAGATACTGCATGATGCCGCGGCGCAGGACAGACTGCAGGCTCTGGAGTGGAGGGTTCCACCAGGGCCCTACAAACACAGCACAGACAGGCAGAACAGCAATGGGCTCTCAGCTGACAAAAACGCTGACCAGCAGGGTGAGTTTGTGCTTAATAAAATTAGATATGATGGGTTTTGTCATATAGTGGATGCTTTTTATTCAAAGCAACTTGCTGTGCATTTATTGCAAACACAATCCTTTTGCTAGTCAGCAAAATCAGGGTTTTTTAAACTAGGAGGCCCATAAACATTTTAAAAAAATTACACTTTAAAGTATTATTATTATTATTATTATTATTATTATTATTATTATTTTATTAATTGTTTTTGACATTCACCAGATTTGATAGTATTACTACTTTATTCTCTTTTCTAGAGACTGGTCAGATATCTAGGCATCATTAACAATTTTTTTGTTGTTGTTTTGAGAGCACTAGATTTTAATAGTAACAATTTTTTTTGCATAAATTAGTAGAGAAAAACATTTTAATTGTGAAGTGTTAATCTCAGATGTGCTGTCAACTAAATAAATAGTAATGTTATAACAAATGTCTTTTTTAAATAATTATATTAATATCTATATAATATAAAATATTATATTATTATAAAAATAATATTATATAATAATCCTTTTAATAAATATAATGATACTAAATGTTATTTAATTTTGGAAAAAATTATGTGGTGTCTTTTCAGTTTCATTAAAAATATTTTGTTTTTTTATACAAGGTCTTGTATGAAAATATACCTTTATTTCATATTATATTGTATCATCATATTTGGAGGTACTTTGCATCAAAAAGTTTGGAAAAACCCCTGAGTGTTTGAATCCTAAAGCGAAACCAATTGAGAACCACATTGCACATTATGTAGAAGTCAAGAAATTCATTTTCATGAAAACGGCTATTATTATTATTTTTGTTATTAGAAAAGCAGACAAACTGTCATTTACTCTTAATTGACCATGCAGGTTATTTTTGTACACATTAGACAGTATCGAAAGCCAGTGAAGCGTTTCAGTATTTGTTTCTCATATAATTCAGTAGCTTGCATCACCTGTTCCAGACTCTCTTTTTTTCTCGTTTCTTGTTGGCACTCTCATTTCTGGGGCTCATCTGGCAGCTGCAGGCGGAGGCGGGGTGGTGGGTGTCAGAGAGGGGAGGGGGGTGCTGGGTGGAAATATGAACACAGCTCTGCGTTCTGCTGCTAATCTTGTGCCTTAGAATGCCACCCGTTCTGGAGTTCATTTTGACCCTCGTGTTGGTACATGATGATAATTACTGCACATATGCCGAATCTAAGCACTGATTACCTGCATCATAGCACAGGTACAAATGTTTACACGTTTACAAGGGTTTTTTGCGTTGCAAAGTAGTGCGCAACCACCACCATGGATTTGTTATGGTGATATATATTGGCCACCCTGCTTTATATGCTTTATATAATTTATATAATTTAATTTAATAATAGCAAATAAGATGTACAGAAACTTTATTTATGTATATATGTATATATATGTATATGTGTGTGCATGCATGCATGCATAAATGTATTTTTGTATGTTTTTAGGTGTGTGCATATATATATTTGTCCATATCCAAAGCTGATAGAAGTGGCAGACCAATTGCTCTAGTGGGCAAATTAGCAGCTGATGGTCGAAATTTACCAGATATCAGCCAATAAATGAGCTTTAATCGTTTTTTTTCCCCAGATACCACACAGGTCGCATACTTTTATATTTTATGCACCACCAGGGCATCTACCATTGAGATGAATGAGGAAGCTAATGGATAGCTTTCTTTAGCTATTATAGACTCCTTGGAAAAAACATATTTCTCCTTTGCTTTAATATGACACTCTTCTCATTATTCAGGATAATTATTTGTTGCTGTTTTACACTGTGCTGAGCTCAACAGAGCTCTCTCCCTTCCCAGCTCTGAGAATAACTCCTTCATGAACTCTCTGAGTACATGATCCCTCTCAGCTTCCTAATATCCCATGTGTTCTCAGAACTCCAGAGTGGGCGTATGGGATCTGCAGAGAAAGAATGAGTGAGAGAGAAAGAGGTAGAATCAGTGGTAGAAAGTGAGAATTAGATGAGACCTAAATATGTCCTTCTTTAGCCTTGACTCTCCCACTGCAGGTAGGGCTTTAATGAAATGAGTCAGTGCTGTTGGGTTTACAAGCATATCAATGGTAATACCATCTCAACCCTTAGCAGGAATTTCATTCACACACACACACACACACACACACACACACATATATATACATATATATATATATATATATATAATAAACATTATGACCTAATATTGTGTTGGTCCCCCTTTTGATGTTAGTATCTCGATTGGATTGAGATCTGGGGAATTTGGAGGTCAACACCTCACACCAACTCCTCAAACTCGTTGTTATGCTCCTCAAACCATTCCTGAAGCCACTGTGGAATACAGTTTCCATGAAAGGGTGTACATGGTCTGCAACAATGCTTAGGTAGGTGGTACGTGTCAAAGTAACATCCACATGGATGGCAGGACCCAAAGTTTCTCAGCAGAACATTGCCCAAAGTATCACACTGCTTCCCATAGTGCATCCTGGTGCCATGTGTTCCCAGGTAGGGGACGCACATGCACCCGGCCATCCACGTGATGTAAAAGAAAACATGATTCATCAGACCAGGCCACCTTCTTCCATTTCTCCGTGGTCCAGTTATGATGCTCACATGTTGGCGCTTTCGGTGGTAGACAGGGGTCAGCATGGGCACCCTGACTGGTCTGCAGCTATACAGCCCCATACGCAACAAACTGCGATGCGCTGTGTATTCTGACACCTTTCTATCAGAACCAGCATTAACTTCTTGAGAAATTTGCCTTCGCTCCCCATGTGCATCAATGAGCCTTGGCCGCCCATGACCCTGTGGCCGGTTCAGCACTGTGATAGATACTGACCAGTGGGAATGGGAACACCCTACAAGAGCTGCAGTTTTGGAGATGCTCTGACCCAGTCGTCTAGCCATCACAATTTGGCCCTTGTCAAACTCGCTCAAATCCTTACGCTTGCCAATTTTTCCTGCTTCTAACACATCAACATTGAAGACAAAATTTTCACTTGCTGCCTAATATATGCCGTGATGAAGAGAGAATAAGTTATTCACTTAATCTATCAGTGGTCATAATGTTATGCCTGATCAGTGTATATACACAATATAGATAGACTTTTGTGGACAAGGGTGAAAGAACACTATTTATTTATTATTACCTTTATTCAATTTCTTTAATTTGCAGTTCATTAAATTCATCATGCTGTCATCCCAATTCAAAATCCAATGCAACTACCTGTGGGACGTGGCCAATTCAAGTCCAATCCAAGAGTTTTGTCCAACTCTGATATGCACAGCGGTCGTTACCTTCTATGGTTTAAAATGAGGTATTGTGAGGAGTGGGTGGAAGAGTCCCCTTAATGTTCAAATGAAAGCTGCTGGTAATTAAAGGGCATTGTGTTAAGTTAAAAATGACAGACATTAGTCATGATGCTGCCACTGATGTTGTCAATAGACATAAATGAGATCAGCCAGCCAGGGACAGAGGAGGTTAATGTGCTGTGTTGAAGGAGGCAGCAAGCACAGAGGTGTATTTGCTGAATGCAACTCGCTATCAACCTGCTTCAAGCCGCATTCGTTGTCCTCAGGCTATTACGGCGTGTGCGTTGGCAGGCTGTAGTCGAAGAAAAGGTGCATTTGTATCAAATGAAGCTCAGTTGCGTGCATGAGAGAGAGTATTGTGCTGAGTGTTTCTAGTAGGCGGAATGCTTGTCTCATAGCATTAGCTTGGACTTGGTAATGGACATA
Organism: Rhinogobio ventralis; assembly: GCA_039654625.1. Lineage (NCBI taxonomy): Eukaryota > Metazoa > Chordata > Actinopteri > Cypriniformes > Gobionidae > Rhinogobio > Rhinogobio ventralis. The sequence goes on from CM077197.1 coordinate 10,379,977, forward strand.
ATGATGCAGCCTTGCGTTTTGTTAAACGGCGATCATGAATACAGTTGCGAGGTGAAAAGAGATGTGAACATGAGTTAAAATGAATGGTTTGTTTTATTGTGTCTCTGCAGGTGAGAGACCGCTGAATCTGAGGGTGACCAGCCAGAGGGCGAGCGCATCAGACGGAGACACGCCTCTCGGAAAGCAGCTGGCAAATGAGTTGAAGAGGCATCATCACGCTAATGCTGAGAGCAAGACGTCAGCAGCCACAGGTGTGTGTTGAATGGAAAGAGAAAACTACCTACATTGGCACATTTGAGGCTTCATAAGCATGCGACTTAAGGCTATATGAAGGCTAAGACACCTAAAAAATTTCAAGTCAGCATTATATGCATCCTTCACAGAGGAGGCAATCCCAGCAAAACAGCACATTAGAGTTTGAAACATAGCCACACACACTCTCAGTGTCTTCCAGTACATGCTTTTATTGCACATTATCTTACACACTTAGAACCATAAACACATTTGTGTTCCATGGCTGACTTAGGGTGTGTTCACACTTGGCATGTTTGGTTCGATTAAAATGAACCCTGGTGCGATTGCTCTGTTAGTGCGGTTCATTTGAATAAGTGTGAATGCTGGTTCTGAACCCTGGTACGCACCAAACAAGCAGACCGAAACCACTGAAAAGATAGGTCTCTGTCCACTTCCAAACAAACTCTAGTGCGGTTCAAGTAAAATATGAACGCAAAACGGTAATGTAAATTACATAAAGTGTTTCAGTAATCCAGACCATTTCTCTTAATTTTTTTTCTCCAGAAAACGGAGGAGACACATCTTCACGTGCCCTCAACCTCTCTGAGAAGAAGACCATCAAATCAGAGCCGGAGGATTCCAGATAGCAGCCCTGAATACTTTCGTTTCAAACCTACAACAATACACGTTGTCTGTCAGTGAATACTAAACAAGCACAACTACAGTAGAGCCTTAACAACCAATGTTGCCTCAAAATAGAATTTATTTTATTTTCTCGCCATTTTTGTTTCTGCCAAAGCACCTAGAGTCCTTATTTCCATTCTCCTGAGTAGATTCACACTGTTTGTGCTGTCACTGACTGTACTCGTTCAATTCTCACTAGCTCTAATCATCTGTTTTTATCTCTTCATGATATCCTATCGGTGTGGACCACGAAGTCCGCTATTTGTACATACATAGAAGATGTCTGTTTGAAAACAGTTAAATGTTATTTAAATACAGTATGTGTTGTATGTATATATGAATGCATGTAAAATTTCACTGAAACAGAGGGACGCAGTGTTTTTAAAGTTGTCAGTACGCAGCTGTTGTTGTCGCCTATTTAAGTGAGCCTCTTGGATTGCGTTTCTCTTTAAAGACCCTATGCAGTCGCTTTCATTTCCTGTATTGACTATTTCCTATTATAACAGGAAGTTGGTAGGACACATCAAAGGGTTTGTTCCTTTTTTAAATGTCCAGTAGGCTTTATTTACGCAATTAAACGTGATTTGCTAGTTGCTATTGCTAGTCGACAGCAGCTGGTATTATTAGCAGGAGTGATGATATCATTTTAGAGAGCATTTGATTGGACAAAAATATGATACATCGATATCAGGGCTGCACGATATATTGAAATGAAATTGATATCGTAATATGACTTGAATGCAATAGATATACTGCAATATACTTCAGAGTAAAGCTCGGCACTGTTCATTTACACGTGTGCAGCTCATGATACAGTGTTTCAGCAATTTTACTCTAAAAGCTACCATGCATATATTTATTTGCCTGCAAATTGCCAAAACAAAAGCTTGATCGTTTACCGTTTAAAAAATTAAGATGTAAATATTAGTACTGTATTTTTACAGTTGTAAATGTTCATTATTTTATTTAATACTCTTATTGCAACATTTCTTTTTAATATTTTTATTTAATAATAATCAAAAAAAGTATATTTTATAGTCATATTTGAGTCAAAAACAGAAGGAATGTGAATGAGGTTTAAGTTGATTTTTGTAAAGATTACCCAAGTGTGAACATCCAACTTTTTAAAAAAAGTTTTTCCTAAATTGCCCAACCCTAAAACTCAAGAAAATAAATATTTTCCCACTTTTTTTAATATATATATTCACCAGAGATGGAAAAAAAAGTGGGAAAATATTTATTTTCTTGAGTTTTAGGGTTATATATATAAAAATATATATATATATATATATATATATATATATATATATTTTTTTTTTTTTTTTTTTTTTTTTTTTTTTTTCAATACCGTGCAGCCCTAATCAATATATTATTATTTTTTTTTATCCCAGAAGAGAAAGACGAAGCGCTTTTTTTAATGCGTAAAATTGAAATTTGTCAGCGTTTAGCAGTACACTAGCATATAGATAACCTCAAAGCTGATACATATGAATACTCTAATTTTGATCTCATGGGGTCTTTAAGGGAGTCGACAATGCTAGCGAATCTGAATTTAAAAGTCTCTACTATGGTGCTATGGTTGAATTTACTTACGTAACACAGAGGAAAACTGCGGTACACGTTGCTACTTAAACACTGAAATCACGGAGCCAGCCGTTTGGCTTTCTTGAACGAATAGTAATGCCTGATTTATTCCGATACTAAGCATAATTAATATATTTCATTGTACTCTATACATACCAACAAAATGCTAATATAGACAAGCATGTCTCCCTTCCTGAACGTTAGCGAAATAGTCATGTAAATAGTTTAAAAACATTCACAACAGACTGGACTTGAAAACAGGGCGTCATTACTGCACCATTCCAGTCTTTATCATAATCACGTAATGTATTTGTATTTCTGAATATTTAGTCGTAGAGCAATACCGGGTAGCTGTTGTCACTTAACTCAGTGAACGTGTCTAGGTGTCCCAACCTCAGAGGACATTCACTGTACAGTATTTCTACTCTGTTTCGTAGTGTAGACATAATAGTCTTAGATTCAGCTAACGTGCAAATGTATGTGAAACTGATATGCACTAGTGTTTGATTCTCGAAATTGCATCCTACTGCTCAACATTCCTCGTGTTTCTCAATGGTGATACGTGTTTTTGTAGGACTTGTACCCGTGAAATCATCGGTTCGGCTTCGAGTCGCACTCTTTATGTAGTTTTAGAGTATCACGTGAGGTGAAGTAGGCACAAGATAATCAGGTTTTCCACAATTACATGTCTGTAATGTACCGGTCAAGCTGTTATATAATCTGTATTTGTGTCGATGACAAATACCTCTCTATATCGGTACAAAGAGACCGATTTTTAACGTCCTGATCATACACTTCAGTATTTTGAGGGAATATGTGGAAATATTGTGTGCTTTTATTTTTTTAAGATTACTTTCAGAGACTACAGAGATCTCGAGTATGCAAAATCTTAATTTAAGTGCCATTTTAAACATTTTTGAGAGCATGTGACAAGTCGGTGGGTTACGAGTCGTCCCGTGTGATAAAGACAAGCGTTATGTGAATATTTATCAACATTTTTGCCTTAGTTTAAAAGCATTCCACGTTACAGTTCTTCGCCGGTGGTAGTTTATTTGGGATGTTCGTTTTAGGTGGAATGGAAAATGAGATTTGGGAAGTTGTATGAAAACCTGAGACTTAAAGCCTTGGCAATATCAAGCTCTCTAAGAGCACTGGAACAAAATTTGCTTTGGACAAAATCTGATTGGACCTCACTGATTACATCGTTACCAATGACCTATATAGCAAGACATATCTAGACGCCTACCTTTGTTCCTTGCTTGTTACTGTCTTTAACCACTCACAGAAATGATCAGTCTTTCTCTAATCTTTGTACTTGCTTTGTATAATAGACTTATGCATCTTGGACTGTGGGATGAAACTGTGTTGTCAGTAGAACTTGTTCTCATCACTTTTGAGTAGAGAGTACATTAGGATATGCATACGGTAGTCCTGCACATATTGTTTTGTAAACACTAATATATTTAATTTGTTATACAGCACATGAACATTAAACTCTATTTTTTTGACATCTGTTTGTGAAGTACTTTTCATTCTCAAGTCCATTTGAGGTGTTTCTTATGATTTGTTTCAGATCCCAGATTTTATACTGCACATCAAGTGGATTAACATAAAATATCCTTAAAATCAGACATAATTATTCATTTCAATCATTTCTAAGTGAATGGAATGTGAATTTATTAATCCATTCATTATCTATTGTATTTTTATGTTTTCATTATTATTTCCTGAGACCTGTGACTCATTGAACAGATGCTAATGGACTTTTTTTTATTACCGTAGCTAGAAAACCTGAGTTTCAGTCTGATTCATTGTACGACTCTGACCACAGCTGTGATGGTCTGAATACACTTGTGCTTTGAACTTTGTGTTAGTAAGAAGTTGTGATATGCATAGCAAGGAATTTTTGCTATGGCCCTTATTATTACTATTCTCCACATTTTAGAATAACAGTTAAAAATCATCAAACTATGACAATGCAAGTATGACCAAAAACATTTTCACAATACATCAAAATCATCTTCTTCAAAACCTCCACTCAGTACATTTTCTTAACTTTAACTTCTGGGATGCTCTTTGATTTTTATATATGTTTTTTGTTATATGTATTTTTCCCCCATTTCCTTTTAATTTATTTTATTTCAATTAATTCAGTAGATTCATTTTAGTAAGTTTTAAGTTTTTCATCTAATATTTATATTTCATTTCAAGTTTATTTCAGTTAGTAAAAACTTTTCTTTCACTACCTAGTCCAACGCCCAGGGCACCCATTAAAAAAAGAAATAACATTTTAGTTCTGTAAAGAAATACATATGTAGGCACTTTACATTTATATTTGCCTACAAAACTTGGAAAAACATATTAAGTGTGTCCAAACTTTTGAATGGATAGGCTAGTGTAGAAGTAAAATAAAGTATAAATGACTCAATCAAATGTAAAAATGGTTATTTTACTATAATGTTGACTAAAATGAGTGTCAGTGTTCGTTATCTTCTTTCAAGTAGGCCTATCTGCCTTTGATGACATGCGTATAGACAGATGACAGTGAGGGCAGCGTGTGGGTCGATGTGTCTTCACCTCTATTCATTTGCATCTACATCATATTAACACATTTTGAAACTGCAGAATGACTCACACACACTCACTGTTGTGCTTCCACCCTTTGTTGTGCGTACGCACTGTCTGTGTGCGTCTAAACTCAGTGCTGATAACCACCCTACTGCCCGCCCACAGTCAGCCCGGAATGATGCCTCTCCGCGCGGATGACTGTCAGACCGGCCGCGCCGCCTCGCCTGATAAAGCGTAATTCAAGTCATTGTGAACGATTTAATAGAAAAATAAACATTATGCCCTTCAATATAAAATAAACAGTCCTGTAATGCGTGCACACTAATGAATCTGCAAAAGCCGTCCCTAAACATGCTGTCTATATACTCTGCCCCACTACAGAGATATTAGAACTGGAGCCTGAATAGCTCAAAACTCAAACAAAAGTTCAAAGCAAACAGCTGAAGTGTTTTCTTCAAAGAAGAACCTTATAGTGAACCTTATTTAAGGGAACCTTATAGTGCCCCCTAGTGCATATGGGAAAAGTGTTCAGTGAGAAAGCTACTTTTGCATTTTGGACTGTAAATAATGTCATTTATTTGGTGTGTTTTTTATTTTATTTGTGTGGGTCTGGTTCACTGTCTTTGTGGGGACTCTCCATAGATGTAATGGTTTTTATACTGTACAAACTGTATATTCTGTCCCCTTACACTAACCCTACCCATCACACAAAACGTTCTGCATTTTTACATTTTCAAAAAACATCACCTAGTATGATTTATAAGCTGTTTTTCTCATTGGGACCTCAGTTTAGGTCCCCATGAGTCTGTGTTGAAGTCGCCACCGGGATAGAAAAACACACACACACCGCTGTTCGGGATAAACAGCAGGCTAACTTTTCCATATGATGACATGAAGGTTTGATTCAGATAGTAAATATCATATATTTGTGTGTCCACCATAGTGATAATCACCATATTTATAATGAAACCATCATATTTAAAAATATGATAGGAATATAATAAAATATAATTTATTGTTACTACTGTAAATCTATTTTGTTTCCATATTTTTCAAATATATTTTTATATTAACATATTTTAATGACAAAAAAAATCTCAATTCAAACAATTATACACAACTATTATATTTAAACAACTATATACAAAATAAACAGAAAATAGTTCAAAATTTTATTAAAGTATTAACTTAGATATTATTAAAAACAGCTAAAGTATTTGTATCACCAATAATGTGTGCCTTTTGCCCCATGCTGGTGAGCTTTTTATCCCATGTGTGTGGGATAAAAGGCCTTCTTTGCCACCTAAAAAATTACCACTTTTTATGATTTAATCATCAATGTTCAATATAAACATATGTATTTTTTTCTGCAATCATACACTACGGGAGTAGTGAAAAGCATATTTTTCTTAAGGTGTGCCTTTAGCCCTGTTGTACACTATATGGAATATTTATTTGTATAATTTATTTATATTTTATTATAACATTTCTATATAGAGAGTGACAACTGATATTTACACTCACCTAAAGGATTATTAGGAACACCTGTTCAATTTCTCATTAATGCAATTATCTAATCAACCAATCACATGGCAGTTGCTTCAATGCATTTAGGGGTGTGGTCCTGGTCAAGACAATCTCCTGAACTCCAAACTGAATGTCAGAATGGGAAAGAAAGGTGATTTAAGCAATTTTGAGCGTGGCATGGTTGTTGGTGCCAGACGGGCCGGTCTGAGTATTTCACAATCTGCTCAGTTACTGGGATTTTCACGCACAACCATTTCTAGAGTTTACAAAGAATGGTGTGAAAAGGGAAAAACATCCAGTATGCGGCAGTCCTGTGGGCGAAAATGCCTTGTTGATGCTAGAGGTCAGAGGAGAATGGGCCGACTGATTCAAGCTGATAGAAGAGCAACTTTGACTGAAATAACCACTCGTTACAACCGAGGTATGCAGCAAAGCATTTGTGAAGCCACAACACGCACAACCTTGAGGCGGATGGGCTACAACAGCAGAAGACCCCACCGGGTACCACTCATCTCCACTACAAATAGGAAAAAGAGGCTACAATTTGCACGAGCTCACCAAAATTGGACAGTTGAAGACTGGAAAAATGTTGCCTGGTCTGATGAGTCTCGATTTCTGTTGAGACATTCAGATGGTAGAGTCAGAATTTGGCGTAAACAGAATGAGAACATGGATCCATCATGCCTTGGTACCACTTTGCAGGCTGGTGGTGGTGGTGTAATGGTGTGGGGGATGTTTTCTTGGCACACTTTAGGCCCCTTGGTGCCAATTGGGCATCGTTTAAATGCCATGGCCTACCTGAGCATTGTTTCTGACCATGTCCATCCCTTTATGACCACCATGTACCCATCCACTGATGGCTACTTCCAGCAGGATAATGCACCATGTCACAAAGCTCGAATCATTTCAAATTGGTTTCTTGAACATGACAATGAGTTCACTGTACTAAAATGGCCCCCACAGTCACCAGATCTCAACCCAATAGAGCATCTTTGGGATGTGGTGGAACGTGAGTTTCGTGCCCTGGATGTGCATCCCACAAATCTCCATCAACTGCAAGATGCTATCCTATCAATATGGGCCAACATTTCTAAAGAATTACATTTAAGGGGGTCAAACACAGTATTAGTATGGTGTTCCTAATAATCCTTTAGGTGAGTGTATATAGTAATCTGTAAGTAATCTGCTATACTGTTATTAAGTTCTCATTGATTTACATTACAAGCTATCAGAATTTTGTCTCAATTTTTGGCCATATAAATATCAACAACTGCTCCAAAAATGTTTTTGCTCAGTTTGGTCATCTAAATAAAACTGAGGTGTATTTTTTCTCCTTGAGCATGATCTCCACATTCTCACTATCATATCCAACAAAAACACATATGCAAACTTTTTTAGATTTTTCAAAAAGTATTTGATCTAAAAGCTGTTCTATTTTAAAAAAAAATGTATTGACTGATTTTTCTAACTAATATTTAATATGACAAGCTTTACAAGTTTACTGCTTCTGATTTACTGTCATATAAACTGATTTTATATGAACCAGAGTTTTGTACACGCACCATATAATACCATTACTTTACCACAGTATCATCTGAAGTACCATGGTATTACCATCTGATACCATAACAATACTACTGCTGCCACAGTAGTTTTTTTAGAGACATATTGCTGTTTATAACTAGATGAACAATGCTTAAGAATAAATAAAAACAAATATGACAGTCAAACTGAAATACTCATGATTTTGGTATGGTTTTTTTTTAACCCTTTTTCAAGTTGAAACCCATTTTTAAAGTTTATTCTGGGCTAAATACGCATAAATTAGTCCCATTTCTCACTACAATATACACATTCTCCACAAGATGGCAGCATCAGACTATACTTGTGCTCTAATGCATTTTTTTTCTTTTGAAGCCAAGAGTGAAATCGTGACCTCGTGTAATTACCTCACTGTGACAGTAGGAGGCGTGAAACGCTGTATTTTCCTTGGTTTGGGCCTTATTCAAGTTTAGAAGTTTCTAGAATGGGTAGGCCTGAATGACTCATAATTTTTTCCTCAAGGGCGAATGGCATGCAGCCTAAAAATAATTCTCAGACAGAAAATAAAATTGTTCTGATGAACAAAATGGCTTTTATTTTTCTGGATAGGCCTACTCAACAGATTAATGAAATATAGCATATAATTATTTTGATAAAAACTGATTTAAATTTGCAACTTGCTGGATTGTAGTAGAGCACAACAGTGACTGTCCACTTTTTCAGTGGCCTTGGTTACAGAGTAGTTTTCCCATTCCCAAGAAAAAAAATTATCTTATGTGGAACTACTTGTTCCATGAAGTATTAGTCTACAGATGACTATTGAAAATTGTAGGTATAGAATAGACCTACATTATATTTAATGTTTATTGCAAAATATTAGTTGTTTGAGACTCGATTGGATTGGTACATGGAGGCCTAGTGCACTATTGTGGTGCACAAGAATACAACTTCAGGTAATAATAATAAGATATTTCTAACTACAGACTCCTTCCTAATGTTTACCAACATAAAGATCACTAACAGGTCCTTGAACTGTCATTGAATGGTTGCCACACCTGAATTGATCAGGACACCTGAAACCAGTTATTTTCTCTCTTTGAATTTTACATATAGAAGCATCAGCCGTGATTGTTTTCTCTTGAGCTCCACTTAGACCTGAGCTCTTTATTTTACAGTCAATACAGATAAACAGCTTTCTCTAAAACATGCCACAATCCAATTTTGTTGTAAGCAAGTTTCTCGCCCAGTTCCATCTTATTTGAACATTTCCTGGCGTCAGATTCAAATCTACAGGTAATAATTTATAAATGCTTCATCACGGCACCTGTTAGTGGGTGGGATATATTAGGCAGCAAGTGAACATTTTGTCCTCAAAATTGATTTGTTAGAAGCAGGAAAAATGTGCAAGTTTAATGATTTAAGCAAGTTTGACAAGGGCCAAATTGTGATGGCTAGACGAATGGGTCAGAGCATCTCCAAAACTGCAGCTCTTGTGGGTTGTTCCCGGTCTGCAGTGGTCAGTATCTATCAAAAGTAGTCCAAGGAAGGAACAGTGGTGAACCGGCGACAGGGCCATGGGTGGCCAAGGCTCATTGATGCACGTGGGGAGCGAAGGCTGGCCCGTGTGGTCCGATCAAACAGACAAGCTACTGTAGCTCAAATTGTTTAAGAAGTTAATGCTAGTTCTGATAGAAAGGTGTCAGAATACACAGTGCATCGCAGTTTGTTGCGTATGGGGCTGTATAGCCACAGACCAGTCAGGGTGCCCATGCTGACCCCTGTCCACCGACGAAAGCGCCAACAGTGGGCACATGAGCATCAGAACTGGACCACGGAGCGAAGAATGTTTTCTTTTACATCACGTGGAAGGACCTGGTGCGTGTGCCAGATACCACAGCACACCTTCAGGGGTTAGGGCTGTTTTGGCAGTTAAAGGGGGACGAACACAATATTAGGTCATAATGTTATGCCTGATCGGTGTATAATATATATAATATAATATAAAACATCAAGTAAATATAGGCAGAGTGTGGTTGCACATAGCGTTGTTATTGCAAAGTAAAACTGCTAAAAAGTTTTTTTTTTTTTTAAGTAATTGAAATAAAGCTCAATTAAAATAAAATATAAATATTAGATGGAATTTTTTTTATGAAATTTAAAATTTTTGCATTGACAATTAGCTCAAATAAATAAATTGAAGTATACTAAAATGAATATAAAATATACAAATATAAAATAAAAAACGAATAAATACTATAATTATACATAAACACTGGAGTGTTAAGAAGCGCTTTAAGAAGAGCTTTGTCGCTAAATGAATTTACATTGGTATTGAATCTTCCAGTGCACACATATAAATACAACAAGACACATAATACAATTTAAGAATAAAACATATAAAGAATACAGTATATACATTTACAGATTATGAACATATTTACAGTATTGTGAATTATATGAATAAATAGAACTGAATTTACAAAGATATTGCACTAAACAGTGGGAGTATTGCACTGACAGGTATATGCCTTGCATTTATTAGTTCAAGAGGGAAGAAGCTGTCCTGTGTCTACAGCTGTTAGAGAGCCCAGTGATCTGAGGCGTCCTCCAGACGGCAACAGTTCAAATATGTGGTGGCCAGGGTGAGTACTGTGTGTTAGTTAAAAAGGTAAATGTACAAACACTTTCATGACAACAATGATTTCTTCACACACTTTCTTATATACTCAAATAAGCGGCATTACAAAGTCAAAGACAAAACATACAACGCGGGTCATACAGTGAGTCATTGCAGGATGTGATGCATGGCAATCAAAAATGAAACATGTTTTTTTCAGCCAATGATGTGAGAGAATACTTGCATATATTAGCACGTTACCCAATAGCACGTGAGCTGGGCGTGTACGTAAACGCATTGCTCGGTGTTCGGCACTAAAAAGCTCCTGGCTCAGTAGGTGCGCAAAGTGTGGGAATTGACTGTGCTGTTGATTCTAGAACTACAAGTTGTCTTTAGTATTATTCAAAATAAGGACATTAAACTGATTTAGCTCGACAAGACTGAGATGTTACAGTTTAGGGCTTCAATTGTGCTGAAGGAGTTGATTCAAACCAGCCCTAAGCGTTCGTTTTCTGACATTATAAGGCACAAAAAGACTTTACCAAACGCGTACTGCTTTAGCGCTGCTTATCGGGATGACAGAATATCTAAATTAAAGATTGTCTGTAATGGGAGACCTTTCATTCAGCCTTTAGCTGGGAGAAGATATCTGTGTACGAAGACCGATGGTGCGATTGAACCCACAGAGCCAGTGAAGAAAGATGAGATCGTCCAGGAAGCGACGGCAGATAAGTACGAAATCTATTTATTTGTAATTTGGTCATGACGCATGAGATATTCAAGGTTATTGATCAGAAGTATTGCATGTTTCCAGCACACGCGCCAAAATATTACCGAAAGGCTGACAACGTGGCGCTGTGTGTACACTTTTATAGCAAGTGGGTGGAGAACATCGTAGACTTATACATCAATATTAGAATAAAGTGTTATCAATTTGATTTGGTTTAGTATAGTGTTTCTTTCTGGTATGCGACACTCCCTCTTACTGTGTGAAGGACATTAGTCAATCGTCTTTATATGACATTGCGTTTTTTTGTTTTTTTTTTGAACGAATATTTTTTTAAGTCGGTCTTGTTCACTTCCATGCACTGACTCATATTTTCCACTCAAGTGTCTGATTTTTGAAGCACGTGACTCATGTTCAGTCTTTAAACTCCAACTATATAACACGAGCCAATTGTATTCGAATGTGGGCTGTGACGAAGCATTTCATTGGTTTCGTCAACCATCTGAATGAACTCCACGGAGCCCTTAAAGGGACATGGACAAAAAAAAGGAGATGCGAGGAAAAATAGTAAGTCAGTGCTTTTGCGTTCCTCCGAGAATCTTTGCGTTCGCTCGCAAAATCTTTGCTTTCCCCTGAGAAACTTTGCGTTCGCTCGCAAAACCTTTGCGTTCGCTCGCAAAACCTTTGCGTTCGCTCGCAAAACCTTTGCGTTCGCTCGCAAAACCTTTGCGTTCGCTCGCAAAATCTTTGCTTTCCCCTGAGAAACTTTGCGTTCGCTCGCAAAACATTTCCGTTCCTCCGAGAAACTTTGCGTTCGCTCGCAAAACCTTTGCGTTCGCTCGCAAAATCTTTGCTTTCCCCTGAGAAACTTTGCATTCGCTCGCAAAACATTTCCGTTCCTCCGAGAAACTTTGCGTTCGCTCGCAAAATCTTTGCTTTCCCCTGAGAAACTTTGCGTTCGCTCGCAAAACATTTCCGTTCCTCCGAGAAACTTTGCGTTCGCTCGCAAAACCTTTGCGCTCGCTCGCAAAACCTTTGCGCTCGCTCGCAAAACCTTTGCCTTCCCCCGAGAAACATTGCGTTCGCTCGCAAAACCTTTGCGTTTCCTCCGAGAGACTGCGTTTGCTCGCAAAACCTTTGCATTCCCCTGAGAAACTTTGTGCATTTGCTAGTTGGGCCATCATTTTTATTTTTCCATCTTGGACCATGACACGTCCAGGTAGTGGGCTGCCAAAACCCACTTCCCTACACGTTCGCTCACAAAACCTTTGCGTAAGCTCGCAAACCATTTTGCTTTCCCCCGAGAAATGTTGCGTTCGCTCGCAAAACCTTTGAGCTCTTTGCGAGTGAATGCAAAGTTTCTCGGCATAACAAGGGAACGCAAAACATTTGCAAGAGAACGCGAAAGCATTGACAACATTTTTTTCTCCTCCACCATGTCCCTTAGGGGCTCCGTATTACTGGGGCAGTTTGTTTGTTAAAGAAAATTAATGATTTGGAACAACTCGTTTGTGAACCAAAGTTATTAAATGAATAAACGAATCGGGCATCTCGTGCTCTACAAATGATGTTTCGTAAGGTTTTGTTCTCACATCAACAGTAAAGTATTGATTTGGAAATCAAAATAAAGATTGATTTAAAGAGAATAATTGATAATGTCAACCCAGCCCTAGTTAACGTTCTTGGTGTGATTGGGCCTTTAGTCATTCACAACAAGAAAAGAAAATTGGCTTATCAGTTATGAATGTATTCGCAATGTTGTCATTATCATGTAGGGAAGTATGCGACTTCGGATGCAGCCTTATTGTTTTAGTCAGGAACGCCTTTGTTTTTAAGAAGGTGGAGTGACTCATTCATACCAGAAAGACTTGTTGCCTCCTGCTAATTTAATGTGATTTGCAGAAAGGGCCACTGAATGATTCAGTCAATTAATCAGATTTTTTTTTTTTTAATGAATGCATATAAAAGTTTTTAATTACTGGAATGAATAATAATGAAACCTACTAATGTTTACTTTGTGGAAGTTGGAGAGGGGAGTGGTGGCGGCTCTTATCAGCTGCTACATTATGACACCATACATACGGCAGCTGTGGAATGTCAATAATGCACTTTCACAAACTGGCAGTGAGTCTATGGAGAGATCTGCTACAGTGTTTTCAGTGGAGCATTTTTCTCTTATAATCAAACTTTTTATCCTTATTTATAGATGAACATTTCCCTGGCAGTATAATCAATCTTTTCCTCATGCTCTTGTGTTTGTCTGTGGTTCACACAGTGTGCGTGACTCATCTCTCGTCTGTCCATATGGATTATTTATAAGATGACGCAGAAGGCTCGTGCTGTCCCTGTAGAGAGACTTTAATCGAGAGCTTGATCATCCTCTCATGAATGCCATTCTGTCTCACGGAGGAGCAAGATGACTGCCATTTTCCAGACAGAGTGTAAAATGAATGGTGGTTTTCTGCTAAATTTGTTAAAATTTCTGCCCGCCTTGCCTACTGTGTTAATGAAAAATTGGGCATTGGTTCAGCTGCCATAATTAAAGTTGATGACATACAGCATAATCCTGTTTAGTGACACTGTTTAGTGTTTAGTTAAACTTGGACTAATGGGTTGGGCAATGTGTTGCATTACAGCAGATTATAACACAATTAAAAGTGATGTAACTGTAAGATTGTAATTGCGTGAATATTGTGTAGTGGTTGACGGATATAAGGCCAATACTGATATCTAGAGAGCATAATGGCATCCATCCATCCATACCGATATTTGTCACTTGCTGTCTTATTTGAAATTTTGTCATTAATATAGATGGTGTTTTGATCATGTTTTAAATCAGCAAAGTAAAAAACATACATTAACTTATAGCCTACTAGCTAGTTTATTGCTGCATTATCAAATAATTTCTAATGAACATAGACTGGATCCATTTAACATTCAGCAGGCCAACATAAATACATAAATACAACAGAACAAAGATACATATGAAATAAACAGTGCTTTTTAGGTAGGTTTAACAGTTTCCAGGTACAAAAATAAAGTAAACAAGTGTTAAATATAACACTGCATAGGAACACTCCACTTTTTTTGGAAATAGGCTCATTTTCCAACTCTCCTAGAGTTAAACAGTCGAGTTTTACCTTTTTCGAATCCATTCAGCCGATGTCCGGATCTGGCGGAAGCACTTTTAGCATAGCGTAGCATAATTCATAGTTAGCATCTCGCTCAAAAATGACCAAAGAGTTTCGATATTTTTCCTATTTAAAACTTGACTCTTCTGTAGTTACATCGTGTACTAAGACCGACGGAAAATGAAAAGTTGTGATTTTCTAGGCCAATGTGGCTAGGAACTATTCTCTCATTCCTGCGTAATAATCAAGGAACTTTGCTGCCATACCATGAGACCTTTTGGAACAGACTCTGTGTCAAAAGTGTGCCTGTCATGTTGGCATTAATGGAAACTCACTCTATTTATTTTTTAAATGCACCATATTGTGAATGATTCATCTGTGCATGTGTTTTATTTAAAAAAAACTTGAGCTCATAATTTATCAATGTCATAACTCAATCTTTTAGTGAAAGCAGCAGGTAGACAGCTCACTAGATTTTGAAACTCATATTAAACAATAGTACATCTGAGCAACTGCACCCATACTGAATATACAGTCACCACACTTACAAGAGTGGAATAAAAAAAGCAAACTGCCTTATGAATGTGTGAAAGAATGAAACCAGGATGATAACGCAAAATAAGAGAGGAAGGTCATTCATACATCACTTTACAAGAGCCAATCTAATAGAGGTGGAGAGCAGAAAGGCCTTCTGGGATTCCCAAGAGATGAACTGACATTCCACAGATCAATAAGAGAAATGTGTCCTGATCTTCAGAAGGTCCTTGATTAAAATAGGGATGTGCAGTAGTATGGGGGGAGAAAAATCATCTAATTTCAATAGTATATACTGTACCACAATGTAGTTTTTATATATATATATATATATATATATATATTAAATATTAATATTAAATAACGATGTGGTAGTGCATATTTCTGCATAATCCAATTAACTAAATAAATACTTTACAAATTAACGGAACTTCATCCTTTGATTATTATTACTATTATTTGATTATTTTCTCTTTTTATTTGGAAATTAACGGAGGCAAATGAAAAGATCATATTAATCATCATAACAAATGAAAGCCAAAAAATCTCTTCATATTGCCACTTTATGTAACATCAGAACTAAAAGCAAAAGAATGAAAACAGTAAAACTAATGTTAAAAATTCATTGTAAATTCAAACCACACTGGTCAATTAAATATATTTTTGTTGTAGCTTTTAAAGAACTTATTTGGTTTAGTAAATATTATTTATTTTATAATTCAGTTTAACTGATAATCAATCTATAATAAAAAAAAATATATATATAAATAAGAAACATGTCAAGAACATCTGGTGTGGAATTGAAGTGCATTTATTCAATGTTACATATTTTTTATGCGCTTGTAAATTTTCAACTTATGAGCACATGTAAGCGTCAAGCCCTGCATTTAAAGTAGACTAATATCAGAGTCTATGTTGGAGCAATTGTACAACAAATTTTCCTCTCACACTTTCTTCATTATAACCTGTTAGTCTTGTTGTCAAGGCAACAGCAGTAGCTCTGGGAGTCTGTGACAGCATTTGTCTGGTGTCAGTGATCAGCTTCAGGTCCAAACCAGCAGCCTGTGGCCTCACTTTCACCCATAACATCAGCAGCAGAAACTGTTCCTTCTAATATATCTTTTGTTGACCTAATTCTAATTCTCCATCCTTTGCCAAGCAATCCCATACACTGTGTGGAACACTCCGTGGGAAAAAAAAGTAATACAAATATTTTCAAATTCAAATTATTATTGATAATATTTTACTTATTGTGCAAATTGTGTATTTTTATGCTTATTAGAATATTGTGCCATTTGCAACATGATGACAACAAAATCTACAGTAAAGTCTTGCAAGTGTTTCGTGTTTGGATCACGGCTTTTGTATGATGCACATATTCGGTCACTTATTTAATTTAGAAGTAGGCCTATCACGATAATCAATATACTTATCACACTATATACTGTATGGACATGACTGTGATGAGGTTTAGTGACGCGATATATTGCCCACTGTGTTTACATGCATGTTTGTTTACATACAAATGAATTTCACGAACATTTTAACGACATTTTCACACACACACACAGAGAGAAGACGATGACAAGGCAACTGAGCGTATGCGATTACCTGCGACTGTCCTTCTTCAGGTCATATATTTGTGAAGAAAAAAAATCTGTTTGCTTAATTTGCCATCAGTTGTCAGTATGTCTTAGTATCCTTTCAACTTTGAGGGGATTTCCTGTGACTGGCATCAGCGCTGTTCAATGCATTAAATTAGGGCTGCACGATATTGGAAAAAACGTACATTGTGATCTATATTGTGATATAAAAACAATTTCACCAGATGATTTGAATAGCTCTATTTGAAAATAATTAATCATTCTAGAATAATTATAGTGAAGAAATATACAATTGAAATAAGCAGTGCTTTATGTTTTTCCGGTAAATCTAACAGTATTACAGAAATGTAATAATCAAATGTAAAATAATAGTCACTGTATAAATGAAATATAACGAATATAATTAATTAATACAATTTATCTTTGTTAAAGCTACAAATGTCATTTTCTTTTTTTAAGTTTGATCACCATTGGCAGCTGCGTGTCATTTTGCGTGCACATGTCCGTTTAAGCTCAAAAGAAAGAGCAAGAAACCTTTGGTGTTCACGTGCTGTCTGCGTGGCTCTGTGTGTTACAGTCCTCTTGCGCTTGATGCCTGACTCGACTAAAAAACACATGCAAATTATAAACTTTCACTCTGTGATGGTTAAACTTTGCAATTAATCTGCGAGTCACATGCGTTCTTAACCAGGGCCCAGCTGGCCCATACGGATCACGAATCAACTACGATCCCTATACTTGACATCGCACATCCTACGATGTGACTATCGCGGATGCGCAGGCCGCAATATACATTAAATCAATGCCAATGATCTCTATGTAGTGAAACATCAGCATCAGCATTACCCAGTTGACATGTTGATTTGTCAATTTAGAAGTGGAAAATGCCTTGTTTAATTGATAAATGATTCGGCTTTTTTTAGCCATATTATGAATGGTTTAATTACTCGCTCATAAAGACAGTCCATTGCTGCCACCTACTGGTGTAACAATGCAACTGCACCGACTGGCAGCTGTCTAGCACGCAGACATGTGCCAGTGCTGATACTTCTGAAATATCAGCACTTTTGGAAAGCCTCTTGTCCAGTAAGAAATTTAAAAAACTGAATTAACCGTTATAAATTATAATAATAGCCCAACAAGCTTATTTATAGTACAATAATAATAATAATTATAATATGGCGATATTGAGCCACTCAGAATCACCACAAGGAAAATTCCTTCACTGTGAAACCCCAAAGAAGACCACACGTGGGCCGTAGACAACAAGGCAGCTCACTAGGTTTTAGAACACAGCAATGTACCTCATTTATCAGCAATGTACAAGTCAATTTCAGTGACATTCTAGCACATACATAATTGTTAAACGATGAGTTTTTAATATGAAGTTCAGAAGACATCAGTCACTATGTTTTAGTTTTCTCTCTCTGTGTAACATGATGCAACTCTCTCCAGGAGGGAGAAATAACTGAACATGGTGTCAGTGAAAATATCTGAGGCAATGAGGGGTTATATCTTTTGACTCTGTGGCCTGAAAATAACAAAAGGAGGGATGATTTCTGGATGATTTGGGCCGATGTGGCTAGGAACTATTCTTTCATTCCTGCGTAATAATCAAGGAACTTTGCTGCCATACCATGAGTGCAGCAGGCGCAATAATATTACGCAGTGAGGAGAGGTGAATGGAAATTTCGGGAGTCTCTGCTGCTGATGTTAGGGGTGAAAGTGAGGCCACAGGCTGCTGTTTTAGCAATTTGTTGTTGGAAAGCCACCCGTGGACTTTTGATTCACCGCTGACAACTAACCTCCTGTCTAATTAGTTGAATAGGTGCGCTTGAGCTCTCTCCGACGGTTCGGATAATTGTCCAAAGTGACAGAGTGTGAAAAATTTACTGAGCTCTTGTCCTTGTGTGCCGGGGAACTTGTTTTCCAAACCAATGAAGATATTGCTAACAGCTTTGAAACGTGGCTCCATCTGGCTCAAAAGGACCGGCAGAGAATTTTGATCTGATTTTTTATCATTGTTAGCAACAATACTAGATGAAGAATGGGCTATAATAATGCGAATGCGAGTTTGCTAAATTCTTCTGTGTCCTTTTCTACTTGTTGACCACACATAGCAGCAACCTCTAGTTTAAATAGGTCACCTCTTTTAGGTCGTCTATGGGAATTTTATTGCTCATTTTGTCACATGCACACATATACTTCTTTGTGAGCTGGTACTTTCTGAATCAATCAGATTGTTTCATTCAGTTTTCCTCTTTTGCTGTACAGTTCTTAGTAGTAATTGGTTGTCTGGCATGTTAGTAGAATCTAATCCCTCAATCACAAAAGTCTATCAACAAATTGCTAGGATTTGCTGCACAAAAGGTGTAATAATGGAGATGAAGATATGATTCCTGCAATTAAAGCTATTATCTGACACTCTGTCAGGCAGGTGCAGTAAAGTTATCTGACACCTGAAACCCACAGCGAATGTTCTCCTGAAGTGCGCGTGGTGCAGAGGTGCGTGCTTTCTCAACCCCAAGGGCCTCACAGAGGTGCAACAGAAGTTTCCACAATCCACTAGAGAGCTTCACATGACACTTGGCACAGCACAGTAACATTAGAATCATTTGCAAGTAGTTTTTTAAAATGATAATGGTGGAGCAAAAACAATTACCCCCTAAGCCAATTTATTTTTACTTGGGCAAGAAATTGTATAAAATGTTGTAGGGTTGAGCAATATACATTGTTTTTACTTTTATTAATATTCAGCAAGGACACCTTCCATGTCATTATTTATAGACATTATAGATTTGTAAATATTATAAATGCTGTTCTTTTTAACTTTATATTCATCAAAAATCCTGAAAAAATGTATCATGGTTTCTACAAAATATTAAACAGCAAAACTGTTTTCAGTATTGATAATAATAAATGTTTCTTGATCATCGAATCAGCATATTTTAATTATTTTTGAAGGATCATGTGACACTGAAGACGAGTAATGTTGCTGAAAATTCATAAATTACATTTTAAAATATATTAAACAATTTGTCATGTTATTTTAAATAATATTCATATTTTAAAATATCATTGTTTTAATTAGTGAGCATAAGAGACTTATTTACTGATCTTACCGATCACAAACGTTTTAATTGTATAGAAAAATGCTCTCTATTTTTATTTTATTTCTAATGAGAGGAACCATAATTTAGCCAAACAGCCAAGTAGATTAACATTTTTAATGCAAGTAAATTGTAATAAAAATCTTGTAAAACGATGTTCTTCCAATCCTATTTCACTAAATGAAATCAACAAAATGTATGTTGAATCATTTTCATTTATATACACCAATATATCAATTCATAGCAATTAACCGTAATATTTATCCACATAAATGTTAATTTATATTCAGGGTAAAATGGATCCACTGATTCACTTAAATGGACAGTTTCAAATTAATTTAAGATAATGAACTTTTCAACTGATGTTTTTGTTACTGAGATGCTACCAATGCTCTCATACTCCTAAGATTAAAGAATTAAAGGCTATTCAACATATACATAATGTTGCATAATTTTATATTGCTAGCAAAATCAAGAAGATTGTCAACACCACCCTGAAAATTGCCCTTGACCGCACCAAATAGACAAACTTTGCAAAAAAGTGGACTGCAGATAAGCAGGACTTGCACTAGGACGAAGAAGACCCAGTTTTACAGCATTTAGTTACATAAAATATTTTGAGAATGACTCTGTATGTTAAAATCTCAGAACTAAATGCTAAATTCTCATCATCTACAGAACCATCCAGAATATATATTTCCTCTTGGCACATGGTTTAGACCAAAATACCACTGTGTCAGCAGCAGTAGATCACAGTCTGTCCTATCCATACCACCTGCCCCATGCACTCTGAAAAACAAACACTTAACCCTGAGCCTAGACTGGCCATTGTATACAGTGGCTAATGCACCAGGTTCATTTCAGTCTTCACTGAGAGCTGTCAGCTGAACATAATTTAGACAGCAGCTTTATGGGTTACAGCATTTGTCGATGGAAAGCAAGTTATTGAACTTGTAAAACAATTTTTAAGGATGTTACAAATAAAAATTATGCTCTACTAATCAGGCTTTGTATAGAAAAAATTGACATGTTTCTCAAGGCCTATGGAAGAAGAAATTCTTAATGGATTGACTAACTGGTGTAGTATTGTTCTCGGCTCGCTTCCTATACGTACAGCAGGGTTGGATGGTCGTCTAATGGCTCTCTTGAGGACAGCTACTCATCCAGACAATGGGCCAGATTTGTCAGACAGTATGTGGATGGGCACAACTGTTTGTCACAATCCAGAAGGTTTGGATCTTTCACTTCCAAATGACTTCCTGGTGCTTTGAGCACCATGTCAGTGCGTCCTCTTTTTTCCTGAAAAAGAAACCACTGTGGATTGATCATAACATAAAAGTAATAATAATTATTTATGTGTATCTTCACAACTTCACATTTTATTATTATTATTATTATTATTATTATTATTGAGCAGCTACTTGTAAAATATTCTTTTTCTTTAATGCAATTAGCAAAATTGATTATTAGTTCATATACTTACTAGTGTATACTTTGTGATGCATTGAAGCTAAGACCTCCTGTTGCAGAATCTTTGGATCGAGGACCAGAAGGGAACTCTGTTGATGGAAGTATCGGCCTTCCCTGTTCACAGTTCACAGACAGGACAGAACAGAACAGAACAGAAGCCATACATAGCATCTTGGCCATTAATACCACCATGAAGTTTAACACACTCTGAGGGTCATAGTCTTCTTTAATGAGGATTAAGCCATTTAGACCAATAAACAACTGTTAAACTTGCGCAGTGTGTGGTAAACACAATCGACTGCCATGTGACCACTGGTGCAATGAAGAAAAACGGGAAGTTCTAGATAGTTACATAGTGAATACATATCTTTAGTTTCATATTGCCTCATCTCTGGGGATATACTTCCTCTCCTGTGTGTTTTGGCATTAACGTGACCAATGCAAGGTCACTTATCTAATGCATTTGTCCTTTTTCCCTGTGAATGATGGCCCTTATGCCTGGAATGGCTGAGTCACTTGTGAGCATTTATTCAGAAGACTTTGGTGGTACGGATGCAAGTTTTGGCATGTTCCTTTAACCCCATCACTGACCATTATTGTCCGATAACAAGCTTTAAAGTGGACTGCGTTGTTTTATTGTTTTATGATGTTTAATGGGTTGCGCTTATAATGTTAGCTGTAATTGTAATCTTGATTTTATTTATTTGAATAATTGTGCTGCTTTAAAATAAACCCATGTTCCCTGCTGTCGGGTCACAGTCTCTGCACGGCCTGTGGTTTTTGGTTACGTGCTGGGTTTGTCTTCTCTGAGCTGTCAGTGGTGTGTGAATAGGCGTGTAATGTTTGTTTTATTAAGTCTGCAGAAGGGCGATGAGCTATCAGGCACTCTGAGAATCCCTGGAATCCCATTTAGGGTCACATTTATACTGCAGTGACGGAGAGACAAGTGACAAAAGGAGAGGAGAATGGGCAGACAGATGTGCTGTTTGTAACACCAAAGACCTTTAGTGCCAATTAGATCCCAAAGGTCAAGCATCGATGATTCACCATTTCCCTTTTTTCGATATTTCGCTTTCATTAGACAACTACAAGCCTATTGTTTCAGCTGCAAGCTGATACCGCAATTCTGATGGTCAAACAATTGATTTTCTATCACATAACACAGGTTGTTGACTATACTTCAAGTGACCTCACTTCAAATGAAATCAAAGTTGTTTTTTCAGCTCTTTTTCTGCATTCTGCATAATATAGCTAGCTGAATCAATTTAATTGGAAAAACAGAAAATTGTGTTTTTTGCATAATGACTAATTGAGCTGTCTGTGGGTTGCATCGCTAGATATTCCTGTGTGTAACTATGTCTATTTTTCTGCATGCCCTTATCGTTCTCTCACAGGAACTTTTTTTTTTGCGGGGCCAGGCAGTAAACATTAAAAAACTTAACAGACCTAAGACAAACACTTGTCTGCATGAGACTGATGTGATGGTATCTGTGTAAGTTTATATCACTTTGTTTTAGTTTCAATTTCATGACAATGTAAAACCGATAAACCCTGTATTCTGGCATGAAAAATATTTGTCATAGCTGTCTATGTGCTGTCAACATGGAGTGAACTTCAGCCACAGGAATTACATAAATTTTCCACACACACACCTTACACACACACACGATTCTTTGTGGTAATCAATGTTATGCCAAATTTAACAACAGGTTTTTTGAACCTGAAGCATTCTTAATAATTCTCAATTATAAAGCAGGCCAAAGACAGAAATATTATTACAGTTTAAAGTAATTTTAATGTATTTTGATATGTACAATATAACATTATAAATGTCTTTACTGTCACTTTTAATTAATGCATCCTTGAAGAAAAATATTAATTTCTTGAAGAAAATAAAAACCTAACTGACCCAAACTTCTAAAGAGAATTCATATAATCTGTTTCCAAAAGAAGCAAAAGCAACTGAATTTAGTATACATCATGAAAGGTTCTTGTTTATATTTGATCAATTTTAAGTTTGTCATAATTGATTTGATTGATCTGTTTGTATTTCTCATTCATTCTGCATGTTTTTCTCTCCCTCATTGCTCTGCCTGCTGTTTGTGTGTAAGTATGATTTGAATCGTCACTTCCAGTCTTTTACCTCTACTCTAACCATATCAATCCTTTCTCAACAACTTTCCTTTCCCTGTTTCATAACCCTCACAAATAAACCCTAATGATCAAAACCACCATTTGTCAGTACAATTCCCATGACACATTTGTGTACTCAAATAAAATGCATTCAAATGAAACATAATCTCTTAGGAAACTGAATAGTGCTAATGGAAATTAAGTTTGGGTAAGGACAGTTGTAGTTTGTGTGGTGTGGAGGGAAAGCGTGGCCGTTGGTGCTCTGTGAGAGGATGTTTTGGTAGGAAATACAGTCCTGGCCAGACTCAGGCTTTGTGAAGGATGTTGTGGCTCAGTGCCACAGCAGCTTACGCAGAGCTCCATTAGACTCAAAGCCATCGAAATGTGATAATGCAATGACTCTTAACGGCTCTAAGTTAGGTCGGCTCTTAATAGAACTTGGCAGAAGTGAATCAACACTCTTGCATTGTGCAATGTTCACGCGTGTTTGCATTGCAGAAGACCTGTAACATTACCTTTGTAGATATCAGCACAGTTAGAAAATACGTGTTGTCATATTTTAATGAATAACTAATAATAATTGTATTATTTTTTTATTTTTATTTTCATATTTATATTGGCTTTTTAAAAAATATATGAACTACATGTCCTGTCCCAACTTCCTGTTTTAAAAGGAAATCCGTTAACACAGGAATTATATTTGACTTAATATCATTGGCTTTTTAACTCTTCACTGACTGATTCCTTTACTTCTAAACTGTTGCATGGCTCTGTTTCTCTGTATTAGGGTTGTCTCTATAAAATTTGTTTAATTGGGGTAAAATTCAGTGTATTTGAACACATTAGTGTTCAAATACACTCCAGGCTGACCTAATATGTCTTATCCTGTGACTACAGTTTCTGTCATGGTAAAAGTCATTGACTAAGGTCAGATCACTCAGTGTCAATGCTCTTTTCTCTCTTGTTCCAGGAGAAGGAAGGCTGGCGTTCTGCCCAGCTTGGAGGACCTGCTGTTTTACAGTATTGCCGAAGGCCAGGAGAGGATCCCAGCTCACAAATTCATTACTGTGAGTGACAGCACTCCGTTTACACATGTTTATATGCACAGGGACAGATATTATAAGCTGTAGCATGTTTGTTTACAACTCCTGCTAGCATGTCACCCCTTTCTTGTAATAGTATGACCGAAGGAAAGACCGATGGGATCAGTGTGTACAGTTACTGATGTGTTGTTGCTGTTATCAGTGCCTCTAAATATGGCACAGAGCCATGTTTTATTACACCAAGGCTATTTTATCTAACCTTACTGACAAATGTAGTAAAACCCCCTGATAAGAGTGTTTTGATTGATTGATAGTAATGAGTAATGCCATCGAAAATGAGCTGTCAAGTTAACTCTTATTTGTGCTGATGGAAATCTCTTGTTTATGTGTGCGTTCAGGCACTGAAGGCTACTGGACTTCGAACGGGAGATCCACGGCTGAAAGAATGTATGGACATGTTGAAAGTCACCCTCAAATCTACGTCAGATGGCGTAATGCTAGACCGTCATCTGTTCAAAAAGTAAGTTGGCACTGTTTTTAATGTGCTGTAATATATTCAGGATATATGCACAGTTGTGGAAGAAGCTGGAAATATCAGGGAGGAGTTGTTGTTTTTTTCCAGGCCTGGAATGATTAGTAAAATCTATTAAAAATAGCATTGAGCAGCTCAGATTGTGTGTGCACTAATGTTCAAAGTACGTTTGGGGTCAGTTTCGGGATTTATTTTTTTCAAATATTGTTCAAAGAAGTCTCTTATGCTCTCAGAGGCTGCATTTCTTTGATCAAAATAATAATAGTATGGTAAAATATTAGTACAATTTAAAATAAGTTTTCTGTTTTAATTAATTCATGATTAAACTCATAATTAAGCTGATTCTGATTTAGATATTATTTTAATATTATTTTTCATTATACCCTAATTTAAAAAAATGGTTTAGACCAGGATGAATGTTCATAGTTGTATACTGCACATTTGCAAATGTAAATATTCCATGCAGCCATAAAAAATATATATACCATAAAGTGTATACACCAATCAGGCATAACATTATGACCACTGACAGGTGAAGTGAATAATACTGATTATCTTTTCATCACAGCACCTGTTAGTGGGTGGAATATATTAGGCAGCAAGTGAACATTTTGTCCTCAAAGTTGATGTGTTAGACGCAGGAAAAATGGGCAAGCGTAAGGATTTGAGCGAGTTTGACAAGGGCCAAATTGTGATGGCTAGACGACAGAGCATCTCCAAAACTGCAGCTCTTGTGGGGTGTTCCCAGTCTGCAGTGGTCAGTGTCTATCAAAAGTGGTCCAAAAAAGGAACAATGGTGAACCGGTGACAGGGTCATGGCTCATTGATGCACTTGCATTCCTGGGGAACACGTGGCACAAGGATGCACTATGGGAAGAAGGCAAGCCAGCGGAGAAAGTGTGATGATTTGGGCATTGTTTTGCTGGGAAACCTTGGGTCGGATAGGTACCACTTACCTAAGCATTGTTGCAGACCATGTACACAAACGGTATTCCCTGGTGGCTGTGGCCTCTTTTAGCAGGATAATGCGCCCTACCACAAAGCAAAAATGGTTTAGGAATGGTTTGAGGAGCACAACGAACAAACAAGTCCGATCCATGGAGGCCCCACCTCGCAACTTACAGGACTTAAAGGATCTGCTGCCAACATCTTGGTGCCAGATACCACAGCACACCTTCAGGGGTCTAGTGGAGTCCATGCCTTGACGGGTCAGGGCTGTTTTGGCAGCAAAAGGGGAACCAACACAATATTATCATAATGCTATGCCTGATTGGTGTATACTATGTATTATGTACCGCAGAACTAGTAGTATGATAGTGTAATTGCACCTAAAAACTATATTTAGCCCAGATGCAGTTTACCTGGTAATTCAAGGTGAGAAATTATTAATTTCTCAGCTAAAATAATACCCTGCAGGTGAGAAGAGAGAAAAAAACCCCTTATGAGGTTCTGTTTGAGGACCTCTGTGTGGATTTTAAAGTTCCTCATACACATTTAGATAATACATATATATGATTGATTGCATATATTATACTTTGCATAAGAGTTGTGGTTGATGGGCGGCACTTTGCATCTTATTGATAGTAATCACTGTCTTTTGGCAACACGAGCGAACCCTGACAATCTGCTCCTAGCTGGTGTCACTCTTCAGACATGATCCATAAACGCCTCCCTCCATAACCAGCCTGATAGATGTCTGTTTTTCAGCTTCTCTGCTGTTGGTGCTGTGTTTACCACCCCGGTCAATCTGGCTGCCACTGACAGCTTCATTACAGACTGAAAGGATGGATGCAATGGTGTCAGCTTGTAGAGGCTTGATAGATTATGGCAGTGAGTGACCTTGCATGGCAGATAGGGTCGTAAAGAGACAGAGAGAGATGATTTTTGGAATTGAATACTAGTGTACTACTTAAAGTTGCATTTTTTTTTTCCTCATTTAACCATTTAAAAAAAAATGAACAGATTTGTAACGGAAGCAGGATAGAAAAATGTACAGGTTTCCAGTCTTAGCTGCAGGGTGAAATCAAATCGCTGGCAGATCGGACTGGGTTTACCCAGTCTAGGCTCTGTTGTTATATTATAGTAATGTGCAAGTAAGGGCTCCCTATATAGTTTACACTTTACAGCATTAGCAGAGATCATTTTTATATCTTTAAGAAACTTTTAGTTCTAATTGAATTCATTTAAGGATGGACACAATTTGTTCAGTAAACCACTGTTTAATATATATATATAAAAAAAAAACAATTTTATATTTAGTTTTCTCTCCCCTGCTGTACCGAACCCGTGACTTCAAAAACCAAGGTACATACCGAACCGTCAGTTTTGTGTACCATTACACCCCTAGTGCACAGTATACATACTACAGAAATGGTAGTATGCTATTCCAAACATATTATGTCCTCTCTAGCTTCTCCTGCCCTAGAGATGCAAGTAATAGATTATCTTTTGAAAATTTGCATCCACATAAATCTGAGCAGCAGCACAGTGCACAGCTATTTTGAGCTTGTCTCTCCATTCAGGGACCTTAATAAAGCAACTGGACCAATATTTCAGACACAATCACAGGAGAGGTTTGTGTTTATGAAGCCTGTGAATGCTGTACTTCCCTCTGCTTCAGTGAAAGTGAATCACCAAGCTCTGAAACCAGCCATGGCTTCCTCTCTCACGCCATAGATGTTTTGACATTTTTGCAATAAATCTTTAATCTTTCAGTGGGAAATGTGCTTTTGAACAGATTCAGCGTTTTTGATCTCGTCTACCTTTTGATCAAAGTGGATCTAAACATTTAGCTTCTTGAGGAGGGAGCGTTAACAATTGCTTCAGAAGTCTGTGTTTCTAATGTGTGTTGCATTGATTCTTGAGAGCTGTAATTTTTCTAGTAATCAAGTAGATGGCATTAATGAGCCAGTTTATGCAGATAATTGGTCATATAGTGGAGTTAATAGTTATGTCTAAATTAAATAACACATTTATCTCTGTTATATTTGTCCTATAATTATTCAGCAGGGGGAAAAAAATACACAAATAGACAAAAAGACATAAATGCTGAGAAAACCACTAGTATGGATACATTCTTCAGCTTTGTGATGTTCTTGTTTCTCCAGGTGTGTCCAGAGCAACATTGTTCTCCTAACCCAGGCCTTCCGGAAGAAGTTTGCCATCCCTGATTTTCAGACTTTCGCTTCCCACATCGATACACTTTATGAGAAAGGCCGTAATCTTTCCGGGGGCCTGGTAAGATGAGAGAAACAGAAATAATAACACTTAGTGATTCAACTAAAATGTCTTTTCTACTTGATGCAGCCTTTGTTTCTGCTGAGTTCTTTCTTTTGCTCACAGGTTGCTGACTACATTCCCCAACTTGCCAAATTCAGCCCAGATCTGTGGGCCGTTTCCCTTTGCACAGTAGATGGACAAAGGTATGAATCATACACCTTCATCTACTGACAGGAACTATTTATTTTGAGATTTAGATTATTTTAGGTTCATCTACTTATTTTAGCATCATCTAATGAGAGGAACTGCTTATTTTTACCATCGATGACTAGTTTCACTGCATTTATCACATTACAATTTTCATATTTGATAATCTATTTGGGTATTTATTAACCAAACCACTTGAATTGTGCTATCACTCACCATTCACTATGTACATTTTGACAAGTACCGGAAATCCTTCATGTATATTGGCCACAAAACCATCAGATAAAGTGGCAGCTAATCTTATCATTCAGTAAATGCTCCAATATTCTCCTTGACTAGTCATCCAGCGTAGATAAAACATGCTAAATGTTAATCCTCCTATGTGAGAATCATTGATAACAGGACTATAAACTCACAGTCATTAATGATTCCCTTAATACTTAAACCCGTGTGTCATGGTACATCCTTTGATCTCTGATAATAAAGACATAGATATAATCTGTATGTTTTACCCCATGCTACAGAATTTGTTGTAAAGATACATGGTGTGCCTGCATAGCTCTGTTGTGATTGCTATGGCCATTCACCTGTTACACAGTAACTAGCTCTTTTAGTCAACAACACTGCCAGAGCCTTGACCTATTGACGGAAATTGATGGAATGACTTCACTTTGTTCTTTTCAGATCTTTACTCAAAATGCCTAATTAACTGAATTCCATTCTAGCAAATTTGTAACAGTTGTTTAATAAATGAAATAAATAGAAAACTACATACAACAACAGCTCATACTCTGAAATGTGTTGTTAGATAATAACATATTCAAAATTTGTGATGTCACTGCAACCAAAAAAACAACAACAACAAAACAGTCAACATAATTACTGCATATTGATAGGGTTTTCCTGCTTTGAAAATACTTTTTCAGCTGCCAAACTGTCTCTCCAAAGATTTATCTGATTATTTAATGTGACAATATCTGCCGTACCGGTAATCGCTGATAGCCGGTGGTTTTAAAACGCTCTTAAACACTCCAGTGAGTGTTTGTGTAAGTGCTCTGTGAAGAGCACCAGAGGTTTCTATTTACAATGTGTTTTTGCAATGTTGAGCTTTGTAGCCAATCACAGACATATCTGTTGAGTGCGTGAACGCAGTGGCCAACCAGATGTGTTTAGGTTAGTCAGAATCCGCTCAACACAGCATGAGTTCTGCACGCACAAATCCTTTCATTATTTAATGTTTACATCCTTTCATATAGAATTTTTCATTATACAAAGTATAAACACAATGTCAATAAGAGATTATTTGCACCGCTTCATTGATTATAACCGCTTTGTGCACCTTACATTGTAATTGACCGCTTCAGTGATTATAATGGCAGCGATCTTTGCTCGCTTTCTGTATATAAAATATATTTTTCACGCTGCTAATTACACATTGCAAAGTTTCTGGTTTGACAACCGTATTTGAATGCCTGATTGAATCCGATTGACAGTGATAACCATCGCAAATGGACGGAACAAAACAATACGATACTGTATGTCAGATGATCTGTTCATTAAGTCTTAGTGTAAATGCAGAATATTAGACCTGCCAGTTTATCTATGTAATGTGTTACTTTGTTGTTCATTTTATTACTTATTTTTCAAATCAGTCACTCAGTGACTGTTTACATATACATTTACAGATTTTTAAATATAAAATAATTCTAAGCACTTTGTTTTATGATCTGTCCTGACAGTGACTATTTTTTATTTGCATTTTTAGGAGGATTTATTGTCAGTGCTGGGCTTGCAGTACACATTTGTAGGGTACATTGTGTGTGGATGAACGTGTTCATTCACCACCATCGAAGACCATTTTTGACCCAGGAAAAACCCTTATTGACACCACCAACTATTTTAAATAAGATAATAATAAAGATTTTTTTTTTTTCTCATAATATTTAGAGAGAGAGAGAGAGAAAAAAAACCTTATACAACTTACAAATGTATTGTTTAGTTTGTTTAAAGTTGTTGCAATAGTTTTTTCTTACCTATTGTGATGTATATCCAAGTGAAATGGAGAAAAATTGTAGGACAGGACTTAATTTATTTTAGAAGAGTGGTCTGTAGGTCTAAACATCTTCAAATCATGTTAGAGTGACAGTTTGGCCTTTAGGTTCTGCTTTAGGTTCTTTATTCTTTTGTTTGTTTGCTTATGTGGACCATAGGATGTTATCTCTGTTTCTGATCTCTGTTTACTTGTTTGCACAGACACACAGTGGGTGACACTAAAGTGCCATTTTGCCTTCAGTCGTGCGTGAAGCCGCTCAAGTATGCTATTGCCGTGCACGACCACGGCACTGAATATGTGCACCGGTTCATTGGGAAAGAACCCAGTGGCTTACGCTTCAACAAGCTCTTCCTGGATGAGGATGGTAAGAATTAGAACCGTCAGGTTCTGCATGACTGCTTTCTTGTCTGCATGTGTCCTAAATTTTAAACATGTAACTCTAAGGGACATAAGAAATGTTATTTTCCCCACAGATAAACCCCATAACCCAATGGTGAATGCTGGTGCAATCGTGTGTAGCTCTCTTATTAAGGTAAGCATCTTCCATTTGTTTTTTTATTTTATTTTCATGTTAGAAATAGTTTTTGACTACTTCTCCTAACTGTACTCACATTTACCTAATTTGAATTAGCTAGAACAGACTATGTGGTATTGGCTGAATGTTGTTGTAGGCAGTAATCATATTGAGAGCTTTTGGTTGTAGTTGTATTTTATAGATTGTATGAATAAGTGATTGTGAGCAATGCTGCCTAGACTAAGACCAATTGACCATCAGTGTGTATTTTAGGTGCTGCTTGTCTTTTCTGTGTGTTTTAATACTGTACACAGTACACCTACTCAATGCCTCCACTTTCATTGTGAACTACAGTGTGTGGAGATCATCCAGTTTTCAGGACCATTATTGTTAGAAGTCTGTTTGCAATGAATTTTAAGTAAAATTCATTCAGACTTTCTATTCCCCACATTTTACACCCTCTCTTGGGCTGGGTGATATAGCTAAAAAAATATATAACCTTATAAATATATTGTATTTCTAAGTTTATTTTTATATAAATTAGGCATTTTTTGAATGTTGCAGAAAAAGACCCCAACAGTGATTTATATAACATTTGCTGTAGGATCTTTTTTTAATAGTTATTTCAAGGAAAAAAATAACTACATTTATATTTTTATTAGAGCTGTCAAAATTAACGTATCAATTTTGCAAATCTTTTTTTTTTTTAAGCGTTAAAAATATTGATCGTTATATGATCACACTATTCATTCAAGTGCTTTTAAACCATTCAAGCTTGATAAAACTGTGTAGTGTTATTTTACATATAATTACTTACTTATTTAATTTCTGTAGCTATATTCCTGCCTGAATATTACTGTTAGATCTACAAAAAAACACTGTTTACAAGGTTACATACTATAGGTCAAAAACAGTTAAAATAATGTGGGTTTTTTGTGGCTGGGCCAGTGAAAATTTTAGCAGAGCAAGTAAAAATCAACCAGCCCGACTTGGCCAGTAGAAAAAAAATCCTTAGTGTTGAACCTTGCTATATTTAATGCACAGCTTAATATTTAATGGGTTTATGTGAAGATTGTGCCAAGTTCACTTGAATTAAAAGTTGTTATATTTATTTTAAAGCCTATTAAATGTTAAAGAATTATGGCTTTTAGTTATGCTGTAATGTTGAATGGCTATAATCCTGCTACTTAAAACGCTTTTAAACATTTTCTTGAAACTTCACATTAAAATCGATATGATATTCACAGTGTTGCTTGATTTTATATCACCAGAAAAGTCATTGCAAATATATTGTGAATATTAGATATATCGCCCACCCTTAAAATCCACCATATGCATCATATTATATATTTAGAGTATTTGCTAAAAGCATATGTAATGGGTTTATGAAGCCTGGCTGGTATTTCTTGGAGTTGTTTGCACCTTTTGGTTGTGTTTGTGTTACATCTGTTGTACCTTGGTCTTATATGTGTTTTGGTCCGTGTGCAAACACACAAGACAGGAAAAACACTCCAGCTGGGTTAATAGTGGTTTTGTAATGTAACATCTAGATTTAAGTGTTCTTATTGCCTTGCGTTGACACTGTACAATATGCTCACAGTTGAGCCCTTGTATACAGTATGCATGTGTACGTTTTATGCAAAGTGATCATTTCTAAACAAAACAATTTATTCATACAAATGCACAATACACGTTTCCAGAAGGCTTTTCCAAGCTGGGTGGACAGGAACTATTGTCATCCTCTGCTTCGACAGGCTTGCATAAGAGAAACTATTAATATTTTGCATTTATTAGGGCTGTCAATTTAACATGTTAATTTAGTGCAGTAAATCTTTTAACTACTTAGTTTACATGGAAAAACACTGTAAATGGACAAAACAAGCCGACCTCGACTGCAAAATGAAAATAAAACAAACAATATATTGACTAATTTATCTTCATTTGGGGGCTTTTCTCAGCAAATATGGGTAATATGCAATTTTATTCATTCATTTGTTGCAAACCATATAATTATTTTGATTAAAATTTCAATTGACAGCCCTAGAATTTAGTTTAACCCAGCACCAATTCACACATTAAAAGGATGCACCATCGCTCTGCGTGATGAATGTTCGGCATCCTGTGAACTGAGAAATTCAGCCTCACATCTCCCATCAAACCTAAACTCAACCATTGTGATTGCTCTTCTCATATTGTTCTCCTGTGAATGATACTGGTGTGACGCAAAATGTCTTTCACCCCTCTGATGTGTTCTGATAGGTCAGTGCTGAATGCAAGTCGTGCCTGTCAGGTTCCTTTGCACCTAAGTAACGCATGACATCATTTCCTCCTTTCCTTCCGAGTCCTTGAGCACCGCAATGAGCGTGTACTAAAAGCGTGTGATATGCTGTTGAAGGCTCTGTGTGCTGTTTTATGTTGTTGCATATTTTGCAGACGTAGGATCTGTGGGATTTTTTGACCACTGCTGCAGGTCAATGACGTTGGTAATTTTTCCTTTCCATTTTTCCTCCCTCCCCATGAACAAGCCTGGATACTAAAATATCAGTAGTGCCATTGTGTTCCTTAATAAGACGGCGTCTGTATAAAATAGAGCATTTGTGCAGGACCAAATGATCTTTAGTGCTGAAAGCTACAGAAGCCCACAGAGGCCATGCAGTATTTTATTCTTTTTTGAGGGCTTGATAAAAAAATAATGATGCATGGCCTTTGTGGGTTTCTGAAGTAAACTGGGTATGCAGTACATTCAGCATTTTTTCATACAGCTTTTTCCCTTTTGTGAGATATAATGTGCAGCAGGGGTGTAAAAAGTACCGCTTGCATTAAATTATAGGCACTGTGGCTTTTTTAAATTTAGTAAAATTTTGTTTTAAACAAAATTACAAGTTTCCACATTTAATTGTAATTAAATATTACACCGAATAAAGAAATGCAATAAAGAAACATTGTAAAGCAGCCCATTTAATTAAGTTTTCCTTGTTTTCTGTAATGCCATGATTTTGTATGACATAGTTGTTTTCTATTATTTATATTTGTAATATTTTTTAATTGTTTCTATAAAGGTGCTTTCAAACATGTATATGTATATTGTAAAAAGTCTTATACAAATACATTGGATTAAACCTTTTAGCAGTGGTATAGACTCTAGTTTAGATCAACAATGGTTGATCTTCAAATCAAATTGCTTTAGGTGTCATGGCTTCTGATTACATTTTACTCTAAAATAGATTAAGGGCCAGATTTACTAACAGCTTGCGCCAGCGCAAAACCCTGTTTTGGCGTTAAAAAACTACTGTCAGGAGATACTAAAGACACAGAGTGAAAAATTAGCGCTGAAAAGGCGTGGACGGGGTTATTTTTACAGTATTTGCATATGCATTTGTAGGAGTTTCCCTTTCAGACGCAACATTTTTGGGAGGAGAGTATTTAAATGAGTCATTGTACTGGTCAATGTACTGGTGTTTGCGCCATTATTTACCGCCCAAAAAAAGCATGTCTTAAACCAGACGCTAACTGGCAGATTGCGTTGGTCATTATGGAAATGACCCGGCTGCGTCTGTGTTCTTTAATTTGCGTGTCATCAGTAGATCACACGCAGAACTTTCCACTCCCATCTGCGCTTTTTTGGAATTGCGCTCTCACGCTAATTTGCCCTGTTTAGTAAATCTTTATTGTAAACCCAAATTGGCTGTATAAGTATGAAATATTGTGCTTAAAATTAATAGTTAAAAATATTAATATTGTCACATTTTTGCAATTTATAAATGTAAATGTATGATTTTAAAATGTAATTTATTCCTGTGATGGCAAAGCTGAATTTTCAGCAGCCATTACTCCAGTCTTCAGTGTCAGTGGTCTGGACTCCATCTCAGCTTTCATTGGCAAAGAACCACCCAAGAGGACTTCTGACTAACATGTAAAGCAACCAATCACAGCGTCATGTTTAGGGGCGTGAAAATGTAAAGTCGATGTCCCAACGATAACAAACCGGCATGCATCTAATAAATTATTAATTCAAGAACGTTGTGCAAGTTCACTGAAACAATGGCGCCTCAAACTTCACATACTTTAGAAAATCCAGTGTTTGCTTGATCCTGATGATACGCACACATTGTCACAGTTGTAAACAGGGCGGCTTTTTTCTTCCATGATGGCTTTGTTTACAGACTGGCCATTAAAGCACGCGACACACACACCTTTTGAAATCATTCCATTATGTGTGCCTTATGCATCAAGATGTTCAGCCAGCGGTCCAATGTCTGAGGCTAAGACTACATGATCCTTCAGAAATCATTCTAATATGCTAATTTGGGGCTCAAGAAACATTTCTTATTTATTATCAATATTGAAAACAGTTGTTCTGCTTTATATTTTTGTGGAAACTGTAATGCATTTTTTTTAGCATAGAAATTTCAAATGAACGGCATTTAATTTCAACAACAATAAAAAAAATCATACCCCAAACTATTAACCGGTAGCGTATTATCAAGGTTTAATGCAATTGTAAGGTCCCCCTCCTGTAGAAATTCAATTAAGAATACAGTTTTACCAAAATAATCCATAAATATAGTGATTTAAGTGCAATTATTTGAGTACTTTACACCCCTGATGTTCAATAATCTAACAGACAGTCAAACAACCACATTAGTTACTGTTCATTTATGGCTGTAATGCAATCAAGCTCAATGGTTCTTAGCTCTTTGCATTAATTTGATTGATGCCTCAACCCACACTCAGTTCTGGCAGGAAGCAGTAGTTTAATGGACACTAATCCACACTCACTCAGAAATGCATCAACACACAATGCACAGATCCTCCTCACACATCATCTTAAGATGTTACCAACCCTGTTGATTCACATCCACTCTGTTTTTTGACTCTGTCTACAGGTCTTCATGTACATGTTTAACTCCAGTCTTTGCTCTGTAGCGGTTCATCATCATTTCCTTTGTAGAGCATAACAGTACTTTACTGTAGTACACATGAAATGATTATCATCATCATCTTATTGATTTCTAACAACAGATTACTAACTGATGATTTTAGCGTTGTACTGGTAATATTTAAGAAATGAAATTAACTGTATGAGTTAGTCACTGTTCTGATTTATTCCCCCATTATGCTATTTTAAAAATGTATTTGTATCTATTTTAATGTGATTTATTAGAATGGAAGTATTATAAACACTCAATGAGGACAAAATATTTTTACATGTCTTTTATTTCTTTCCTGTGTTTTTCAGCAAAGAGCAGGCAATGCTGAGAAGTTTGATTATGTGAGTCAATTATCAAAAGATTATAATAAATCTTTTCACAGCAGCTGTTGTTTTGGATTTACCTCCTCTGATTTCTCTTCTTCAGGTCATGAACTTCTTGAAGAAGATGGCAGGAAATGAATATGTTGGTTTCAGCAATGCCACGTATGTTGAGCTTAAATTTCTGTAGATCTAATCATAGATACAGTTGGCAAAGAGTTAAAATAAGTAGACCTGTTTTTATGTTATGCACAATTTACATAATTGAGGCGCCTGACTGTTTGCATGTCACCTGATCTAGATTTCAGTCAGAGCGTGAGTCAGGAGACAGGAATTTCGCTATTGGCTATTACCTGAAAGAAAAGAAGGTTAGTATCTCAGAGGGATTACTGGGTGCAATAAATCACCTATTTCTCTCCTTTACATTTTGTCTGCTTGTCTATTTACTTAGAAACTTTTACTAGAAACTAGGGGTTCGTTGTTTTAGAATTTTGACTCTAAACCTCATTCTCTTGTATGCAGTGCTTTCCAGATGGTACAGACATGACTGCTGTTCTGGACTTCTACTTTCAGGTGCGTACACTTACAGTCGACTTTCATTTCTGAGTCACTGTTGGATTGCAACATAAGAGTTATGAACTTGTTGCACGCATTCTGGGATTGCCTTCCAAAATGTTGACAGTTTAACTGAAATACACTACTGTTCAAATGTTTGGGGTCGTTATATTTTTTTATGTTTTTGAAATAAGTCTCTAATTCTCACCCAGGCTGCATTTATTTGATCCAAAAAATTAATTTGTGAAATGTTGTGGAATTTAGTTTTTTATTTTAATATATTTATTCATGTGATGGCAAAGCCATTACTCCAGTCGTCAGTGTCTCATGATCCATCAGAAATCGTTCTAATATTCTGATTTGGTGCTCAAGAAACATTTCTTATTATTATCAATGTTAAAAACTGCTGCTTAATATTTTGGTGAAAACTGTGAAACATAACAGCATTTATTTGAAATAAATCTTTTGTAACATTACAAATGTCTTCACTGTCACTTTAGATTAAAAAAAAGTTCTCCTTGCTGAATAAAATTATTCATATTTTATTGAAAATATCTTACTGACCCCAAACTTTTAAATGGTATTGTCTTCCCAGATGAATCAAAATAGTATCAAATCACATCAAAATCGAAATCAAAGCAAGAGTTTGTAAATCAGAATCAAATTGAATCAGCGACTCACTGTCAAGACCCAGCCCTAGAAATGAAAGTTCTGGCTTAGTTTGGCATGGCACAAGCATGGCAGAATGTAGTCTGGTGACCCTGTCCGTTGACTCCTGTCACGTGCCTCTGAGACCATGTGTTGTGTGTAATAGGATCAGCCCAGCTGATCACACACACACCACACACACACTCACATTTCAAAAGCTGCCAAATTAAACGTATTGAAAGGCATCCTAGCCTAATAATATTTCTTATTCATGTGTGTTAATTTATGATTGCATCTATATGTGCAGCTGTGTTCCATCGAGGTAACTTGTGAGAGTGCTAGCGTCATGGCTGCCACGCTGGCCAACGGTGGCTTCTGTCCAATCACAGGCGAGCGTGTGCTGAGCCCTGAGGCCGTGCGAAACACCCTCAGCCTCATGCACTCCTGCGGCATGTATGACTTCTCTGGACAGTTCGCCTTCCATGTAAGTTTTTGTGCATGCAGATTCAAACTTGCATTGCTTTTGTCCAATTGCAAAAATGTATTTGTAGGCTGCGTAATCACTATAAATGATTCTTGTCCACAGAATTATTTTAGAGGATATTTGTGTCCATTTTTCATGCTAATTAAAGTAAAAAATTCTAATTCTACATTCTACAAAATTCATTAAACAGTTGTATCACTATAGTACGCAGTATTTCAGGACAAAACCCTGCGACTTATTCCCAAACTACTTACTGTACAACATTACTGTGGTGTGCAGTAATCTTTTCTGGGCAAACACACCTTTTTTATATGCAGCCATATCACCCAAGACTGGTTTCCCACTGAAGCTAAGCAGGGCTGAGCCTGGTCAGTACCTGGATGGGAGACCTCCTGGTAAAACTAGGTTGCTGCTGGAAGAGGTGTTAGTGAGGCCAGCAGGGGGTGCTCACCCTGTGGTCTGTGTGGGTCCTAACGCCCCAGTATAGTGATGCGGACACTGTACTGTCAAAGAGCACCATCCTTCGGATTAGACGTTAAAACTGAGGTCCTGACTCTCTGTGGTCATAAAAAAATCATAGGATGTCCTTCGGAAAAAGAGTAGGGATGTAACTCCGGCATCCTGGCCAAATTTGCCCATTGGCCTTTGTCCATCATGGCCTCCTAATAATCCCCATATACTGATTGGCTTCATCACTCAGCCTCCTCTCCACCAATAAGCTGGTGTGTGGTGGGGGTTCTGGCGCAATATGGCTGCCGTCGCATCATCCAGGTGGATGCTGCACATTGGTGGTGGTTGAGGAGATTCCCCCCTTCTATATGTATAGCGCTTTGAGTACCCAGAAAAGCGCTATATAAATGTAACACATTATTATTATTATTATTATTATTATATGCTAATTAAGCTCATTATAACATGACAAACATAACATGAAAATAAACATCTCTATTAATTCTCAGTGAACTCCACCTAGAGTCTTCCAGCCAAACACAACGTCTTCAACTATATTTCTTGTATTTGTTTGTATATAATATTGTGTTATTTTAATGTATTTAATTTTTGTTTAGGTGGGTCTTCCGGCTAAGTCAGGTGTGGCTGGAGGTATTCTGCTGGTTGTGCCCAATGTGATGGGCATTATGTGCTGGTCTCCGCCATTGGACAAACTTGGCAACAGTGTCCGGGGCATCCAGTTCTGCACGGTATGTGACTGTTCTTGTTTACCGACACACCTATACACACACACAATATAAACGCTTTGATTTCTTTTAAAAAGTTCTACTCATCTACTGGAAACTTGAAAAAAACATATTTGATGATTAGCCAAGATAAGAAAGAACATTACACAGACCTTCATGTAGATATGTAGGGTAAAGTAGGTGCTTTTCACACAATACATGCAAGGCATGTAGGGTCAAACATGATATGTCAAACATTCACAATATATTTGCAAACTTATTTTGCTGGTGATATTTGAAGAAATGAAGCAATATTCATGAATTTTGTGGGGGGGTTTCTTGGTACACATATTTTATTGATGGTAAATATGCACTACCATTCAAAAGTTTATAAACTATTAACAAGCACAACTAATAATTAATAATAATAGTAATACATGTTTCTTGAGAACCAAATCAGCATATTAGAATTTCTGAAGGATCATGTGACACTAAAGACTGGAGTAATGGTGCTGAAAATTCAGCTTTGACGTTACAGAAATAAATCAAATTTTAAAATATATTAAAATAGAAAACAGTTCATTTAAAATGTATTTAAATGTTTTTTACTGTATTCTGATTTAAATGCATTGAGTATAAAAGACTTCTTTCAAAAACATAAAAATGTTCATGTGTTCGAAGTGTTCAGTTGTTTATTGCTAGGTTTTGTTATGTTGATGCATATAAATGATTCAGTTTAGTTATTTATTATTCATTGAAAAACAGTGTGTAAAATAATAGATTATTTTCAACTAGATTTGTACACTATTTAAAGTTAATTAAAATACATTAATATTATAGTGAAATAGTGAATTAGATATTGAAAATTATACAGAATTCCTTTTTTATTTTCATTTTTTGTACAGCTAAATTGCCTAGCTGTAGTTGCATATCTGGCATAAATACTGGTTTTTAGAAATATGCTTTCATGCTTTTCATCTATAGTTTGTCTTCTCTGTTTGCTGTATTTTTGATCCCATGATCCTGTCCTCATGAGTGCTTCTTATTGTGTAACTTTGGAATGATCAGAATCTGTTGGTGTTATTTTAGGACTTTCTGAGAACCAACACTTGTTGGGGTCTGAATATCTGTACAGCCTCTCAGACCCTTGTTAAATGTCAAGGAGTCTATAATTACTCCCTGTGTGTCCTAAGGAAATCAGTGGAGTCCATGTCTGGGAAATCAGTGGAGTCCATGTCTGTGACTCATAGTGGGTATAGTCTGACTCAGGACAACCCCAGGAATGGGACAAGAGCTAATTGGTGGAGTTAATTATGGGGTGGGCTTTGGGACTAGAATTTTATATCACAGTATAAACAGTTCGACACATTTCTACTGTCACACGGTCACACGTCCAGTAGTGAATACAGAGCCACGGTGATAAATAACACACACAGACTGTGACCAAATGGTTGCATTTTGCGACCTTTTTTCCTCCCAGTGTGACTACATTTTGCCACCCACGTTGCCCAACTGAAAAAAGCTTCTATTTCTGTTACATATGGGAAACATCAAACACCAAACAAAACAAAAGTGAAATGAAACTACTTGTTTGAGCTGAGCGGACCGTTTATCAGCTCGGACCAGTATAAGACAGCACAGCATGAGCTCAGAACAGGTACTTTCAGGCCAATCTCGATCAGACACTGTTACTACACAGTGCTGGTTAATTTGCCGCAGAATTAACAACATTGCAACGAGATCTAATGGGAAGTATTCAAATTCGGTGCAGAATTCTCTGTTATAAACCACAGATATGTGCCATGAATGAACTGTAGTTATAGAAGGCTTTAAAATCCACAAATCACCAACATTTACCATGGATTTAATGTAGTAACGCTAGCTGTAACTATGGTGTAGTGGAAGAAATAGTCGAAAGTTTTACATTATTCATCTCAGAATTTGTATTATAACCTTTTGAGAGTGAAATTTTTCACTTTTCAACTTTCACTTCACACTTTTCCCAGCACTTCAAAGCTCTAAATATTATCCAATTTTAATGTTATTTTTAATGTCATGATTTTTTTAAAAAGTTTAAAACTGTAGGAAAACACTTTGTGGCTAACAAATACTTTTTAAAAAAGACATGAAATTAGTAGATGGCAGCAGAGGAGCACTTATTGACTAAATAGCCATTTCCACTCCCTAATATATGGGGGAAAAGTAGGAAATCACAAAGACATGAAAAACAAAACCTTTTCTTCAAACTGTGACTGAATTGCAGAAAACAAGTATAAAGCACAGTATGATTCTATAGAAGAATAATGGTACATTTAAAGCCACAATATGTAATTTTTCATCACTAGAGGTCGCTTATTCAAAACAAAGGCGTAGTTTGATGACGCCTGGATTTTGCGTAGCTTTTATTATGCCGCAGACGACTGCGTCCACTTCTTCCGCTCATGCATATGTGGGGTAATGCAGCACTGTTTTATCATATTAGATACATTATTTGAGTGTGTTGAAAGTTATGTTATAATGCTACTCTGTGCATTCGCTCGGCGGCTACTATGAGACACTTGTTGCACACTGCAGTAAGCCAGATCGATATTAGGCATGGTAAAACATGGTACTCGCAGTAAATCAAGAAAACGAGATTTGAACAATAAGACTAACTGTGTTGAGCTATAAAACAATGATTAGTTTTCTGTCGATGAATGTAACAGTTCTGTCTATTAAAACATATATATATATATATATATATATATATATATATATATATATATATATATATATATATATATATATATATATATATATATATATATATATATATTAATATATTAAAGCATCTTTGGTGTTTCCATGGTTTCTACAAAATAAAAAAAATTGAGGGTAATGCGGATATGATGTATTGATAGGCGACGCACAGACACGGTCCGTGTCCTGGTTAAAATTGCTTATTTCTCTGATTTAAACATTCTTGGAAACATTTGGGATAATGTAAGTACACA
The DNA here is from genome assembly GCA_039654625.1 of Rhinogobio ventralis. NCBI lineage: Eukaryota > Metazoa > Chordata > Actinopteri > Cypriniformes > Gobionidae > Rhinogobio > Rhinogobio ventralis. Next base: position 10,422,116 of record CM077197.1, read on the forward strand.
AGTCAACAAAATATATAACATTGTTCTGGTGATTTTTGGATATTTTAATAATGTTGTGCCTTTAATAAGAGTAGAATATTTAAATTTTCCTTAAAATTAGGTTAAACCTTACTGTTGTTAATAAAAGTTAATTTTATCTGCATATCAATTCAAGCTCAGTGCATTACTGTCAAATTTCCTAAAAACAAACATGTAATAGTATTAGTAACTGCACTTACTAATGCAAAACAATAGTAATTTTAGGATTAAATTAACTTTATGATACATTTTCCCCCAGTGTCACCAAATCAGGTGCTGAAGCCACCATCTATAGAACCTGGCTAGTGCCACTGCTCTCAAATGTTAGTCTGGAGCTGGAAAGGCATTGTGTCTGTGTTCAGTGTTGCTATGCAAAAAGGACAGTAAAGACTGGCTAGTCAGCGAGTCACAAGACAGGAAATGGCCGTAATATTAGACATTCAGACATTCCTACCAACAGGTTTCTATCAAATTCAGGGAGTGTTCTGAAAACATGAGACCTTTAAGTCATAGTTTTTGAAGCAAAGTGCAGTTTCAAGGTTTAACTGCTTGTGTTACACAAACTTCGGCATCTTAAAAGAATATTTCTGGGTATCTGATAGCATAACAAAACAGTAGATGTGGATATTATAATAATATTATTATTATTTATAATAAATAGCCTAATAATAAACTATTATTATTATACAAATATATGTATGCACATAATCTATTATTATTACCAATAATAATAATAATAATAATAATAATATTGTTTATTAGTTTAAGGACTTTACAAAACATTATCTTAGCTGAACGGATAAAATGGAGATGTAGCACGTTAATTTGCTTCTCAGGTCCTAAGAAGGACTTTTTTTTAAGAAAGGGGGGGAAAAATATGCAAAAATTGAATATAGTTATAAGTAAAGAACATATTAACTAAAAAATTTGGTTTCTCCTAACCCAGAATATGGCAAGGCAACTTACTGTTGCATTGTTTTAGGCATAAGCAAATATTTTCCTATCAACATCATATTTCTGTACCTTGAAATGTCACCTTTTTATGGGGTTCTTTTTTATTACATTTTCAAAACACCAACGCAAAAATAAAAACAAGCAACACAACCAAGGAACAGATACTGTTGGCACTGCTTGAAATATCATTTCTAAAGACTATAGGCTGCATTTACATTACATGATTAAAGTTACCTTTTTTCCTTGTTTTTTTTTTTTCTTCTCCCATGTGGCACAGATCGGATAAGACCGTTGAACTTGTAAGCAGGAAAACACCACATGGATTCCGATATTCTCAGATTCTCAGGCCTCATTCATATACATTTGCAAGAAAAAGAATGTGAACCGCTTGCAGAATCTGTGAAAATGGGTATCATTTTAACAAAATAAGAGCGATTATACAAAATGCATGTTAGTTTTTATTTAGTGCTGTCCTGAATAAGATATTTTACATAAAAAATGTTTACATATAGTCCACAAGACAAAAAAATAGCTGAATTTATTAAAATGACCCCGTTCAAAAGTTTATGAACCATTGATTATTAATACTGTGTGTCGTTTCCTGGATGATCCACGGCTGTTTTTTTATTTTGCGATGGTTGTTCACGATGCATTAAGAGCCGGGGGTGAAAACTTATTGAATTTGAAGATCTAGGTAAATTGTACTTAAATTGTCATCCAGGAAACATGCAAGTATCTTCTGTTGCTTCTGAAGGGCAGTACTAAATGAAAAAAAAAATTATATTTAAACAAAATAAGAAACATTTGGACATCCAAAAGTTTTCACCCCCGGCTCTTAATGCACGTGTTTCCTTCTGGAGCATCAGTGAATGTTTGAACCCCTCAATCGTCCTCAGTGTGAAAAGATGGAGAGGGTTCAAATATACAAAAGATGCTGGAAAACTGAAGAGTTTGCAGGACCTGAAGGATTTTCCTGAAGAACATCGGGCAGTTTAACCGCTCAGGACAAACAAGAGACTCATGAACAACCATCACAAAACAAAACAAAAAAACAGCCAGGGTCATTCAGGGAACGACACACAGTATTGGGAATCAATGGTTCATAAACTTTTGAACGGGTAATTTATAATAAATTCAGCTATTTTTTTGTCTTGTGGACTATATGTAAACATTTTTCAAATATCTTGAGGACAGTACTAAATAAAAAATAACACATTGTGTATGATCTCTTTCATTTTGTTAAAATTATTCACATTTTCACAGATTCTGCAAGTGGTTCACATACTTTTTCTTGCAACTGTATGGAAAAAAAATCTATGAATTGGATATGTGCATTTTCATCTGCTATGTAAGCGGACAGATGAAGATGAATCATCATATTGTGTTTATGCTGCTATTTGTGCATGTAAAACTAAACCCCTGGACAAGGTTTGTTATTTTGAATGGGTCACAGATCCAAACATATCTATTCTAATTTAATTCAATTCTAATTTGACAGCTTGTCAGTTACAGTACCTGTAAAAATCTCTACACTTGGTGAAACAACCAAAGGTAGACGTTAGTGTAAATGCAGATATCGATATGGGTCACTTTTAAAAGATGATGTAAGCTGGACGTCAAATAAATCAGATGTAGTCAGCAAATCGAAATTGGCATCAAAACCTGCAGTGTAATGCGGCCTAAATGATCACATAGACTAAACCTCCGTTGAACCTGATAACAGGAACCTGAGAAGTTTAATGACATTGTGATGAAGTCTCATTTCAGCATTATGATGGTACAAAGGGCTCTAATGAAAGCTTGAACTGCACTGCACACTCTCCTGTCACTAGCAGACTTCCTAGAGACACTAAACACAGCCATACACAAATTTGTGTGCTTTGAGCCTTTGACCTCTCAGACTGACTCCTGTGGCTTTCTTTCCTATTGTAGGATCTGGTGTCCTTGTTCAACTTTCACAACTATGATAACCTGAGGCACTTCGCCAAGAAGCTCGATCCTCGCCGAGAGGGAGGAGACCAGCGGGTGAGTGCCCTCTTCCATTTGCCAGTCAGCCTTGCCCTCGCCACGTGCCCCATCGAAGCGTTACACCACGTCTTGTATGAATGACAGACATAATAATTTACTCAAGACTCTGAAGCTGAGGAAGCTTATTTCCACGAAACACCTGGTACAGGGCACACACGCCCCACTGCAGGAGCATTTTGACACTACATGCCTAGTTAGCTAGCTATATTACAACCCAAAGAGTTTTGTTGGTTTTGGCTGTTTTTGCTGTTCTGTCGTCTCCATGAAGCAGCACAGCTAAAACAGCAAGAAAAGAGCAGCGGTTGATTCATCAGAGTTCTCAATTGTGCATGAGATTCTAATTTTGCATGTCGATTGCCACCTCTTAAATTCCCATGTTTTATGTCGTTTTATCTGAAGAGATTGTTTTTGTTTGCTTGCTTCAGTCTGCATTCTCAGATTCGTAATCAGCAGGCCCAGATGGAATCTGTAGACTTTTTCCACATTCGGAAATCTGTGGAATGGATTTAAACGATAAAATGTGTTATACATAACTGAGAATACTCAAAGTTTCAAAAAGATTAGTTAAAATAATTAAACCTGAATACAGACCCGATTTTAAAAATGACAATTTGTTAAAAAAAAGTAATAAAAATAGTTATAATGATTTGTTATATAAAAGATTGTTATAAAATATAGTATCGTTGACAATTTTTTTTAAAAAATTTTTATTACAGATTTGTGCAAACCCAGTGGTTTAATAATAATAATAATTATATATATATATATATATATATATATATATAAAATGCTACAAATGTATTTTAAAATATACTATATAGTGTAGATAGATTCTGTAAGTAGTATTTTTATATATTCTATATTTCTGTATTATATTTTTCATTATTTGTATATTACAATACAATCTAATATATTATACTATTTTTTTTATTAATATTATGTGATTTATAGGTTGATGTAAAGTCGCACAGATAATAATGAGTATGACTTAAATCAGACTAGTGCAACCTAAATGAGGCATGTGCAATTTTTATGATCTTTATTATAAATGTTCCAAACCGTGTAAATAGGTGTGCTCTCTCTGTGACACTTTCCCTGGAGGCCCTCTAAACTAATCTGTTCTCCGTGTTGCTCAACACAGCAGCAAAGCTTCGGACCCCAGGATTACGAGAGCCTGGCTCTCAAAGACACTGTGTGGACAAAAATCTGGCCTACTGAATGCAATGAGGACAGCTCCACTACACGCTTTATGCAGTTTATCCGGAAGAGATTGCTTCTGTTTTGATTTCTTCAGTCTGCATTCTCAGCCTTATAATCCGCAGGCCCAGATGGTATCTGTAGACTTGTTCTGCATTTTGGAAAATCTGTGGAATGGATTTAAATGTTTATTAAAGATGTTAAACATGGCTGAGAATACTTCTATCAATAGCTGAAAAAATAAACACATTAGTTAAAATATGTAAACCAAATACAGACCTGATAAAAAAAAAAAAAGAAGACAAACCTTGGGCTTGAGAAGCTTGTCTCTGCTCCATGATGCAACTGAGACCGTTTTCCTGTTAAAAAAAAGATTTGTTATAAAATGTAGTATCTTTGACTCAAATTTAAATAAGTGAAAAAGAAATGAAAAAACATTCCAACATATGTTATTTACGTGATGATTTTTTTTCAGGGGATAACAGTCACTTGACTCAAATAATGTTAATAATAAAAATCATTATTACAAATTAATTGAATAAAATATAAATACAGTAAGGTGCACATACATACTATGTATGTATGTATGTATGTGCACCTTACTGTATTTATATTTTATTTCATTTATTATATTATTCAATTGGGGTTATTATTATTATTATTATTATTATTATTATTATTTAATGCAATATATATATATATATGTATATGTACGTTCAGTTCATTTGAAATCTGCATGCTCCGATTCCGTGTGGGCCTGCTCATCAGTTAATAATGATCATGACTTCCTGACTACTGCCACCTAAATGAGGCATGTGCAATTTCTGTGATAAGACAGACCTGTTTTGATATTTTCCCAGCTGTGTGAATACGAGGGCTTGCTTTGTCATTGTATGTTTGTTTTTGTTGACTTTGAAATCTTTTCACACCTCACCATATTGAACAGTGTGAGTCACACACTTTCCCTGGAGGACCCTAAAAACTAATCTGTTCTCCGTGTTGCTCAACACAGCAGCAAACCTTCGGACCCCTGGATTACGAGAGCCTTCAGAAAGAGCTGGCTCTCAAAGACACTATGTGGACAAAAATCTCGCCCACTGAGTGCAATGAAGACAGCTCCACTACTGTAGTCTATAGGATGGAGAATGTCGGAGATGGCAACTAAAACTGACCTGAATCACCTCAACGAGCTCTGACAATATATATTTATGTAAATGAAAAGTTATTTATTTTCAATGAATCTCATTCTGGTCACATGTGTATGGTTCGTCACCAGAGTCACTGTATGTTTCTTGGTGAATATGAATGACTATGGTTGAGGCTATGGATTTATGCCTTGGCTTTTGTTTCATCTATTTTTGCGAACGCCTAAAACAAAGCAGCTTGGTGGACGTTAGGTGCAGTGTGATTTATAGACCATAGACCAGCAAGTGTTTTTTGGTGGAAGTTTATGATTGCTGAACAGAGACTGCAGGTGGTTCTGTTTTGCACCACAATTGAATGTTGTGGTCATGCATAATTGACTGCGTCTTACCACACATATAGAGTCTTTCAGTGAGGCCTTTAACTTTTAATGATGTCACGAGCACATGGATGTTCTCCGAAACGTTTTGCAGGAAGTACTGTACAGGTGGCTGGTAAGGGTGACCTTCAGTCAGAATTACAGCAATGGCTCACCCAAAAAGGAAAGTTCAGTCATTATTTGCTTACCCTCATGTTGTTTTGACCCCATGTAGTTGTTGTTGTTGTTGTTGTTGTTGTTGTTGTTCTGTGGAACAAAAAAGTACATTTTTGAAGTTCACAAAATTCTAAATGTTAGTTTCGATTAGCGTCTGAAGTGGTTTTATTATTGGAAAGATGGTGCCCTATCAGAAAGTGTTTAAGAATTAAATATATTTTAGTTTTTATATGCGTGTTGCAAAAAAAAGTCAAGCAATTGTGCGTCTAATAATGAAAATTCGGTCATTATTTATTCACCCTCATGTAATTTTGACTCAGTGGGCCCTATCATACACTCGGCGCAATGCGACGCCAGGCGCAACGCAAGTGTTCTTTGCTAGTTTCAGCCTGACACGGTTATCATTTTCACGTCCAGCACCACGTTGTTTAAATAGCAAATGCACTCGCGCCCATCTGTTCACCCATGGGTGTGCTGGTCTGAAAACGAGGTGTGTTCAGGCGCATTGTTGGCGCGTTGCTATTTTGAGGCAACTGAAAGTGACTGCGCCATTGACCAACAACGCAGTATTTTTTGTGTTATTTAAAGGGCGTGTTAGTTATATGCGCCTAAAGGTGGGTGCACAATCCACGTACACTCTGCTTATTATACACACAAGGACACGCAGCAGCACACAAACTTTTTTAAATATTAAAAATAAAGGATTCCTTTCTGGAGAAGCGGTCAGTCTTTCGGCTTGCAAATTCAGCCATGTAAATAGCGAATCCGCCATGGTGCGAGCGCAACTGGCTTTTAAAGGGAATGGGAGATGACACTCTGATTGGTTTATTGCAGGTTACGTCCAAAACACACCCATGACTCATTAATAGGTACAACCCTTTTGGACCACGCGCCTGGTGCGCCGACCGTTTTTTCCGTCTTTAAACTAGTAAAAGTGGACACGCCCTAAAAGCACCTGTGCTTCAGACCATGCGCTCAGATCGTTAAAATAGGGCCCACAATGTTGTGGTTTTTCAGTGAAACACAGGTATATTTTTAGCCATATACTACCGTTTTCAAGGGGGAAAGGGAAAAAATATAACTTGTTATTCACTCACTGAAAATCTTTAGAAAATGGCATTTGGTGCATCATTGAATAACATCTACATTTTCTGCTTGTTCTTCGCACAAAACTATTATATGACTTCAAAACACTTGTAAACATATGGACCAATTTTATGGTTGTTTTTTGGAGATTGAGAGGTTACTATGAACTGTTGTTCTATTGAAAAGAGCTGCATGAAGGTTCAAAAATGTTCCTAACATGACATACAACATGAAGGTGAAGTAGTATTTTCCTTTTTGGCTGAACTATTCCTTTAGGACACAATGTAATCCAAAAGATTAAAAAGGACTTGTTCCAAATTAGTTATTAATTTTTAGATGAGTCAAGATGCGTTTCTTCTGATTTGCTTGTCTTGATGACTCTGTGTCCTGAGAGCGCTGTTGTTACGTGCAGTTCTTGCATCATAGAGCCCCACTTGTACTGCTCAGCAGCCAGATGAAACCTGCTGTCAGGATGTCTTTGCAGTCTTGTGTAAGGTGAAATCAATAACGTTACAATCCTTCCACTGTTCCGTCTACCCTTAGTTCAGTTTCTGTTTGTCTATTCTCATATATTATTGCTAAAAACATTTATGCACCTTGAAAGTTCACAATGTCGGTTAATACTAAATCAAACTAAGCTTCGATTAGCTTCTGAAGTTGTTTTATATTGGAAAGATGCTGCCCTTATAAGGAAGTTTTTAAGTATTTTTTATATATATATTTTTTTTTTTGTCTTTTATGTTTGTTGCAAGAACATCTTTTATATACATATACAGTACTGGTAAAAATTTTGGAAGCGTTACTATTTTTAATGTTTTTAAAAGAAGTCTCTTATGCTTATCAAGCCTGCATTTATTTGATCAAAAATACTGAAAAAAAAACAGTAATATTGTGAAATATTATTACAATTTAAAATAATGTTTTTCTATTTGAATATACTTTAAAATATAGCTTATTTCTCTGATGCAAAGCTGAATTTTCATCAGACATTACTCCAGTCTTCAGTGTCACATGATCCTTCAGAAATCATTCTAATATGCTGATTTATTATCAATGTTGAAAACGGCTGTGCTGCTTAATATTTTTTATAACCAATGATACTTTTTTCAGGATTCTTTTATGAATAAAAAGTTTAAAAAGAAAAGCATTTATTTAAAATAGAAATATTTTGTAACAATATACACTACCGTTCAAACGTTTGGGGTCATTAATTTTCCTTCTTTTTTTTACTTTTACTTTACTTTACTTTTATTCAGCAAGGATCTGCTAAATTGATAAAAAAAAATAAAAAAAAATAAAAAAATAAAGTCTTTACTATTATAAAAATATTTCACAATATTACTGTTTTTTTTTCTGTATTTTTGATCAAATAAATTCAGGCTAGATGAGCATAAGAGAACACTTCTGTCAAAAACATTAAAAATAGTAATGTTTCCAAACAGACATGTGTATACATATTAATGTTTTCATTTATAAATTCATTTTATTTTCATAAAATGTACTATATGCTTTCACAAGCTTGTGTACATCTGCAGAAACTATTGTGAGCTTTGCTTAGTTTCACTATTTTTGTGTGTTTTTGTATTTGTATTATTTTCATGTCATGGTCTTATGCTGCTTTAGTCATATGCTTTTAAGGAGAAGTGTTTCTCAAATTCTTACTGACAGTCGATATGAGCTTGAGAAAGCAGCTCGCTCTGATTACTTGAACAGTCCTGATTCTAACAGAACGGCTGTCAAAGTGCTTCATCACTATATATTCTCGTCTGATTTCACTCATACTGTCATAACAGTTCTGTTTATTTTCTCTTGTTTTCTCATTGTGTATTTATGTAATTTGTTCTGGTTTTATTTTTTGTATCATTAATAAATGTATTTAATCTCATCATCTCATTGTTACCTAAAATCAATTGTTTTTGCTTTTGTTGCTGTTTTGTGTTCTGGAAAATGAACAGGTTCCTTCATCATTTTATTAGTTTGTTTTCTAAATTGTGTCTCAGAAAAAAAAGTGCCATAGTTTTACTTAAAAAGGCCTGCACGAAAACCACAGGTTTATGACTACTGAACAGCTTCAACACTACTCATCACAAAAACATAATGGAAAATATCTCTATGAAAGGATTCCCATTTTAATGGAAAACACGGATGTTGCAAGGATGTTTTAAATCCTGATTGTTTTTTTGTTTTTTTTCTCTCTCCAGGCCTGAAAAGTAATGGAAAATAAAATCTTAAATTATGTAAAATGTATTATAAAGTATACTTTTATATATAAAAATTATGTATTATACTGTATATAATAAGTAAAATTCTAACATTTTATTTTTTATTGAATATAATTATTTAAAAAAAAAAATCTAATATTTTGCTTTCCCACGCAAAGACATGTCCCGCTGCTAGTGTTTCAATCAGCTCAGTACGTTAACAATGGAGTGGTTCATAGAGTTTTATTTTGAACTTGGGCTTAAGTATACAGGAATACGGTCAGTCAAGGAGTTTAGTAAAGTTGGCATATTCACAGATTCGAACTTCCCGGATCAATAACTTGTGAGCTAAATGTTAAAAAACAAATGACACCTCTTTAATGTAGACAATGAGCTGCAACCTAATTTTCCTCAAAACAAGCCTTATAATATGAATAGATATTTATGCGCAGGTGGCTGAGAGATGAGTCCGAAGGGACTGTCTGGAAAGTGCAAAGCGTTACTACAAAAATGGTCATTAACTTCAATGTTACACACTGTAGTGTCTCCAAATTCAGTTTACACATCAATGGTCTCCTATTGGTCATACTACTAAAGTTTCTTGGGGGAACGCAAAAGCTTCGCAAGGGAACGCAAAAGATTTGAAGAAAAAAAGTTCCTCCCATTCTAAATTTATTCCACCACCTTTATGGGTTTTATGGGCTTTATGGGCTCCATAAAAAAATTCATGTAAATTCAGTCATCTTTTAAGGAGCATCTGTCCAGTGTTGTTTTGCCACCTTCTGCTGTGCTTCAGCGTTGAATTAATGTTTAGTCTGTCTGTGAAAAGCAGCTATAGCTCTTCCTCTCTTGTTTATCAGTTCTCAGCACATCCTGTTCTCATTGGCATGAGGTGATGATAGAACCTTCCATTGATCCAGGAAGGGAAATTAAACTGTGCAGGGCTTATAAAAGCACCCCTGTGTAAACCTGAGGTTCTTGTGCTAAATAGTTAGTGATGCTTTCCACATCTTGGACTTTCTTGTAGTCAACTTTCTCTTTGTGATCTATATGAATCTGTATGAGTTTATTTACTTATTTGCTTTTGTTATTATTTTTTCCTTGTGATCCATGAAATGCAGCTAAATAGATATGACTCATCTGTTATGTTGATGTAATAGTTTCATTACAAATGCCTGATTTTGAGACAAATATTAAGATCTGAAGATCATCAGCATTTTACACCTCTCATGTAGTATGTATGTTCATTTTTTTTTATTTAGCCATGCTGCTCTAATGTGAACATAAACACTGACTCATGTTGCATGTTCATTCATACAGCAGTGGATGTCAGTGCATGTGGGTCACATGCTGATAGCTCACTGCAACTTAATACACTGACACACTTCACCTCATCTATCAATCTTGCTTTCTTGCTATTTTGCAACAGCCTAGCAAGGCCTTCAAAGCAACATAAGATGTATATAACATTCAAAATGACCTTCAGGCAGTTTTAAACATTAAACACAAGTTTGTCTTGCTCTAGTTGACTTCATTGGAATTTAGCATGCACATTTCTGGAGAATGATGATTACACATTATAGCAGACAGGAATAGTGCTTTGCACTTCTAGTTAAGACATTACATGACTTGCATGTAATTAGATTGATAGAGATTATAATTAAACACACACGCAAAGAAAACTGACATTTCTCGGATGATCTTTTGGGCCAAAGACACTGACACCTCCTCCCACTTTATGACTCGCTCTGTGTCTGTGGGAAGGAAAGCGAGAATACTGAATATTTTAAGATCATAACATAATTTTGACTTAATTTAACCTTGAAATAATAAATTATATTTATTTTAATTATACAATATATTATGTTATACTGTATTTAATTTTTATTTGATGTTTATTGTTAGATAAGTAAAAAATTACACATCAAGGTTTTAAAAGGCCCATTCACACCATGGACGATGACTATAACAATAAAGATAGTTCTAAACATCTTCTAAATACAAAAGAATAGCAGAGTCCACAGCATAACTATAACGGCACAGAGAAACGATAGCGTTGTAATCACTTTCAGCTGATGAACGATAAAAACATTGACAGCCAATCAGAATCAGACGACAATTAATATGCTAATTAGGTATTGCTCTTTACAGCGCCGGACACATAACGGTAATTAATATGATTAGCCTTTTGCTTGACTATGTTATCAAACAGCTAATAATGTGTTGCTACTGTTACACAAACCATGTTCGCCATATCAGAGTCAGACAGCTGCCTTCTAAAAATCTTAGAAACGCTTTGATCAACATAGGACGTCAGTGGAGAAAGGCATATAGTCCATCATAAAATCATAATATACATCATACTCCTGCTATATTGCTAAATGTACCCGATTTTTCATATCAACAGAAAAATATACAGGGATAACCTGGCTTCTCTTGAGACTCCCCTGCTTCACAGCATAGTAATGATATGCTATAGCCTGCCCACACCTTGACGTGATTGGTTTTAAGGTAGTTTGTGACGTCAAAAAACACAGACGTGTTTTTGAGACTGTCTTAAGATCACTGCAGTTTTAAGAGAAAATACTCAGCAATGGTGTTGACATGAATTTGCACATGGTTTGTCTTAAAGCATATTGAAAACACCACATAAACATAAACAACATTAAAAACGTGATTTTCACCACAGGTGGACTTTAACATTTCCCCCAACGACATGCAAGTTTGAGTAGCCTTTCTGAATGTATTATCATTAAGCTAATGTTTATGTCATCTTTATTTAAAATGTACAGTTTTTATTTACTGTTAAATTCAAATGTTTATGTGTTGTAAAACTGATCCCGTTTGTATGTATTCAAACTTAAATTGACAGTTTTGGTTGGTTTATGATTACTTTTTTGTATAAAGCTTTAATAAGAAGGGCAGGAAAAGAATTTACAAAGGAGAGTTGCTTTACAGCATGATGGGCACTCTTTTTGTAAGTTGTCTGTTGCTTCTGTCATGGTGTTTGAGGTTTGCTGACTAACATGAAGGGTTGCTGATGCCCCCTAGCGGTGCTTTTCTGTCTCTCACAAGCACTTGCCTTAAAACAGAAGTCTGCATGGTGCATGTTTTTTTTCTTCATTGCTTGCTTGTTTTTTAATATAATCAAATGCTGCTTGAAACCAAATTGATCCTGCTAGTAAATCAAATTAAGTCATATAGTTTTGATTGAGGCAAGGGTCTTAAATACAGGGTGTTGCATGGGCTCTGCAAATTATGATAATGTGTGTTTAACAAAAATGCTATATTAACTTAACTTCCAACAAAGTTAAAGAAGCAAAAGTTCAGCTTAATGTTTCATTATCCTTCCCACATTAAGTCTATAAAAAACATTATACAGGGTTCCCACAATCACAAAAAATCTGTAAATTCAGGCAAGCTTAAAATTGTTTTTTACAGACCTGCTAAAGTCATGTAAGTTAGTGAATAAATAAAAGGTTAATAAATATGATTTAAAATATTTTTTACACACACACACACACACACACACACACACACACACATATATATATATATATATATATATATATATATATATAATTCAAAACCTATTTTTTTAGAAAAAAATAATAATTTTAAGTGACAGTAAAGACTTTAAGTGGTCTTTCTTTGGCATTTCTATTCAAATAATCCAGGGAAAAAATGTAAATATTATTATTAAATATTAAGCAGCACAACAGTTTTTAACATTGATAATAAATACAAATGTTCCTTGAGCACCAAATCAGCATATTAGAATTATTTCTGAAGGATCATGTGACACTGAGGACTGAAGTAATGGCTGTTAAATAATTCTAGAAATGTCCATACATTTTATAATGTAAAAATTACAGTAATTGCAAACGCCTGGAAAAGTCACAGAAATTAATTGTTTATAAGTTGTGGGAAACCTAATTAAAAAGTAATATAAAATGAGTATATATGCATATTATTATATGCAAGGCTTAAAATGCAACACTCAGTTTTATACCATAAGTAACACTGGGTTCCTGTCCTGTCTCTCCACCTGAAAAAAGGATAAATCCCCTTGGATTTAGGTGTCCGTGTTTCAATGCACTTGTTGCATTTTTTGATTTGATGTTTCCTCTCACCAGTTCTCCATTCATTTCTGTTAACTAGAGCTAAAGGAGACATTGGATGCGTTCATTTCTGGCCCCCATCTGTCCATAATAACTTATTTCTATTCCACAAAGGCTCTTTTGTATCATTCCAGGTGAAATCTGTCATCAACCTCCTCTTTGCTGCGTACACGGGAGATGTGTCTGCTCTGAGAAGGTACTGAGTTCTTTATTGCCTACAAGTTTTTAAATTGTTTTCTATTCTACTTCTGTAACATTTTCATTATGGTGACTTCAGGTTTGCACTGTCCTCGGTGGACATGGAGCAGCGGGACTATGACTCCAGGACGGCGCTACACGTAGCAGCCGCTGAGGGTACAACACTGCACATGCTGTCACTTGTCACTTATTAGGGGTCAAGAACCAGTGGTATCTGTTAGTTTGGTTTATATATCTTTTGGTATCTGATTGTCTTATGGCTGGTAGGATAACACAAAGATGGCAAACAGAAAGTGAGGCTGTTGCATTTACAATTGTGCATTTCATTGCCACAGTGCCTTATGTACCATGTACGTTTGTCAGCGCCATTTATTGGTCACAACTTTTTTTTGCAGCTACATTTTGTATTTGTATTTTCATCCTAATTGCACCACTGTAAATATAAAAATGTAAGTCTTCAGATATTATATCACTGGGGAGTTATCCAGATGATGTTTCACTCTTCTGTCTTCTTCCCAGTCTGTGTGTGTTACAAATGTGTATATATAAAATATATATATTCATTTTGATTTTAGGACATGTTGAAGTTGTGCGTTTTCTGCTGGAGGCTTGCAAGGTGAATCCTAGTCCCAAGGACAGGTAAGAAAACACTCTCCATCATTCAGCCACCAATGCCTGGTTCATTTACTTTTGAATTTTTTGAGTAAATGTTCATTTTCTTTTTATTTTGAAATTAAGTGACTGTATTTGAAGTAATTTTACACATTGCACTCAGAATTACATCAATTAATGTTTTGAGTGAATGAGGGATATATATTATTAATAAATTAATGTTATATATACAGTGGCAAGAAAAAGTTTGTGGACCCCTTGCAGAATCTGTGAAAATGTGAATATTTTTAATAAGAGAGATCATACAAAATGCATGTTATTTTTTATTTAGTACTGTCCTGAATATTTCACATAAAAAATGTTTACATATGGTCCACAAGACCTAATAAAAATGACCCATTCAAAAGTTTATGCACCCTTGATTATTAATACTGTGTCGTTCCCTGGATGATCCACGGCTGTTTTGTTTTGTTGTTTTTTTTTTGTGATGGTTGTTCATGAGTCTCTTGTTTGTCCTGATTAGTTAAACTGCTCAACGTTCTTCAGGAAAATCCTGCAAATTCTTCAGTTTTCCAGCATCTTTTGCATATTTGAACCCTCTCCAGCAGTGACTGTATGATTTTAAGATCCATCTTTTCACACTGAGGACGATTGAGGGACTCAAACACAACTATTAAAAAAGGTTCAAACATTCACTGATGCTCCAGAAGGAAACGCAACGCATTAAAAGCTGGGGGTGAAAACTTTTTGAATTTAAAGATCAAGGTAAATTGAACTTAATCTGTCTTCCTGGAAACATGTAAGTATCTTCTGTTGCTTCCGAAGGGCAGTACTAAATGAAAAAAAAAAATCGAAATTTAAACAAAATAAGAAAAATTTGGACATCTTCATCCTGTTCAAAAGTTTTCACCCCCAGCTCTTAATGCACGTGTTTCCTTCTGGAGCATCAGTGAATGTTTGAATCTTTTTAATAGTTGTGTTTGAGTCCCTCAATCGTCCTCAGTGTGAAAAGATGGATCTCAAAATCATACAGTCACTGGTTCAAATATGAAAAAGATGCTGGAAAACTGAAGGATTTTTCTGAAGAACATTGGGCAGTTTAACTGCTCAGGACAAACAAGAGACTCATGAACAACCATCACAAAAAAAAAAAACAGCCGTGGATCATCCAGGGAACGACACACAGTATTGAGAATCAATGGTTCATAAACTTTGAACGGGGTCATTTTTATAAATTCAGCTATTTTTTGTCTTGTGGACTATATGTAAACATCTTTTATGTAAAATATCTTATTCAGGACAGCACTAAATAAAAAATAACAAAGAAAAGCACAAAAAACATACACAACATAGTACAAACATAGTACATTCACAAAACGCTTAAAAATAAAGCGGAAGGATACAGGATATTTTATATGTAATTTATAATAATAATATTATTATTATCATTACCATCGTCACCACTGCCATAATCGCATTAATCCATAAAAGTAAAAAAAAAAAAAAAAACCTTTATTATATATTTTTAATGTATATGCATTCATATTTTATAATTAGAATAAATATTATTTTTATTATTATTTTAAATAATATATTTTACATTTCTCATAGGAACATAAATGTCCAATGTTGTAGAAATGAATACATGTGTAATTTAATACTGTAAAGTAAAATAATTATATAATTACATTTAAAAATGAACAGAGCAGTTGCATTACGATAGTAATATATTTAGATATATGTCTAAGAGTTCATAATATATTATTATACATTATAATCAAACAACTGGAAAAGGTGTGGAAACCTTGAAAATGAAATAACATACATTTCCTCCAGGTGGGGCAACACACCGGTGGATGAGGCGACACATTTCGGTCATCATGAGGTGCTCGCGCTTCTACAGGAGTACAGCAGTAAGTACAGCCCACCGGTGAATCCTGTCGCTGATAAAGAGACCACCGAAAAAAACCTGGATGGGATGTTCGAGACATAACGATTTCCACCACTAGAGGACACTCTTCTGGAGCAGCCCAATGAAGGACTGGTTCTTTACAATATCATTGTGCTGTTTTTGTCAAAACTTGTGTACATTTTTTTCCCTTTTAACGTTGTCTCCTGTAGGTTTTGTATGCTTTTGTGAGATATTTTTTGCTCATTCTCAACTTCCTTGTCGCAAGAAAGGGTGTGAGTAATGATGATATCCATATTCAGTGATGTGAAACTACTCTCAATAGGCACTATAACTGTATCTTAAATTCTTTGCAAGTGAAAAGGTGATTGGTGTGTGGGAGTGTGAATGATTAAACATATGCCGTTGTTTTCCTGAGGGCAAGCGGCAATATACAGTATAGATTGATACCAAACAATTCTGTTTAGTAGAGCCGTATAAACAGGACTCATTCTTGCATTAAAAAAGCGAGATCTGGCACGATTACACAACTCTTGAGTCAACTCCCACGACAAATAAAAGCTTTTGAAAAACATATAACCTATCCCTTTTTCATGCTGTCTTAAGGATATAGACACAAAAGTAGCACTGCAGAATGAGACAAGTTTTTAAAGTCAGCATGAAACGATAGTTGGGATTAGTCTTTTCTTCCCTATTGTGACATATACCGCAATCTTATTATTTTACTCACCATATTTCAGTTTAAATATAATTTTACTTGTATTATCTTGAATCTTATGCTAAGAAAAAGAAACAGTCCACTACATTTCCATTACCAAACAATCAGTCAAACAGAGTATTAAGAGAGAAAAAAGACCGCTTAATGGCACGATTGACCAATCAGAATCAAGTATTCCACAGGGCTGTGTAACAATTAAAAATGTTGCAGGAGGAATGCAAAAATGTGTCCTGAGTAAAAAAAATGAAAATAAATCATACTTTTTTTTATGATTAAGTTTGCATGCACTCCTGGTAGAGAATAAGACTGTATATTAATTCTTTTTTCTTTTTTTTCTTTTTTTAACATGTATATCACTTTTATTTCATGCATTATTTAATCATTTTAACCACTGCCAAAATCATGTTATTTCTGTGAGTCTGTATCTATTCAATGTTCACACTCGTATTTTAATATTAACATGCAGGTCCCCCAAAATGCCTGGATTTTGAGACAAAATGTACACAATGTTGCAATCCGAGAATAAGAGCGATCAAAAATAAAACATTACATTTTACTGATATGACAGGAAGCTGTATGAAGTGATAAAAATCACATTATAAACACAATATGTACATCCACACCAGCTTATTGGATCCTATAAAAACTATTTAATAAATAAAAGACACCATGCATTTGTGCAAACCTGCATTATAACTGATGAAGTGTTGAATCACTGTAAATGTAGTTTCTAAAGACATGCATTTGTGTTAGCAGTGGAAAGATGATGTCAAATCTGTTCACTCGGACCAAACACTTGAAGGTAGAAAGATAAAAAGTTAATGTCAAAGTTAATGAATGTAAACTATTTTAAAGACTTTAACACTATTCAGTATTCACTAGATACAATCGGATTGAAGCAGATATTTTTTTCTGATTTGTATTAGACTGTGTCTGGCTGATTAAAGTTGGTGTGTGTGTGTGTATGTGTACAATTAAAGCAATGTTATATAAAGATTTAGCTTTGATGTGCAATAATGAATAAAAAAATATGTTGGTAATTAAAAGAGTGTCATTTTCTCATACAAATAACCTCACCAAAAGCATAATTTCAGTGTTTTATGTAGTAACCTCAATCAGTTGTCATGTTCAGAGATGAAACCGGATGAATTATGCTCCGAAATTAATAACCATGAGATGCTTGTCTTACACAAGAAGATGATTTTCCTACATTTATGCAATGAACAAAACAACTTCAATGTACACCAATCAGGCATAACATTAAGATAGGTAAAGTGAATAACACTGATTATCTCTTCATCACGGCACCTGTTAGTGGGTGGGATATATTAGGCAGCAAGTGAACATTTTGTCCACAAAGTTGATGTGTTAGAAGCAGGAAGAACGAGCAAGCATAAGGATTTGAGTGAGTTTGATAAGTGCCAAATTGGGATGGCTAGACGACTGGGTCAGAGCATCTCCAAAAAGGCATGGAGGCCCCACCTTGCAACTTACAGGACTTAAAGGATCTGCTGCTAACATCTTGGTGCCAGATACCACAGCACACCTTCAGGGGTCTAGTGGAGTCCATGCCTCGACAGGTCAGGGCTGTTTTGGCAGCAAAAGGGGGACCAACACAATATTGTTGACGCCTGATCGGTGTATGTATACATTTTATCAGTTCTCTGGTAATCAAACCCATGAGCTTGGCATTGCCAACGTAATGTTTTACCAGTTTAAAGCTTAAATCATTTTGTTCAGATAAGTCCACAGAGTACACGAGAACATGTCCAGACGTGCTGTAGTATTGTTCTAAATTTTCATTCATCCCTCCTAGAGCTGAAAGAGAACAGAATTGTATTTTATTCCAAATGCCCTGATGGTGTGTAACTTACCAGGACAAAAACACATACAAGAGTCTCAGAACAAATGTTAATTGTAATATGTTGCGCTTTATTATAGAATATTGCATTTTCCACTTTATTATATGGTGATTTTTTTTTTTTGTGATTTGTGGTGTGCCATATTTGGCATGCAAAGTATTTTGGCATACAAAAGTATGAAGTGCATACAGTAGGCCTACATGTAAATGTAAAAGTCTCTACCATCAGATGCGCTGGTATAGTAGCGACCAAAGGCGACGTCTCTTGGGACAGCGCTTGGGATGTCTGGATAAGGTAGATGAGGTGATTCACTGGATCCTTATCTCCGTCGGTGACGGTAAAGTCACAGATGAAGTCCGGTAAAGGGATTCTGTTCATAGTGTACGGCTTTGTTGAATGGCTCACGGGTTGCTGTGCTGTGCTGTCGAGATAATCTTGTAAGATAAATTTCAAACACGCCAAGATCTTGTCAGAACAATATTTATGGCAAGCCGTTTTGACTTTTATTCATTCACAGGATTTGAATTCCTGATATCAACAATTGAATTTGAATGGCAGCCTATGGTGACATTTTACTAGTGAAAATACAATTACTGATATCAAGAATTAGCATTTTAACTAGTAAACATTTTATAATAATGTTGATATCAAGAATTCATATCTTGTGAATGAATAAAAGTCAAAACAGCTTACCATAGGCTACTATGGTGACATTTCACTAGTGAAAATACCATTACTGATATCAAGAATTAGAGTTTTAACTAGTGAAAATGTAATTGTTGATATCAAGAATTCATATCCTGTGAATGAATAAAAGTCAAAACGGCTTGCCATAAATATTCCAGTTCAAATCAGGACAAACCATCCTGTGAATGCTCCACCCATGTGATGGAGATTCCTCCACAATGACGGTTTTCACTGAAGCGCAGAAGGAAAGTGCCTGGGACTTTGTCTCTCAACAAAGCCTTCACTCGCGCTTCACTCAAAAAACCCATTATATACCTGTACATAATGAATACCTGTACTTTTTGTGAAAGTGTATCTGACTCATGCACTATCCACCTTATTTCACAACGCAGATGTAAGGTATTTTCTGTGATGTGCGAGACTTTCGATTTATTAAGCACTAATAGGTAAATGACCATAAGAATAACTTAGTCCCGTAGCATAACGTGCTGTACCACCAGAAGCCTCGCACATTCAAGTTACAAATTTTCACGCATAATCTTATGGTAAAAAAGGTGGATATTCCAAGTATTCTGAAGCCATGCAATAGTTTTGTGTGAAGAACAGTCTTATATTTAAAGGTATAGTTCACCCAAAAATGAAAATTGTGCCATCACTTACACTCAAGTCGTTCCAAACCTGTATGGGTTTCTTTCTTCTGTTGAACACAAAAGAAGATATTTTATATGTTGGTAACACAAGTTCCAGATGTTCATATATCCACTGCAAGAGTGAACCACCACACTCGACAGTTGTCTAGATGAAAACAAACAAATTATTCTACTGAATATTTTGTGATATAATGAAAATTAAGATTCACATATAAGTATATATAATACAATTATTTAGGCTAGGTCATCTCTGTTCTTTACAGTATTGTGTTCTCTCTAAGTTTTGTTTTATCAGTAAATCACATGGTGACAGCAGAGAAACAAAAGCTAAGTTGGTTAAAGAAATGAAAGCAACTTTCATTTCTTTGTTTCAAACATTTGTATAAAAATTACACGTGAAAACGTATTCCAGCAGATGAGTGCCTCTGGGTCATCTTGGGCTTCATGACCTGAAAACAGATGTGACGTTTAAAACAACGTGTGCTGTGCATTTAAATATGAGCATATACTCTGAACAAAAGTACAATAATGCTGTATTCACGTCCTATTGGAATTATCAGAAACAAACGACTCCAGGGGGCATGCATGTGACTTCAGAGTAGGAAACTATGTAGGAAATTAATTTTAAATAACAACCAGGTTTGAAAAAGCCATACATTTTCAACATGATGGAGTTTTAGTTTTTTATTCTTTTATCCAAATATAGCAAACTTGTTAGCTCTTGTTGTTTCAGCCATATACTACTGTACATTTAAGTATATCAGTAACTTTTTATGCATATTTTGCACATTTTTCAAACAGGGGCAATGGCATGTATTTAAATTTGAAATATGGTTTTCATAATTCCGACAACAAAGCATTTGAACCCAAAATACTTCTAATTAGGACTTCCGAAGTGGGAAGTAGGATATTTCAGCATTATATAAGCGGCATTAAAACTCACCTAGAAGTTTGTCGGCCAGCGTTCTCAGCTGCTCAGAGTTCAGCGCTCGTTTAGTGACAAAAGAAAACTGCCAGCTTATGACCTTTGAAAGCTGCTCCCATTCCACTGATGGCGGATTCAAGAAGAACGTCAGATTCTGAGACAGAGAGCGAGGGATGGACAGTGAGAGTCAGAATGAGACAGAGAGTCAGCATCAGTAGAGGACAAAAACACTGATGATGGGAAACGGCCATACGTGGGGTTCACTGCAGAGCATGTTGTACCATAAGATGGAGCCCCAGGCACTAGATTGCCGACCTATAGCGCTGATCAACAACACAGGAAGACTTGTGATCTGTTTGAACATATGATTTGATGGTGCGGTTACAAGAGTTTCATGTTTTACCTTTGACAGTAATAAATACTGTATTTCAAAACATGCTTGTATAGTAGAAAGCAAATCATTTTACCGATAAATCAATGCATAGATCAGGCAGAATGAGCTGCGTGTCAAAGCTGAATAAGTGCAGCTCCTCCTACACTGTAAGAGGTCGCTGGAAAAAGAAAGAAAGCCACTTTAAAAGCAATAATCGGTTAGGTGACTTAGATTTCTTTTATCCTACCTCATTTGTTCTGTTGCTAGGTTTCTTCTCCCTTAAGGACTGGGTCAAAAATGAGAAAAATTAGTCAGTAATTATAAACAATCATATATTTATTATCTTTTGTAATATCCAAGTGTTTATCATCATACCAAATGACAGAACTCAGCTGCTAGGCATCCACTAGATTCATCCAAGTTCATAACTTTGGTAACAGTAGCTAACAAAAATAAATTCCGAAATCTAGGACATTACAAAGCAGGACATTGTACCAATGAGCACCTGTGACATGCATAAAAAAACGAAAGGTATTGCTCTATATATGAGTTTTTAATTATGAGCTATTTGCAATGTACAGTAACATAGGCTCTTCATACCCTTTTACTGTCTCCATCTCGGAAAAACCTCTAAATGAGAAAAATATGTGTAAACATGCAGATAAATACGTATATGGACGGATAGATAGATGGATGGATCTGTTCAGACAAACAGATGGACGGACAAACGGGCGGACGGATGGATTGATAGATAGATAGATATGGATGGATGGATGGATGGACTGACAGACAGATGGATGGATGGATGGATAGATCTTTTCAGACAGACAGGTGGACGGACTGATAAATGGATGGATGGATAGACGAACTGACAGATAGATGGATTGATGGATGGATAGATAAATATTACTTACTTGTCAATAGATATTTTAACCTTGGGTTGACAGTTCAGTTCAGGAAGTTTGACTAATAGTCTATAGTATTATAAAGCACATTAAAATGAGTGGCATGACAGATATGATATTGATATAACAGTAACGACTATATAGGAACCCACCTGATTTTGACTGTGAACTGAACTCCTGTCTTTATCACCAAGGGTCTCTGAGGATGTGTGGGCATGCACGGCTGTCTCTCCACCACAAGAGAACTGAAAGACACGTCACAACCGCTGTCATCACGCACATACCTTCAGACTTTTAATGCGTGGAAAGACGGATTACTGTCTATTAATTTACAAAGAGAACAGGAGCTTGAGTTTGTTGCCCAGCCCTATTAGTTTGAACCGCGTGAGGCGTTAAAGCTTACGCTACTCCTACATCCTACATCGCATCACTAGTTAGTCTTTTGGCGCAAGTCGACTTGCGTACGGTTGTCGGCCAGCAGCTAGTTATTTTACGCTATAATAAATTATATACTAAAGTGTAACGCCTCGAGTAGTTCAAAGCGCTTACGCTACGTCCTACGTCATCGTCGCGCCAGTTGAAGTTGAATACGGAAAGCGGTCCGCCAGAAGCTAGATATTTTACTTTATGTGTTATGTATATTTGTCTTACAAAAACCCATCAATTCATGCATTTCAGAAGGCCTTTATTACCCCCTCCCCCCCTTAAATAATTAGTTAACTTTAAAATAAAAATTACCCCATGATTTACTCACCCTCAAGCCATCCCAGGTGTATATGACTTTCTTCTTTCTGATGAATACAATCAGAGTTATATTAATAAATATCCTAACGCTTCCAAGCTTTATAATGGCAGTGATGGGGTCCAATGAGTTTGAAGCTCAAAAAAGTGCATCCATCCATCATAAACGTACTCCACATATCTATATTTAAAACTTTATAAAGTAAAATATCTAGCTTCCGCCAGACTGCCTTTTGTATTCAACTTAAGAAAAAAGCGTAAATGACGCCACAGAAGACTAGGATGTTAATTATAAAGCTTGGAAGAGCCAGGATATTTATTAATATAATTCCGATTGTGTTCATCAGAAAGAAGAAAGTCATTTACACCTAGGATGGCTTGAGGGTGAGTAAATAATGGGGTAATTTTTTATTTTTAAAGTGAGCTAAACCTTTAATAACGCCTGTGGGACACTTTCTCAACCACAGCAGCCTACTAAAGTTTACAGAGGGCAGTCTTAGTATTTTTAATGGAAGTAACAGAAAAAGTAGCATAATAATTGCTCTCTTTTGTTTGCCTTTATTTTCCACCCAGGATGCATTAGGGGTAGGCCTAATGTATTACAAAAACAGAGCCCGCTAGAGGTTCTCACCAGCTCTGCAGCTGGTCCAGACAAGTGTTGTGCGGTCCTCTGATGCAAGCTATCTGCTGTCGCCTCTTCCACTCGGGTAACTCATCTGATATGAGTGTGAGCTGGATCTGCTCTGCTGGAGTCAGTACATTAGTGATTTCCTTTCCTTTATATATATATATATATTTTTTTTTTTTTTTTTTTTTTTTTTTAAATGCCATATTTTTCCATGTAGTACTGACCTTCTGAAAAATTCCATCTATAATTTTTTCTTGTGGAGTAAATGTAAACATCTGTCATGTGAATGTAATTCTTTATGATCCTCATCCCCCTATTTTGTAAAAATTATTAACATTTTGCAGATTCTGCAAGGTGTATGTAAACTTTGGGGTCTGAATATATGATGTACATTATCTATTGATATCTATTATTTTTTATACAGAGCAGAAGTGCTTAATATTGCTCTCATTTTATTTACCTTGACCCTCCAAAGTCTTTCTCTTGAAGTCGTATTCATATTGCAGATCTTCCAAAACCTGAATGTCCTGTTCTATTTCCAGAAGAAAAAAGGCAGCTACTGTGTTAAAAGTTTCAAGATACCTTCATATAGTATTTGAATGTTCATGTTTTTACAAATGAGTAAAGGTGAGAGTAAAGTGCCATAGTAATTACAGTAAGATGCTTTACCTGCACAATCTTCTTCAGCTTGTTGACTTTATGGTCCAACTCTCTTTGTTGTTTCACCATCGTACACTCCTGTGATGAGTCAATATATGATTAGACATGTAGGCTACTTCGACAAATGCCAGTATATTAAGAAAAGTATGAATCACTTCTCCTTATTTAGGGTGTTGGATACAATCATGTAAACAATGTCCTCACAGTAGTTCTCGTAATGTGTGAAATATATATACCATATCTGTATATGCCTATATATATATATATTTATTGTGCTACACAAAATAAAATGAAATATATCTTCAGTAGTACAGTATTGTGAGAAAATACTGCAGTGTACCTGTAAGTAGTTGCCAGGAAGTTTTTTAAGTGTTTAAGAGTCATGATTTGCATGTTCAGAATAAAATGCTACCACTACTTCTACAAGCTTAGACACTACTAGATACTGATAAAATGAATAGCGAAAATAACAGATACTAAATGTACTGACGTTTGACAGGTTTATAATCTATATATATTTAAATGTAATTCTATATGTTATGATTGCTTGAAAGTTCAACGTAACCTTTTCTAATTTACCATTATAAATTGACCTGTGGCACGTTGTGAGGGTTAAGTAATTCTTGTTTCAAAGATAAGATGTAAATGCGTTGCACTTCAAAATGAATATTCAGTTCATGGGTTATGGAAATTATTATTCAAATAGCAAAAACGCGCCATTTTTGTGTGTGTCCCTTTAAATGCAAATGAGCTGCTGCTCCCGGCCCCCTTTCAAGAAGAGGGTGGAGCTTCAAGAGCTTGTGTTAGCAGCTTCAATAGAGGGTATGCATTGTCACTTTCCCGCCGGAACACGCCCCCTCAGACTGAGTGGCAGAAGAGCTGCTGCATGACCGAAACACGAATAAAACAAACGGTTATCAGTTTAAACTAAAGGTTGGACTTGATATAGTGTTCCTTACAATATACCAAAGATCCAGTGATCCATGGATATTGACATGCAGCCAGGAATCGTGTTTTCCTGACATTTATATGAGCCTGATTTCAATACATAAATACATTTATCACTGTCAGTCATCACAATTTCGAGAGTGAATTCCGCATTTATATGTGGATGGGCCTATGTATTGAAGTGTGTATGTGGCCGCTTGTCAGGAATGGAAAACAAAAGTTTTATTAAAATTCTTAATATATTATAGGCCTTTTAATTATTTTTTTAATATCGCCTAGATTTTCTCGCCTAGAAAAAAATATCACTAAAAGCTGCCACTCATTCAATGAATGCAATCTCACAGAGTTCCGTTATATTAACCAGTGAAGCTGACTACACAATGAATCTCTTATTTACATAATGTCTACATTTTGTTAGAGGATTTGCGCATGTGCAGAACTCAGCACTGGACAAAAACTCGAGCAGTGAGTAGATTCTAACTTCAACACCTGTGATTGGCCATTGCGTTCAAGAAATCAACAAACATGTCTGTGATTAGCTACTTTTCTCACCGACGCAAAAACACGTTGGAAACTGAATCATTTGACGAACACAAATACAGATACGCAGTGAATCTTTTGCCAACTCATTTTCACTAATAATATGCTATTATAACGAAGAAAACAGATCCTAGACCAGCAGTTATGGACAGTTTTTCCCTCTAAAAGCAATCAGTAGCAGAAGCAGAACGCGGCAGTGTTTGAATGAGAAAATTACACGCTATTATCAAGTCCGTTTCCCTCGGTCTGGAGGGGTTCAAAGGGATGTCCATGGGTGGTTCCCCCGACCGGGGTCAGGCCTGGTTTTTCCGCAGCATTCTCGTTTCACGCTAAAAACCAATGCTGCCTCTCAGTCTTTTTGCCACTCAGTGGGCGTAAACCGCAATCACTATCCGTCCTAAATAGTATTTGAATATAGAATTAGTATGTCCCAAATCGTAGTATGTTGAAAACAGTATTCCAAAGATACCCGGATGGTCTACTATTTCCAGTCAAAATTCGAAGTGCATATCGGCGCACACTCTAATGGCTGATATTGCCCACAAACCATTGCGAGTTGGACAAGGTTTCGATTAGAACTACAAACACGGATAAAAAGTGTTAAAAAACTACAAACATCACGGATGTGCGAGTCCGACGGTTAAGTAGAGAGGTTTAGATAAAGGGGCTTAAGTGATCAGTATTTAACCTGACAAAAAGATATATATTCAATGTTATCCATCAGTATAATTCACCTGCAACAGCATTGTGAACTTTTGTAATGATACATTTGGCCATTAACTTTTAAATGCATCATTATAGTTAAATTGCGAACACATGAGGAGAGTCTCTGCATTAAAGACCCACAGATGGCAAATCAACGTGCTACTAACTACATTTCGCTCCAAAACGGTCGGAAATTAAATTAAATGTGGAGGATTTGAAAGGTGACGATGATTGACAGGGCAGTTTAAACGGTGAAGAGATGCACGTAACTAATCGACAGAGTCCGTTAAGTATGTCCCAAAGCTTGCATACTCTTCTGCTACACACTCAAAAGTATGTACTTTTTCTTAAAAAAAGAGTACATACTTTTAGGTCGTAGTATAAGTAGGCGAATTGGGATGCAGCATGGCTGAATCCCAAATGGCACACTTCGGGTGCGTCTCAGGCCCTGTCCCAAATGGCACCCTAAACCCTCACGGTCTTCCTCTGAGTCCGCACTTTCACGACGTAATGCCGCTTTGTCTGCCGGGTAGAAGTCACGAAAGTGCGGACTCAGAGGAACACCGTGAGGGTTTAGGGTGCCATTTGGGATCCAGCCTCCGAGTTGTCTGAACTTGCTCCCAGACTGGGAGTTTTTGGAAGCAGCATACCTCAAGTAAGCAAGGTTTGGGTTAATCAACCGAGAGTTCAAGGTATATGTGAGGGTAAGTTAACCTTGCTTTCTAGAATAGCCCCCTGGCGTGTCAAAATACTGGGTCAACTGGCAGCATACGGTACGCACAGACCAAAACAAAAACAGACATTCCGCCACAGAACGCAAATTTAAAGGGCACCTATTATGCAAAATTCACTTTTACATGGTGTTTTAACATAAATGTGTGTTGGCAGTGTGTGTACACAACCACCCTATAATGGTAAAAATCCACCTACTCTTTTTTTAATCCCCATAAATCATAAGCATGTCAAAGATTCATCTTTGTGACATCACATTTTACAGGCCCCGCCCACGAGTGTTGATGGACACTGCGGTATTAGCATAGACCCCGCCCTCTGAGAGCAGTACACAGTCGGCCATGTTTATCTCCTCGCCAGAGCATTTAACAGCAGCATTAAAGTAAGAAATGTGTTCTTAATAAAGCTACTAAAGTTCATTCAGTCAAGAGCAGTGAGTGATTTTCTGTTTATCTTTTGTTGTTTGATTCATATCAACAGCATATATAGCAGTAGGTATATATACCTGTATATTACACTGCTTTCACTTTAGTTACGTTACACAGATCTAATATACACACAGGATTTCTGTACTTGCTGCATACGTGCACAGACATAACCAACTGTTTTCATGTGAACTTTGTGTGTTTCTGACAACCTTGTGTGCATTTGACAGTGATTTCTTTAAAATAAAATATATCCCTTTGCTTTGAACTTTGAGCGTTGTACATTTGCAGATGTTGTTTATGTTAAAAAAGTGAAATCATAATTAATAATCAACCTCCACTTTAAGATTTGTTAAGATTTCCATTAAGAGAAGATGGTGGATGAATAAGAGAACCTGCTGTTGAAAAAACAACAACATGTAAACTATATGAATATAAAGCATTTAATAGTCTTTATTAGTACTTCACATTATGTAACACTGTCTAATGTTCAAAAATAGATCACAAAATGATGGATTGGATCTGATGACTGCAGTTTTTCATTTCTGTTAGACGGTATCTGGCTGACTGAAATCAGTGTGTGTGTGTGTGTTTGTGCAACTGAGGCAATGGTATATACAGTTAAGATATTTTGATGTGCAAAAATAAATAAGTGTTTCACATGATAGAGGAGGATGTCCTTTTCACAAACAAATGTCTTAACAGAAACAGATTTTCAGAGTATTTGTATGTATCCATTATGGCAAGATCTAGCATATATCTAGGAGACTGGTACACAGACTCACTAAATATAATTATTAAAATACATTCTCAGTGACAACATGCAAGATTCTTGACCATATGTTCACATTTTTACATAAAAAAAATAAAATAAAAAAAAATCTGTTTCAGATGCAGTACTTCTAGAAACAGGATAATTTTTCCCCCAAAAAAATATACATTTTGGATCAAATAAAATATAAAATCCATCGGTGGAAAAACGTTCCTCAAATCAGCATTGCCTTGATGTGCTCTAACAGTTTTGTAGTCTTGAAACAGGGCTAAAAATTATGGATAAATAAAACGTGAATATAGTTTTTCAGAAACAGATATACATTTATATAAAAAAGAGAATAGAAAGTAAGGAAAGTAATTGCTTACTTTTCTGACACAAAAATTGCGTGTCTGTCTAAATATGGCTTGACAGGTTTGTCTATCTCCATCTCTTCTGAATCTAATGGACAAAAGAACATGTAAGGTGTGTCGATACAGACAAAACACAGATATGGTCTTGAATATACAGTGGCCCTGAAAAGTTTATGAACACAATTCCACTAACATCTGTTTTCTGTGATGTCAAACCTAACACATTTTTATTTGTCAACCATTTTGCTTGAAAAAATGCTTGTGCTCTCTTTCGTTAAAATTAATGGCACTTGGTTCAACATTTTGTTTCTTAAAGGGATAGTTCACCCAAAAATGAAAATGAAATGAAAATATGATGGATAGATGCACTTTTATGGACTTCAAAAACAACCCATCAAGTCAATGCCATTATAATGCTTGGAAGAGCCAGGACATTTTTAATGTAATAGAATAATGCAATAACTCATTGTATTCATCTGAAAGAAGAATGTCGTATACACCTAGGATGGCTTGAGGGTAAGTAAATCATGGGCTAATTTTCATTTTTGAGTGAACTATCCCTTTAATGCAATGAGATTTATACATATTTAAGTGTGACTATATATTTGGGGACACTATATGTGCTATAATATATTAATGGGTTAGTTCACCCAAAAATGAAAATTCTGTCATCATTTACTCAACTCCATGTCATTCCAAATCCATAAGACTTTCATTCATCTTCTGAACACAAATCTAAGAGATTTGCAAACTTGAATGCTGTAAACATTGATTTCACATTGATGTGACAGATTTTCAGTGGAGGGACAGAAATCTCTCAGATTTCATTAAAAATATCTTCATTTGCGTTCCGAAGATGAGCAAAAGTCTTATGGGGTTGGAACAACATGAGGGTGAGTAAATGATGACAGAATTTGGGTGAACTAACCATTTAAAATACAATATGTATATATTTTTTATTATATGGTGATGTTTTTTGCACCCATGAGATTTGCATTACAATCTTGGCCACAGGATGTACTAAGACATTTTGGCTTTGCAGAGCTGTCGTTTCAGTTTTACACTCATATCTTACCCTCTTTTGACTCAATGAATTAATGAATGAATGGTGTATCTACCATCAGAAGAGCTGCTGTAGTAGCGACCAAAAGCTTCATCTTTTGGGATGTCTGGGTAAAGGTAGATGAGGGGATTCACTGGAACCTTCTTTGAAGCAGTGAGGGTGTAGTCACGGATGACGTTAGGCAAGGAGATGTTTGCCAGATCTGATTTAGTGTAGGGCTTCACCGAATGCATCTTAGGTTTACCTATATTTAACGCACATGTTAATACTCATTCACGTACAGTAAAAGACTGCCAGATCCAGACGGATACTATTTTTGTATAAAATAATCAATCTTTTGTTGTTTGAAACCAGCACACACCATCCTGTGAATATTCCACCCATGTAATGGTGATTCCTCCTTCTCGACAGGTTTCACTGAAGCGCAGAAGGAAAGTGCCCGGGGGTTTGTCTCTCAACAAAGCCTTCTCTTGATCTTTACTCAGAAATCCAACAATATACCTGTAATATTATTATGAGAAATTAAAAAATATATATATATAACAGCTTGTGCCATTGAATACAAATGTCAAAAAATTTCAATGTTCATGATGTTATGGCAGTATATAAATTGGAATATAGCTGTAGAGATTTTGACTGGTTAAAGTTTACATGAAACAGTATCTTAGATATTTATGTGTGAAACAGGATATTCAAAAGGCATTTGATCTGATTTCATCCACTGGAATTGTTTGAATTGTGAAAAGTGGGTGTTATTCTGTATTCTGTTATTCAGAAAGGAACAGAGGCAGAGCAAGATGTTATATTTCCATGACAAAGATAAGCACTTTGTTTTCTTTGGAATAACACAGACTGTTGAGTCAGAAAGATATATTAAGAAAGAAAATGGGGTGAATGTTGATTTCATGTTGACTTGAACTTTTTGGCTGATTGTGCTCATCTAAAATGTAACAGATTCTAATATATAGTGTGACGAGCGCCCCGAGGACTCATCAGCGTCGCCCTGGAAACAGACGAGGAGCACCTGCCCGCCCTCGTCACAGGCTGATCGGCCCCAGCTGCAGTCCATCAAGCAACGGCTACATACGCCACATGGGTGTTGCCAGAGGGGGAAAGACCTCTCCATGAGACAGAACTCTTCTCTATCTTTTCTCCAGACAGCAGCGGGTGACCGATCAGCCTCCCAGGAGCAGAGCCCGGACTCGCTGCCCCTCAAGGAAGAGAGCACATCCTTCACTGGGTTTTTTTTTTTCACTTTGTAAATAAATCCACCCTCCGGGCACCTTGTTTGAAGCTATCCTTGTCATGTGATTCTTCATCCCGTGATAATAGCTATTTATACACAAGCCCTACTTGGTACAGTATTTGTTCCTGAGTCTGTAATGATGGAACTCTTACCCATCATTCCAGATGTTGAGCAGGTGTTTTTTAATAAGGTCCAGAATTCCATCCATCCACAGCCAGAACGCTACACCCCTCTCATTAGGAGACATCTGAAAACAAAGTTTATTCTAGAATTTCATTTATACTACCTCCATTTGATTAGATAAAGCAAGTGGCTATGGAATTGCCTTGTCTATTTTTATTGCACATCCCATTATATTAAATTATAAACTGTCAAATTAATTGCATTTAACAAAAGTTTGTGTTTACATTATATATGTGTAAATATATATTATATTTATATATGACTGTGTGTATACACACACACACACACATATATATATGTGTGTATACAGTATATACACAGACATGTATATGTATAAATATAATAATATATACACACATATATTATGTAAACACAGACTTTTATGTTAGATGCAATTAATCATGATTAATCAATTTGACACTAATATATATATTATATATATACACTCACCTAAAGGATTATTAGGAACACCATACTAATACTGTGTTTGACCCCCTTTCGCCTTCAGAACTGCCTTAATTCTACGTGGCATTGATTCAACAAGGTGCTGAAAGCATTCTTTAGAAGTGTTGGCCCATATTGATAGGATAGCATCTTGCAGTTGGAGATTTGTGGGATGCACATCCAGGGCACGAAGCTCCCGTTCCACCACATCCCAAAGATGCTCTATTGGGTTGAGATCTGGTGACTGTGGGGGCCATTTTAGTACAGTGAACTCATTGTCATGTTCAAGAAACCAATTTGAAATGATTCGAGCTTTGTGACATGGTGCATTATCCTGCTGGAAGTAGCCATCAGAGGATGGGTACATGGTGGTCATAAAGGGATGGAAATGGTCAGAAACAATGCTCAGGTAGGCCGTGGCATTTAAACGATGCCCAATTGGCACTAAGGGGCCTAAAGTGTGCCAAGAAAACATCCCCCACACCATTACACCACCACCACCACCAGCCTGCACAGTGGTAACAAGGCATGATGGATCCATGTTCTCATTCTGTTTATGCCAAATTCTGACTCTACCATCTGAATGTCTCAACAGAAATCGAGACTCATCAGACCAGGCAACATTTTTCCAGTCTTCAACTGTCCAATTTTGGTGAGCTCGTGCAAATTGTAGCCTCTTTTTCCTATTTGTAGTGGAGATGAGTGGTACCCGGTGGGGTCTTCTGTTGTTGTAGCCCATCTGCCTCAAGGTTGTGCGTGTTGTGGCTTCACAAATGCTTTGCTGCATAGCTCGGTTGTAACGAGTGGTTATTTCAGTCAAAGTTACTCTTCTATCAGCTTGAATCAGTCGGCCCATTCTCCTCTGACCTCTAGCATCAACAAGGCATTTTCGCCCACAGGACTGCAGCATACTGGATGTTTTTCCCTTTTCACACCATTCTTTGTAAACTCTAGAAATGGTTGTGCGTGAAAATCCCAGTAACTGAGCAGATTGTGAAATACTCAGACCGGCCCGTCTGGCACCAACAACCATGCCACGCTCAAAATTGCTTAAATCACCTTTCTTTCCCATTCTGACATTCAGTTTGGAGTTCAGGAGATTGTCTTGACCAGGACCACACCCCTAAATGCATTGAAGCAACTGCCATGTGATTGGTTGATTAGATAATTGCATTAATGAGAAATTGAACAGGTGTTCCTAATAATCCTTTAGGTGAGTGTATATATATATATATATACACACACTACCAGTCAAAAGTTTGGAAACTGTACTATTTTGATACTTTTTTGAAAGGAGTCTCTTCTGCTCACCAAGGCTGCATTTATGTTATTAAAAATACAAAGAAAGCTGTAAAATTGTGAAATATTATTAAAATGTAAAATAACTCTTTTCTATTTGAATATATTTTAAAATGTAATTTATTCCTGTGATCAAAGCTGAATTTTCAGCATCACTACTCCAGTCTTCAGTGTCACATGATCCTTCAGAAATCGTTCTAATATGATGATTTGCTGCTCAAGAAACATTTATTATCATCAATGTTGAAAACAGTTGTGTAAAAAATTTTTAGGATTCTTTGATGAATAGAAAGTTCAAAAGAACAGTATTTATCTGAAATCGAAAGCTTTTGTAACATTGTACTACTGTTCAAAAGTTTTAGGTTTATTTTTTTGGGAAAGAACTTAAAGAAATTAATACATTTATTCAGCAAGGATGCATTAAATTGATCAAATTGATTAATCGCAATTGCATCTATTTGATAATTGCATCTAACATAAATTTATATGTGTATATATATTATTATATTTATACATATTATATATATATATATATATATATATATATATATATATATATATATATGTGTGTGTGTGTATATACACAGACACACACATGATGTATATAATATATATAATAATATACATACACACATATATAAACACAAACTTTTAATCGTGATTAATCGATATATACAGCACTATATATATATATATATATATATATATATATATATATATTTACATAAATACAGTTAGTGTTGAGTTCTAAAAGCCCAGCTGTTGTATTTGGTATCAGGTTCTTCCACAGTCTCTGTTTTGTCTCTAAGTTTTGTTTTATCAGTAAATCACATGGTGACAGCAGAGGAAAATACAAAAGCGAGGTTGGTTAAAGAAACTAAAGCAACTTTCCTGTCTTTGTTTCAATCGTTACATAAACCCACCTTGCAAAATGTATTCCAGTAAATGAGACCCTCAGGGTCACCTTGGGCTTCATGACCTGAAAACAAATATGAAATCAGAAAAAAAGTGTGCTATCTATTTAACTATGAGCATTTACTTTTAAATGGTAAAAGAAAGTACAAATAAACTCACCAAGAAGTTTGTCGGCCAGCGTTCTCAGCTGCTCAGAGTTCAGCGCTCGTTTAGTAACAGAAGAAAACTGCCAGCTTATGACCTTTGAAAGCTGCTCCCATTTCACTGGTGGCGGATTCAAGAAGAACGTCAGATTCTGAGGCAGAGAGCGAGAGATGGACAGTGAGAGTCAGAATGAGACAGAGAGTCAGCATCAGTAGAGGACAAAAACACTGATGATGGGAAAGATGGCCATACGTGGGGTTCACTGCAGAGCATGTTGTACCATAAGATGGAGCCCCAGGCACTAGGTAACTGATTCACGTGGGAGATCACCACAATAGGAAGTGATATGATCTGTTTAATCACAATAAAACAGGTCAGGTCAGAATTACTGGTCTGATTAACAGTTGGTGTTGTAACTATATATCAGAGTACTTTACCGATAAATCAACACATAGTTCTGGCTGAATGAGTTGAGTTTCAAATTTAAGTAAGTGCAGCTCCTCAGAAATGATGAGAGGAGTCTGTGATAAAAACAGAAAAAACATCAGCGATTCGATTTATTTTCATTTGATTGTATGTGTATTTTGGCCTACCTCATTGGTTCTGTTACATTTCATTTCCTTTAATTGCTGTGGGGAGGAAAGAAGGCAACAATAAGTTTTCAATCAGACATTATCGTGTATTTATGGTGTGCAATAATGCCATACCAAATGGCGAAATTCAGCTGCTAGACATCCATTGGATTCCTCTAAGTTGATAACTTTAGAAGTTGTCCCTAAAATATTGAATTTCCTACATCTAGGACAATAGAAAACAGACAATTGGATTATTTGAGCTTTGGAGGCATGTGTTAAAAAAATGCTAATGGTGAGCCATTACAATATTTTATTTAAAACAGGGTCATTTAAAATATTACAGTTTGTCATAGTGTATTTCAGGCTTATTATATCTAGTTATTATTATATTGATTACTGTATTACTGTACAGTATAGTAATATAGTTGCAGGATTGCAGTCTTGTTCAAACGTGGGTTGTAGAAGCTTTTGTGGTTGTTGTGTGGGCCACTGTTAAATGTTTGTTAACCTCTGCTTACTATATTATCTAAATACATTGGCTCATTCTAAACATCACATTATAGTAATAAATCACATTTGAACTCTGGTTTTCTATGTAATATGTTACATACCCTTTTATTGTGTCACTATCTGTTAAATCTCTACAGGAAAAAAACAAAAATACTGTATGAATATACAGATGACAGACAGATAGACGGATAGATGGATAGATAGATATTACTTACTTGTCAATAGAGACTTTTACTTTGAGTTGACAGTTCAGTTCAGGGAGTTTGACTAGTGATCTACAAAATAATAAAGCATATTTGATTGGATATTGGCTACACACCAACATCACTGAAATTGATGGCTTTTCTCAAACATTTAGCATCTATTAAATTGAACAGCGTCAGTGACGGTAACTTAAAAAAAACACCTGATTTTGACTGTGAACTGAATTCCTGTCTTTATCACCAAGGGTCTCTGAGGATGTGTGGGCATGCACGGCTGTCTCTCCACCACAAGAGAACTGAAAGACACGTCACAACCGCTGTCATCCTGTTCAACACTACAATCTTTCAGAAGTGACGTAAAGGTTTCCTTGTGAACCTTCAGTAACCAGCTGTTTCTCTTTCTACAGCTTGTGCTCTACATAATAAAGACAGGGGAAGAATAGTTAAGGTGTTATGTCTTACTTTAATATAAGGTTTTTGAAGAGTGAAAGGGCCTGTTCATCCAGCTGGCTCTTGCCCAGAGTGAGGGGGTCGTTGTTGTAGGTGAACTTCTGCACCAATTCCTGAACTTTCTTCAGCTGCTGACGGATCTGCTGCAGACTCTCTGCCACCACTGTGAACCTACAGCACAAAAATACAAAAATAATACATCAGTACCAAGGACAGCACCAAAACAAACAAAGGACAATATGAGCTCATCAGCTACGGCTTGAGACAGGATATGGAATGTATGCACCTCTTATATAAAAAAAAGGAAAGGAATTTGTCATTTCAAAGACTTTCTTTCAAATTAAATAATGATAGTTATTTGATAATAAAATTTATCAATTCAATCGATCAAAATTGACCTTTTTTGGGCTCATGGAATATTCCAGTATTTATTATAAATGATTTATCCGTGCACATCATTATTTATTTATTTAAATTAATGTGGCCTCGTAATCTTTAATCAAAATAACTCCCCCTTCCTCTTTCAACGACATCACAACAATAGCTAACGACAACTATCCAATCAATTCCCGACAGGCATAATTAAGTCCCGTCCTACATTTTTTTCTTGTTCGAGAAGCTGTTTCACTCGGATATACATCACAACAGGGAAGTAAAGATTATCGCAACTTCTGTTTCAAGCCCACTTTAATAAATAGTCAACGGAAGGCTGCATCCTAGTGAGACTGTGTCCTTCCTAGTCCAGTCCTTCGGAGACTTGTAAGCTAGAGTCCTCCTCAGCATTAAACGCTAGAATGAGATGACCTAGTAAGTGTGCGCATGTTATGTCACACAAGTTCCCATACCCCACAGTCACAGCACGAAAATAATATTAAAACTTAATTTCGGGAAAATACTTTGTATTAAATTATTTAAATATTTTGGTTAATACAGTACAGTGAATGACAACTGTCTGTGGTCCCCCAGTGGCTTACATTATTTGTAGTTTAGTGTTAAGTGATTAATTTACACCAAAACAAAGGATAACATATATGCCTTCATCTCTGAAAAAAAATTTTTGCCTTACATTTCATAATGAACTCAGTGCCGACTCGTTTATCATTAGTTCTTTTTCATGAATTGGAATGTGTGCAAAGGATTGTGGGTGATTTAAGGATGAGAAGGATACACTTGATGCATCCTTGAAAATGAGCTAAATGAAGGATGCAAAACAAAGGCAGCCTTCCAAGGATCCTTCAAATTGAGACGGCCTTCAGTGGCGCTTGATGACGTGGGTGGCAGCCAAGATACTAGGACGCAGCCTTCCATTTGAGAAACACCCATTATTTGGTTTCCAGCGTGCAATACAGATCATTTGCAGCGCCTTCTAGAGGTTCTCACCAACTCTGCAGCTGGTCCAGACACGCATTGGGCGGACCACCGATGCAAGCCATCTGCTGTCGCCTCTTCCACTTGGGTAACTCATCTGATATGAGTGTAAGCTGGATCTGCTCTGCTAGAGTCAGTACATTAGCAATTTCCTTTATCACCACCTGCACACATATATGCTATATTGTAGAAAAGATATGATACTGAAGAAACACATTCCTATAGATGTGAAGTCAAACTTGCGGCTAAATCTGCATGCTGGTGCATTTACCATAATTTTGGCCTACCTCTCTTTTCATGCTTAGCCCCATAAACATTTGTCGAATTGCCATTTCCTCCAGCTGGATCTCTTTTTTTATCTGGTCACTCATTTCACCTTCCACTGAAAAAATAAAAATAAAAATCTATATAATTTATGTTTATTCAGAGTCAAACACATCTGTGAAATTTAACATTGATAGGCAGAGCGAAATGCTAAAAATGTATCTGTTACCTCGACTCTGCAATGTCTTTCTCTTGAAGTCATACTCATCTTGTACGTCCTCCAAAACCTGAATGTCTTGTTCTATTTCCTAGAGGCAAAGATGGTTTGTGAAACTGTAGTCACACGTCTAGAAATAGGTTTTTGGAAATGTGGGTATTTAAAGCATTTTTTTGAGGTAAAGACCCAAAAAGATTCAATATCAGCTCCAAAATCATTATTCGCTGAGAGGCTTTACCTGCACTCTTGTCTTCAAATTGTTGATTTTATTGCCCAACTCATTGTGTTGTTCCATCATGATATTCCCCTGTGATGAGTTACCGCTACCCTAAAAACAAAATTACAAAGAAATGAAAACACAAGCGCAGGTTTGAAATGACAGCTGTGATGCTAGACTAAAAGCCTTACTTGTGTACTAAGTGCAGTTTCCAGTATCTTTCTCTCTTCATTTAGAGTGCTTGCTATGATCATAGCCATGTGAACAGGATCCTCCTGGAAGTGTTCCTAATGGGAGACGATTAATTCCATTAGCTGAGCTATTTCATTTTACAATGTAATCTTGTATAAAAAAACATATAAAATGTTTTGCACCTGTACGTTACGCTTAATTTTGCGTATATTATGCTGTAAGAGGAAGTTGTTTCCCAGGTTGAGACGGCTGTAGTGCTCATCCAGTTGGTTGAGGAGCTCATGGAAGCGCAGCGTGGCCAAGGATACATTATTTGCAATGGATTCCCTGCAACCAATAATAATGTGTCAAAGATGTGATGATTTGCAACAATTCAAGATGCAACTGCATCAATTGAAATACCAAAAAATTTAATGAAATGACAACAAATCTCACCAGTCATGACTCTCAATCCATTGACTGAGATACTGTCGGATCTCCATGGGGAAAGCCTCATCGTAAAGCTGGTCTACTTGCTCCAAATACAGAGAGTCCAGCAGCTGCAGCTGGTTCCAAAGTGTCATCTGCAAACATAAAAAACGCAACCCATTATGAGCGTTTACATACTACATCCTGTCTGTGTTGACATTTGTCACCTACACCTTGTTTTATGCAGTTATGTTAACATTAGGCATTGAGCCAATAATAATAATAATAGTTAATAAAATTAAATTTGTTTTTAAAAATGCACAAATGTAATATTTAATAATAAATTAGACTTTCATAAAAACACATACAAATGTATTATTTTAATTTAAAATTTTTTTATAAACAAATAATATGTTTTAGTGCTGTGCTCATCCATTAAAATCACTAAAATTGTTTGATAACGTTCACACCCATAACTATCCTTTTACGATATGAGTGAGATTAAAGTGTAACTGTCTAAGGCAGAACTAAATATAATTTTAGAGACTAGTTAAATGCTTCTATTCCATGCAATTGAGATCCATTCGTTTTTAAGCTGTGTAAAAAAAATGTCTGCTCATGTTTCATTCCATTATAAACAGAGCAAACTTCATATTCTTGAGTTATATTCTTCAGTTTTCCTACAGCCTTGTACTAGAACAAACTCAGATAAAACACTAGATAACATAACAGCAAATTACCTTTAAACATGGAAGTTGGGTCAAGGCACAAAAGCAGTATTTCTCAGGCTAAGTAGACAAGCTACATGTAGACTAACTGTCTCTGCTTCAGACTTTTATTCTCTTCAATGACCCCAAAATGGTAATACATGAAATACTCACGCAGGTTACAGCCCACGTTGTAATTTTAAGCCAATCGGAATGCTGTAATTACCATATGTAAATATCCTAGTGGTGACGACCAATAATATTCTAGTGCGTACACTAAACCGCGCCCCCTTAGCGAATGGCTGTTCTAGTCAAGCGCAGCCCTCCCTTGACTGTCACACTGATGCAGAATAGGAACTGCTGAGAGAATAGAAACTTAGTGAAACAATAGAAATGATTGATAAATACACATTTAAAAAAAGCATTCATAATAAGCTAAAAAGCATTGATTAGGAAACGACATTTCTGATTCATCACTGACCTCACGTGGACCAGTCTTTCTTGCTGGTAGGCTGCAGTCTGGGTGTAAGGGGGTTGTGAAACTCATGGCACAGCCATCAGGCAAGCACGCGTTTTCTGAGAAAGCGAGACCTAAACGAACTGAATGCAGGAATAAAACCGAGAAACGAAACTAGGATTTGCGTCAGTTCCCTATCATTTTACTACACGCCACTGGATGTTTTTATGGAGAGCCCTTGGCTTACAAATGTGCTTTGTTTTAAATGTATAGGCAGAAATTGAGAACAGATCATAAACATTTGTTCCACCTAAATTTAAAAGTATCTTATGTGATGCCTGTGCCTACGTTGCTAAAGTTTGAACAAATCAATGGGTGTGCTGTAATTTAAGTAGTTCTATAAAGAGTTTGAATGAAAATATGCTTTGAGGAAAATGATAACATTACAATTTCTGTCATTTTTATTAAACAGCAAGAAACATTTTAGAGGGAAATAAACGAACTAATAATAGAATAATAAGGCTTTTCTTAACAGGTTGCTGTTTTTTTGTTAGTTAAACAGGATGAAAAGTGAAAATGAGGATATAGGAAATACCTATACCAGTTAAAACAATGTCCTTTGAATACACCTGGAATAATACATAGCCAACAATACAACATTGGCTCAGTCAAAAGTAGTGAAACTGTTTAAAATTAGCTCATATGTTCAATTAATTGTGATACTGTGATAAACAAAAAACTATTTGTATATTGTAAGTGAGTTTAATAGTTTATCCAATATATTAAGTCATGACAGGGATATGAAAATGTACTGTAGTGTCTGGATTGTCACAGAAACAAAACTCTTTATTACGATATAGTTCTATAAAAAGTTTGAATGAAAATATGCTTTGATCAAGAAGGAAAACTTAAGAGTGAATCAAACCAACTAATATCACAAGTCCTTTGCCAAATACTTATTGATGATGTATGCATTGTTTTCCCACCAAAATGATGTCACTTTCTGGAGGATGTTTTCATTAAGGAACTGGGCCAGGTTGCAACATATGCCTTAAAGGGTTAGTTCACCCAAAAATGAAAGTTCTGTCATTAATTACTCACCCTCATGTCGTCAAGGCCCAGAAAGGTAGGAAAGACATCCTTAAAATAGTCCATGTGACTCCAGTGGTTCTACCTTAATTTTATGAAACGACAAGAATACTTTTTGTGCACAAAACCCCCCCAAAATAACAACTTTATTCAACAATCTCCTCGTTTGTGCCAGTCTCCTACGCTGCTGACGTAGTAAATACAGTGCTGCGCTTTTGAAACGCTATGTCAGAACGCTGGCTTACCATTGGCCGATGCTGTTCACATAAGCACCACGGCGCATGTGTGCTAGCCAATGGTGAGCCGCCGTTCTGCCGTAGAACTCGGAAGCGCTGCACTTCATCGACGCAGATAACATCTCTTCATTGAACTGCTCAACTGAACGTGAAACTGCTCTCAAGCAGCTCGTCGCCCATGCAGCCGCCACTTCAAGCAGCCACAGCACTCTCTGCTCGCCGCTCTAGTGCAGCGCTGATTGCCCACCGCTCT
This sequence comes from Rhinogobio ventralis, assembly GCA_039654625.1. Classification (NCBI taxonomy): domain Eukaryota; kingdom Metazoa; phylum Chordata; class Actinopteri; order Cypriniformes; family Gobionidae; genus Rhinogobio; species Rhinogobio ventralis. The sequence continues at coordinate 10,463,182 of CM077197.1, forward strand.
GCAGCAGCCAGATCAGCTCGCTGCTCTCAAGCGACAAATCCTTGCTGGTTCAAGCAAGGCGTGGCGATAGGTGCCATGGACAAGAGGAAAGTTATCTTCACAGACGCCTCCAAGACAGGTAGGAGAGTTCTGTGCGACAACCGCCCAGCCTTCGGGGCTTGGAGCAACCTGGAAAGCGAGCTACATATCAACATATCCAGGTCTTCCTTCCTTTTCTTGGTCAGATCAGACAACAAGATGGTGGTGTCCTTCATAAATCACCAGGGCGCCCTCTCATCGAAACCCCTCTTCACCCTAGCGAAAGCCATCCTAGAGTGGACTCAGTGCAATCTACTTTCTCTGAGAGCAGCACACATACAGGGCGTACTGAACGTAGGGGCAGACATGCTGTCCCAGAGCAACCTTCACCTCTTTGGAGGACCCAACCATGGTTCTCAGAGCTGTCACGGTTATCGCCCCTGAGGCCATGGTTGATCCATTGAGATGGGACCTCCTCTCCTAAGCGAGAAGGGCAATTTGGCACCCCAGACCCGAGCTGTGGAACCTTCATGCGTGGTTTCTCAACGGGAACCCTTAAACCTCCCTGAGAATATCCTAAACACTATCTCTTAGGCCAGAGCTACGTCTACAAGATGTCTCTACGTCTCAAAATGGGCCGTCTTCGCCTCCTGGTGTAAAACCCGGGGCGGCGACCCTCTAATTTGTGACATATCTCAGATATTGTCATTTCTTCAAGACTTAATGGATAGAGGCCATTCCCCCTCTACTCTTAAAGTCTATGTTGCGGCTATAGCAGCTTCACACGCTCCTATAGCAGGGCAGTCTATAGGAAGAAACGACCTTGTTGTTCACTTTCTTAAGGGCTCCAGGAGGCTAAACCCTCCACGTCCCCTCACGGTCCCTACTTGGGACCTGTCTGTGGTTCTTAGGGGCCTTAAAAGCCCTCCATTTAAACCAATCCAGACAGCTGACCTTCGACCCCTGTCGCTAAAAACCACCTTGCTTCTAGCTCTAGCATCGGTTAAGCGTGTGGAAGATTTGCAGGCGCTCTCTGTGAGCCCCTCGTGTCTTGAGTTTGGGCCCAACAACTCTAAAGTCGTCCTGAAACCTAGACATGGATACATCCCGAAGTTCTATCTACCCCCTTTAGGGCGCAGATGGTAGTTCTCTCCCCCCTTCCTCCTTCTCAGGATGAACAGGAGTTGAACCCTCTTTGTCCGGTCAGATCCCTGAGGACGTACATTGATCGCTCTGCCCCTTTTCGTCAGGCGGAACAGCTCTTTGTCTGCTTTGGTGGCCGCACAAAAGGTCTTCCGTTTGCGAGTACCGCACCGTCATTGGTTCATTTTCTTTAACTCTACGAACCAATCGACGTGCAGTTTTCACTGTGTGAGTGTATAAAGGCTTCAGAATTGGAGAAAAAGGAGTTTTCCGCGTAGCGTCTTGTCTTATTTATCTTAATAAGACGAGCGACGCAATACTCGTTCCGTATCTAAGGGAACTGAACAGGTTGCTTTTTTTTGTTAAACAGGATGAAAAGTGAAATTGAGGATATAGGAAACCAGTTATACCAGTGTCCTTTGAATACACCTGAAATAATACATAGCCAACATTGGCTCAGTCCAAAGTAGTGAAACTGTTTAAGATTAGCTCATATGTTCACTTAATTGTGGTATTGAGATAAACAAAAACTTTTTTTCTTGTAAGTGTGAGTTTAATAGTTTATCCAATATATTAATACAGGGATATGAAAATGTACTGTAGTGTCTGGATTGTCACAGAAACAAAACTCTTTATTACGATTAATTTATGATTCGCTGTCCTGCCAACAGTTTTTTGATGTCACTTGTGATAGACGTTAGCATTTTTTTGCCACATCATCATACCAAAACTAAGGGAATGAAGTAGACAGGAAAATGTTTGCATATTTAGTGCACAAATGCAAAAGACTTAACGTCGTATTTGCACAAACTCAATAGACATAGTAAAGTGTATAAAGCCAGCTGTCTGAAAAATGCCTGAATTGAAATGCCATGAATCATATTGCACCTAATAATAGACTTTATTGTAAGTTTTCTGTTTATAAAGATTCACTTCCACCCACGTTAAAGGAGAACATGGTTAGAATGCTATTTGTATTTCTAAACTACTGGATTCTACTGTGCAAACACTTTACATATGCTGTCAGGAAGAATGTGGGTATAACTCTTTTCCATATTGTAACATGCTGGCTGCTACCCACTCAACATTTCCATAATCATAATTTCAACAACCATAATTCCTAGTCAATGTGCCAAGATTAAGCATTGCATTTAAAGAGTGCACATTGTTGGTATTTAGTAAACTGCTATTAATACTACTACTACTACTACAACTAATAATACAATAGAGAAACCATAAAATTCTTTATTTAAAAAATACTATAGCAACAACAAGCTTGTCATAATATATACATAAACTGTATAATGGGTATAATGTTAAGGCAGATTAATGTTTTGTCAAATTTTACAGATACATGAGACGTTCAGCCACATAACTAGAAATATGACATGGATAGTACGTCTGATACATATTCATACTGACAGTATTTTGGAATATACACAATCAAAACAGAGAAATTATGTTTTTAGTGACATAGAGCCAGAAAAGTTATAATAATAAAGAGATGGGACACTTTGAAACCATCCAAAATCTTGGATCCGAGCCAAATGTGGTTGTTGCCCTTTCTACGGTGAACTCATCTGCAATGAAAACAAGAAAAAAGAAAGTGTCATGTTTTTTTCTGATTATGTTAGTTTGCTTGTCTTAAATGTATAGATGCTTAAACAGTTATGCTTTGCTTATTAGTGACAGCCCCAACCCACAAGATATGTTTCAGAACAAAAATAAATAAATAATAATAATATACAAAAATGGACCCAAAAGCCAGAAACCACACTGAATTTAAACAAGGATATTAACAAAATTGTATGGGTTTGAAAATGAAAAATACACTTTTAAGATTTTGCATGGTTGTATATGGAAGCTTGTTTCTGTCATGGAATAAAAGATAATTGTGAATTTTTATCTCAGAATTGCGAGATATACAATCGCAATTGCGTGTTATAAATATCTCGCAATTCTGACTTTATAACTCGCAATTGCGAGTTTATATCTCACAATTCTGAGAAAAGAAGTCAGAATTGTGTGATATAAAGTCAGTATTGCGACTTAATAACACGCAATTGTGACTTTAAATCACGCAATTCTGCAGAATTGACAGCATTATAGTAAGCTTTAAAATATGTAAAAAAAATAAATAATTATTTACAGCGCTTTCAAACTCAAAGGGACTGAGGTGCTGGGTAATAATTTCAAACATTCCAGGAGACATTGGTGGTTCAGGAGAGGAACATGCATGTTGGACTGGACCACTGAGAAATGAGGACATCAAAGAAAGCAAAAATCAAACAAAAATCATTAGAATCAGTTCATGCAATCATGCAACACTGAGACAACAAATTATAAAATTAAATATTAATATGAAAGAAATGAAGATACTCACTTCCGACGGGAAATTGGAACTAACTGTGTCTGAATGTAAGGACAAACTGTAAAAGAAAAAAAAGAAAACAAAACAGCATTTTAGCATATGCTATTTCTAATCTTTCCACAACATGTGTACTTTCCACAACTATAGTAAATAATAGGGCCAGAAACAAATGGTCAGTGAAAAGGAGCTTAACTTTAAGAAAATGTTTATTGTCAACATCAGAATGGTCAATTAAATATTAAATGAGCTGATTATAATATGATTTTTGAGTACAGTATAACACTTATTAAAACTGATTTGTCTGACCATATAATTTTCTAACAAAATACATGAAGTAAACATTAACCTTAAATAGAAAAAAAGTTTATGATATTAAACATAAATAAAATGATACACTCCGGTGACAAATGTAGCCTAAATTAAGCTGTCACTCAATAGGCTAGCATTTATATTATATCTCCCATAAAATAAAGAAAAAGGTTTGTTTGATAATTTTTCTTACAAAAAGTTTGGAAACGGGGCTGAAGAGTTAAGCATGATGAATAGAGTCAAAAAATAGTGTACAAATGTAGATAGTGGAAAGAGATTTCCTGAGCCTTCCTTCTATTTCTTAGGTGTGTCACAATTGTATGGAATGTTTTCATTTTTTGTAAAGGAGAAACAGTAACAGGGCAGTACACAAAAGATGGGACACAGTGAAATATTATAAGGTTTACAGACATCTAACCTTTGTTTTGCTGGCTATTGTAATGTTTTCCAAAAGCTTCGTCCTTCGGGATGTCAGGATAAAGGAACTTCAGAGGATTCTCTGGGACAACACCATCTGCAATGACCTTATAGTCCCGTATTATATCAGCAATGGGCAAGGCGTTGAGGCGGTTTTTCGTGTACGGCTCTACAGAGATGAACTTTGGGTCTCCTGTGGGCAGAATTCATGATCTTAAGATTATTTAAATACATATTATTTTAGCTATAAGATAAAAGGCATCTTCTAAATTTTGGAACAACTCCAAGGCTGGAATTTCCCTCAGTAAATCCAAGTGAGGAAATTACAGTAAATGCTTAACTTGGCACATGTTCCTGAACTGTGTGGGCTTGCAAACAGAACATTTTAACTGTTCACTCCGTGAAACTTGTTTTGTGTTGCTATCTTTGCTTTACAACTGGACACCTGTAACATGTCTCCTAAACATAATGATTATATAGCAGAAAAACAAACCATTTTCATCCTGCTCAACCCAGGTGAAGGTGATTCCTCCAAGGTGACTTTCGCTAAAGCGTAGCAGGAATGTCCCTGGCTCTTTCTCCTTCAATAAGGCACGTTCCATCTCTTTACTCACAAATCCCATTATGTAACTGACAACCAGAACAACAGAATCCATTGAGAAGCAGAAAAAAGTTTTGCAAAGAGTAACAAATTAATCCAGCATGGCAGATAAATCAGAACAGAACTCACATTTATAAATATACTGATAAATATCTTAATAAAACAGTTAAATCTGATTTCAAATAGTTTAATAGTTGCATTCATGTATTGCATGAAGATAGAGCTGATATGTGTTTATTATGTGTTCTATTTATCATGCATCTGAATGTCATAAGATTAGGCCACTGACCCATCAATCCAAACAGGAAGTAAATGTTTCTTGATAAGGTCCAGGATAGAGTCTAGCCACAGCCAAAAACTAAATGATTTGCCAGGAATGTTTTCCTGAGAGCAACAGAAAAAAAAAAACATTTTATATTGTTGTGCTTTTCATGATGCTCAAGTACAATTTGAACATAGCAAGAGAATATAATATTATAATATAAATTAATATTACCTTCCAGAACTTGGACCAAGAAACCTGGCAGTCATTAAAAGAAGCGTGTTGACCTTCAGGAACAATTACAAAACAATGTTTAGATGGAGGCAAAAATATGTTCACAATAAAACTGAAGGAAAAAAAGAAACGAGGGAAAAGAAACGCACAGAGTGAAGCAGCTGACTATGACATAAAAAACATACCCAGAAGTTTATCTCCCAGCATGTTAAGCTGCTCCTTGTTGAGTCCTCGGCCTGCAAAACTTGAGAACTGCCAACTGAGCACCTCTGAGAGTTGGCTCCAGCTTGCCCGCAAAGGGTTACTGAAGAACCCAAGGTTCTAAGCACGTCAGAGAAGTACAAATAGTCAAGCCTTGCCACTGTTTAAAACTATGACCTCTAGTTCTTTTAGTCATATAATGCAATAGTAGACCACATGCTGATCTTAACCATTTCTACCAAGTGCTGCAAGTTATAAAAAAGATACTATAAGTCTAGACATCCATTCTTTTGCATCTGCTTCAGAACTTAGAGAAGCTCACCTTAGGGTCGTCAGTTAGCAGGTTGTACCACATGACAGAGGCCCAGCCCCCTGGGAGCTGACTGACATTGGAGATGACCACCAGTGGAAGGGAGCAAGTCTGCACAAGAAAAAGTATAAACCCAGAAAGCGGTATCATGGTTAATACCAAAAATATCATAAAAGCATGGTATTAGCACACTAATTTCCCATGCAAATGATTACATGGTCAGAATTGTACATTTTCATGTTCAATCATTTATAAAAGATGTAATTCATAAATCTATATAAATAAAACATTACAGACAAAAATATGAATCATCATTTTCAATGAAACTTTAAATATCATTAAAATTGACTTGACATTAATTAAAAATACTAAGTATGGCAATAGTATTTGTTTACACTCACAAACACACACACACACACACACATATATATATATATGAAACTTTTTTTAAATAATTGATACATATATTCAGCAAGGATGCATTATATTGATCAAAAGTGACAGTAAATGCATTTACAAAGATGTCTGTTTCAAATGTCCTTTTGAACTTTCTATTCATCAAAGAATCTTGAAGAAATGTATAACAGTTTCCGTAAAACATATTAAGCAGCACAACACATTTCAACATGATTGATAATAATAAGAAATGTTTCTTAAAGGTGGGGTAAGTGTTATTTCAAAACTGCTTTAGAAATGTGTTATGGGGCGTGTCTACTAATGACGGGGAGAAGAGAGCGTTCAGTGCATGTCATTATTCAAAAGACACGACACAGGACGGACATTAGCTGAGTGATGACAGAAAGAGAGAGAGATGACAGATAAAAAACAAACGTGGAAGATGTCTGTTGAACAAAAGAAGGCTTACGATGAGGCAAGAAGTATCAGCTTTCCAGCGCTGGAGAACTCAAGGAGTGAAGGCCGAGGTTGCTTTATTTCTTCTCAAGAAGCGAGTAACATTGGTTTTGTTTTGTTTCACAGAACTAATATATGATGGCTTTTGCTTGAATGTGCCCATGTGTCATGTTCGCTTGTTTGTCCATCATATTGTCGTTCACTTCAGCGATGATAAAAACCCATTCATTTCCACACTGTATAAGCGTCTAAACCTCTTCCACTGTCTGTTTCAAGCGTCAGCTCCCAAAGTGTGTCCGAAAAATAAGATAATATACTCCTAATATATGTTTGCTTCCTCTTTTCGTGATCGATAGCCCTCTAATCTTGTCATAATTGTAATATGTTCGTTAGTTGGACTGTCGTGCTTGTGCTATCTAGTTGTTCATGAGAACTGTTTGTGTTTTTGGGATGGAAGGGATGACTTTTTCATTGAACATTCAACCTGGATTACCATAGTAACACACAGGTTACCAGAAAGCAGCAAATCAGCATATTAGAATGATTTCTGAGGGATCATGTGACAGGAAAATTGACAGACTGGAAATTCAACTCTGCTTTAGATTTTAACTGTATATTTGACCAAATAAATGCAGCCTTGGTGAGCAGAAGAGACTTAACGAACACAAAATAGACCTAAATTTATAAGGCACGATTTTCAATTAAGTTTTAAATAGAAAAAAAAAAATTTTTTCATTATTTACAGTCACACACACTGGTTCGCTATCTTTGTGGGAACTCTCTATAGACGTTATGGTTTTTATATACTGTACAAACTGTATAATCTATCCCCTTACACTAACCCTACCCCTGAACCCACACATCACACAAAACTTTCTGCATTTTTACAGTTTCAAGTCCCCATGAGTCAGTGTGCATTCAGGTTGATGTCCCCACTAGGATAGAAAAACATGATAACACACGCACACACACACACACACACACTAAAGCACACCTCAAGATCAATATCCAGGCCCTGTAACATCAGCATGGCCTCAAAGTTGAGAGAGTGTAACTCCTCTGTTACTGACAGGGGACCCTGTAATAAAAAGACACAGTATGTTACACTTCAATGCCAAGTTCAAGAATATACTGTGTGAGGCTGCCCTCTGTTGGCACTTGGCAGGATGATGCATTCCACATCGACTAACAACATGAGAAAAATATAATCTCGTAAAACAAGACATAAGACATCGCATAGGACTGTTAAGATTTAAAAATAGGCCACTGTAAGAGATACACCTATAAAGGCAGCAATCTTTCTTACCTCATTTCCTTTACCTCCGGTAGGACACTTTCTCTCTTTCAGCTGCTGCAGAACACAAACACATCATAAAATATCTTCCCTCTTAAAGGCACAGTTCACCCAAAAATAAAATCAAAATGTTTTACCCACCCTCATGTTCATTTTCACACAGCTCATTTAGACAACAGCTTATAGTGACCACAATTTCAAGCTCAGGACAAATAAAAAACATTTAAATATTCCAAGTCGATGCCATTTATGTGAGGAACAGACCAAAGCTGAAGTTATTCACTTTTTGGAGCCATGGTCACTACAAACTGTCCTTGTATGAAATGAAAGCTTTAAAAAAAAAAATCACCTTTTATGTTTCACAGAAAACAACATTAGCATATTAGTTTGGAGCAACATGAGGGTGAGTATATAATGACAAATTAATTTTCCTACAGTGGGTGAACTAATAATTTACATATATTTAATAGAAAGTCTTATAATAAACAATATTGCTTTTGAATTGTGTGCTAGAATTGATTGAAATACCAGATGCCTGAACTCTACAGAAAGGCAGCCAGTCGACTCCTCAACATCCATCACTTTGGTATTGTTGGTGAGGATGAAGAACTGTCTGTTCCTATGAGGAAATATCAGTAATGTTATTTATGATATTTTTGTCACTTCCTCTGTACTGTTAATTACAGTAACCCACTATATAGAACTGGCACAGAATTTAGCCTGTAAATAACTGCTTTCTCCCTTCCCCCACACACTTAGCTGAAAAACTCATATTGAAATGTGGCCTAAATAAACAACAGGAAGTTGCTTCTTCTCTTTGAGGTTGAGTGCACTCACACTTTGCCTGGTGGAAGGTCTCTGCACACACAAATAGAAAAGAGTAGAAAAACATGGTCACGTTGGTCTAAACACGCCTATCATACAAACAGTGCTTGCATTGCTTGTGAACATTAAAAAAAATGTTAACATTTTTGTCATGTGTTGCATTAATGTCCAAGAAACATTCCAGTTGTTGTTTTTTTGTTTTTTTTACATTATCTAATCAAAATGAAGTAAAGAAAGCATATTCTTGGGAATATTGTAATACTGAATATTGCTACACATGTTTCATATAAAAATCTATAAAAAAATATTCCCAAGATAATATGCTTTGTTTACTTAATTTTGATTAGATAATGTACGATTTTTAATGTTTTTATAAGACGTCTCTTCTGCTCACCAAGGCTGCATTTATTTTATTAAAAAAAAAACAAAAAAAAAACTGTAATATTGTGAAATATTATTAAAATGTAAAATAACTGTTTTCTATTAGAATATATTTTAAAATGTAATTTATTCCTGTGATGCAAAGCTAAATTTCCAGCATCACTACTCCAGTCTTCAGTGTCACATGATCCTTCAGAAATCATTCTGATATGATGATTTGCTGCTCAAGAAACATTTATTATTATCAATGTTGAAAACAGTTGTGTAAAACATTTTTTTCAAAAGAACAGCATATATTTTAAATAGAATCTTTTGTAACATTATAAATGTCTTTACTGTCAAAAAAAAAAGAAAGAAAATTCTTACTGACCCAAAACTTTTGAACGGTAGTACAATGTTACAAAAGCTTTCTATTTCAGATAAATGCTGTTCTTTTGAACTTTCTATTCATCAAAGAATCCTAAAAAAAAATGTTTTACACCACTGCTTTCAACATTGATAATAATCATAAATGTTTCTTGAGCAGCAAATCATCATATCAGAATGATTTCTGAAGGATCATGTGACATTGAAGACTGGAGTAGTGATGCTGAAAATTCAGCTTTGCATCACAGGAATAAATTACATTTTAAAATATATTCAAATAGAAAACAGTTATTTTACATTTTAATAATATTTCACAATATTACAGTTTTTTTTTGTATTTTTAATCAAATAAATGCAGCCTTGGTGAGCAGAAGAGACTTCTTCTAAAACATAAAAAATCTTACCGATCAAAAACTTTTAAAAGGCAGTGAATATGTATACACTCACCTAAAGGATTATTAGGAACACCATACTAATACTGTGTTTGACCCCCTTTCGCCTTCAGAACTGCCTTAATTCTACGTGGCATTGATTCAACAAGGTGCTGAAAGCATTCTTTAGAAATGTTGGCCCATATTGATAGGATAGCATCTTGCAGTTGATGGAGATTTGTGGGATGCACATCCAGGGCACGAAGCTCCCGTTCCACCACATCCCAAAGATGCTCTATTGGGTTGAGATCTGGTGACTGTGGGGGCCATTTTAGTACAGTGAACTCATTGTCATGTTCAAGAAACCAATTTGAAATGATTTGAGCTTTGTGACATGGTGCATTATCCTGCTGGAAGTAGCCAGAGGATGGGTACATGGTGGTCATAAAGGGATGGACATGGTCAGAAACAATGCTCAGGTAGGCCGTGGCATTTAAACGATGCCCAATTGGCACTAAGGGGCCTAAAGTGTGCCAAGAAAACATCCCCCACACCATTACACCACCACCACCAGCCTGCACAGTGGTAACAAGGCATGATGGATCCATGTTCTCATTCTGTTTACGCCAAATTCTGACTCTACCATCTGAATGTCTCAACAGAAATCGAGACTCATCAGACCAGGCAACATTTTTACAGTCTTCAACTGTCCAATTTTGGTGAGCTTGTGCAAATTGTAGCCTCATTTTCCTATTTGTAGTGTGGATGAGTGGTACCCGGTGGGGTCTTCTGCTGTTGTAGCCCATCCGCCTCAAGGTTGTGCGTGTTGTGGCTTCACAAATGCTTTGCTGCATACCTCGGTTGTAACGAGTGGTTATTTCAGTCAAAGTTGCTCTTCTATCAGCTTGAATCAGTCGGCCCATTCTCCTCTGACCTCTAGCATCAACAAGGCATTTTCGCCCACAGGACCGCCGCATACTGGATGTTTTTCCCTTTTCACACCATTCTTTGTAAACTCTAGAAATGGTTGTGCGTGAAAATCCCAGTAACTGAGCAGATTGTGAAATACTCAGACCGGCCCGTCTGGCACCAACAACCATGCCACGCTCAAAATTGCTTAAATCACCTTTCTTTCCCATTCTGACATTCAGTTTGGAGTTCAGGAGATTGTCTTGACCAGGACCACACCCCTAAATGCATTGAAGCAACTGCCATGTGATTGGTTGATTAGATAATTGCATTAATGAGAAATTGAACAGGTGTTCCTAATAATCCTTTAGGTGAGTGTATATAATGAATTACTCTTCAACTAAAGGCATTTGAGATTTGACTGACAAAAGCCAGTTCATTGACATCATCCTCCAGGAAGTGACATCATGTGTGGTAGGAAGACTACAGCACAAACGTCAATAAATATTATGATGAATAATGTGGTTTTCTGACAGTAGTTGGTTTATTTCACTCTAAAACATTCCATGCCATCTAATAAAAATAACAGAAATCTGTATGATATCATCACTGGGCTATATATATATATATATATATATATATATATATATATATATATATATATATATATTTAAATTAACTTCAGATTGACAGCCTCCTATAAGCTGAATGTCATCCCTCACTGAGCAATGGCTAGCTTTACATTTCCATCTTGTTATGTTCTGTCCTGTTAAATTTATTGACATTGTGTAAATAAACAAGTTATAAATATTAATTGTCTGACCTTGACCAGATTATATTTCTTTAAGACTTCTTTACCCTTTTATAGAAATACTTACTCATATTACAGCACAAGTATATTTCTTTTTAATAAGTTGGGTTGAACATGTATTGCATAATATGAATGACCCAGGTTATCAAGATAAAATGTAGACATAATTCAGGAAACATACTTATCAAATGTTGTCTTGACTTTGAGTTGATAATCCACCTCAGGTAATTTAACCAGCAATCTAAAAAGAAAAAAAAGTTAACTTAAATTGGCAATATTTATGTTTGACTAAAGGCAGTCGACTCGTTGTGAAATTAGACTTGTTTATGAAGAGTTTGGGGGAGGCTGTGGTTCATACCTGACCTTGGTGGTAAACTGCACCTGTGTTTTGATGATTAGAGGTTTCTGAGGGTGTGTAGGCATGCAGGGCTGCTTCTCCACCACAAAGGAGCTGCAAACATGACCAAGAAAGATTATCCAGGTTTCCTGATCATCCAGCACAGCCTTTCTATTGTTTTCATTCATTGAGTTTAATGTTTTTATGCCACTATAATCCCAAAGTGAATTGCTGTGCCTTAGTTGTTAAAGGGTTAGTTCACCCAAAAATGAAAATTCAGTCATTAATTACTCACCCTCATGTCATTCCAAACCCATAAGACCATCGTTCATCTTGGGAACACAAATTAAGATATTTTTGATGAAATCCGAGAGCTTTCTGTCCCCTCCAGACAGCAATTTAATTAACACTTTCAAGGCCCAGAAAGGTAGTAAGAGAAGAGATTGTTGAATCAAGTCTTTATTTTAGTTTTTTTGCACACAAAAAGTATTCACGTTGCTTCATAAAATTAAGGTTGAACCACTGTAGTCACATGGACTATTTTAAAGATGTCTTTCCTACCTTTCTGGGCCTTGAATGTGTTAATTAAATTGCTGTCAATGGAGGGGTCAGAAAGCTTAATATAAATATCTTAATTTGTGTTCCGAAGATGAACGAAGGTCTTACGGGTTTGGAACGACATGAGGGTGAGTAATTAAGGACTGAATTTTCATTTTTGGGTGAATTAATCCTTTAATAAATGTAATGTAATCCCTAAATTGTACCTTTTAATGAGGTGGTATATGAGGTATTTGACTTGCTCTTCCATCTGAGGTCTCTGGAGAGGGATTGGATCACTCTCGTAAGTGACCTTCAGAATCAGCTCGCCCAGTTTGTCCAGCTGCCTTTTAATCTGGAACAGACTCTGGGCTGTCAGGGTAAACCTGTAAAAGTGATATCACATAAAGGTTTGATTAAAAGTTTAACAAAACTAATCTCCTTGCAACCACAAAAGCACCATAACAACACCCTAGAAACCAGCCACAATACTCCATCAACTACCTAGCAAGCATTCATAAAACCTTAGAAACCACCTAGAAAGATGTGCACTACCGTTTAAAAAGTTTGGTGCTTAAATAAATATTTCTTAATAATATTAATGTTGAAAACAGCAGCTGCTTAACATTTTTTTGCAATTTTTTCAAGATAGAAATCTTTATTACATTATAAAGGTCTTTACTGATCAATTTAATGCATAATTGCTTAATATAAGTATACATTTCTTAAAAACGAAAAAAAAAAAAAAAAATCGAACTGACCCAACATCCTTTCAAACTCCAATTTTCTTGCACAGTTTTACTTCCTGCTTGTCTTTACATTGAGCATTGTGCCTTTTTAGTATGACAACATTTAAAACATCTATATTAAACATCATAACTGGAATACAGTGGTGGCCAAAATTATTAGAACACTTGGCATCTGGGAGTTGTCTTATTGGGCCTGGATTTATTTTCCAAGAGGACAATGACCCGAATCATTCTTCTAACTATTGCCGGAACTACCTGCAATGGAAGGAATCTGCTGGAATATTAAAAATGATGGACTGGCCCCCTCAAAGTATGGACCTCAACCCCATTGAGCACATTTGGGGCGAGTTGGAAAATAAACTGCACAGATCTATTGTACATTCAAAGGAAAGCCTTAGGCTCCAGTTGCAGAAGGCATGGGATAACATTAGTGTTGAAGTTCTCAGAGGAAATATATTGACACTATGCCAGAGATATGTGCTGCTGTAATTGCTGCAAAAGGTGGACATACCAAATATTAAAGTTCAAAGTGGATAAAAACAGTACGACTCACTTCATCTTATATTTGATGGTCAGAGTAACCATCTGCATGTTTCATGAACATTATGAAATGAAATCATGTTTTGGAGGCAAAAAAGGTCAATATTTTCAAATCTGTAAGGTGTTCTAATAATTTTGGCCACCACTGTATTATATTATTTCTTTATATTTATATAGCGTTATACCAGTTCTGGAGCTGGTCCAGTCCTATCAGAACCGGTCCTCCAATGCAGGCGATCTGTTGCCTTCGTTTCCATTCCTTAAGTTCAGGGTTAAGCTGGGAGGAAATCAGGGCATCAATTTCCTTTATAACATCTGCAATCTTTGACAATATCTCCTGCAAAAGTACAACAAAGTGCAAAAATCGAGGTTAACAATGACCAGCCAACAACAATGCACACATTTGAGCAAAGATGTGTGAAAATCACTCAAAACCACCCATCTCTTTTACATTATCTAATCAAAATAAAGTAAACAAAGCATATTCTTGGGAATATTGTAATATTGAATATTGCTACACAGGTTTTTTATAGATATTTCCTACCCACAATATCACTTAATTAGCCTCAACATATATCCATTAACAACTAAGACAAAACTCGAATCTGTTCTAAAAAATCTATTTAAAAAAACCTGTATAAAAGTACAACAAATTGCAAAAATCGAGGTTAACAATGACCAGCCAACAACAACACACACATCTGAGCAAAGACTTGTGAAAATCACTCAAAACCACCTGTCTGAGGCAGGAAGTTCCCAGGGTGGCTCAAAAAGTACAAAACAATGTAAATAAACAAAACCTTTAACAAACGAGAAGAGGAAATGGTTGTGAAGTGAAACAGAAAAGAGCTTAGAGTGACACTTGCCTTTCTTTTGAAATCCAGGCGGTTCAGTATTTCCTGAAGTGTAGTGACTTCTTGCTTCATGGACAAAGAGTTCCTCTCAGCTGGATCTACAGGATTTCAGAGGATGTATTTTATAGATGCATTTAAAAAAACATCTCTTATATGCCCATATTATATTATTTGCTGTATTATATCATAAAATGGTATGATGGAGACATTTTTGGATCAAGTAATCATGGTCATACAATGGCTCACCTCGAAGTTGGAGCGTTTTGTAGCGAAAGTCAAAATCATCCTGCATGTCTTCAAGATACTTCACAGCCTGGTCCAGCATCTGATAGAGCATGTATGAATAACACCACATGTCATGCATGCACTCTTTCATATATTTAAACCCCCATGTCTGTGATGATTATAATAAACCAATACTAAACGTGAATTACCTGAACGCTGCTTCTTATCACAGCCACTTTGTTGTCAAGAACTTTCTGCTTCTCCAAAGCGGCTGAGTTTTGCATTGACTTCTCCAGTGGTCCCTGCCATTAATGAAACGGAAACATGAAAAACAGAAGATCAAAATGTACAGTGAGATCCACATGGAAAATCTAGGATTCAAAATCATTTTAACCTGGAGAATATACAAAGGTTTTTTTGAAAAAACAAAAAAACATGACAATGTGAAATGAATAAGAAATATTAAAGGCATAGTTCACACAAAAATGAAAATTATCCCAGAAATTAGCTATTTTAGTTTATTAAGATTTAAATATCTTCACCTTTAGAAGGACTTTATTAACCCCCTGGAGCTGGATATCTTTTATGTTGGATGGATGCACTTTTTTGGAGTTTAAAATCAGGAGCGCCATTCACGATCATTATGAAGCATGGAAGACCCAGGATATTTTATAATATAATAATAATTGTGTCTGAAAGAAGTTAGTCATATACTCCTAGGATGGCTTGAGGGTGAGTAAATCATGGGATAAACTATCCCTTTAAGGTTCTGCATTACATTAAGTCACAAATCAAATAAGTACATTTGTAATGTGTTAACTAGTTAGTGCAAAAGGTCAGTTGAAGCACCTTTTGGACCCCACTCATGTGAGTTCATTGCAAATCTCTGAAGCTTGGTTAACAACATAGTGGCACAGGGTATATGTGGTTTTGGCACGTCTGTGTTGGCAATACCTGTTCCTGCATGCTGGCTGTGGATAAGATGCGTCTTTCTTCCCTCAGGCAGTTACAGATGACGGCAGCCATGTGGATAGGATTCGCCTTGTATTTCACCTGAATGAACGATGCAACAGCATTTACTCACTGATGTGAGACCGGGAATTCTATTCACACTTCAATGTACAGGTAAAAATACATTTTAATGTGAAAAAGGATAATACAGTGGATGTCTGATCAGCTGGAGTGTTTTCTGCAATATGGGACTCTGAGTGGGAAAAAAAAGGGTAGAATCGCTATCCATTGAGGTGTATTGTTGTTATGCAGAGATTTACAATCAATAGAACTTTGAAAATGTGGTATTAATAAGATCTACAGCATAATTTGAGGTTGCACTTTATTTTACAGTACGTGCACTTACAGTGTACTTACCTAAGACAGTACTAGGTAATGTAAGGTAACTACATGGGTTAAGGTTAGGTTTGGGGGAAGGTCCAGGGTTAGTACCTAGTTATAACCCAGTTATTGTAATAATTATAATAAGTACATGGGGAACAGGACTATAAAATAAAGTGCTACCTAATTTGCTGTAATTTGCATTTGTATTTTTGTCTGTATGCTTATTTTATTCATTTGAGATGAATACATTTTGATGAATATACAAATAATATTTATACATTTTCTATATAAATAATACATAACACACTCCCTGGGAATTGCATGATCTGTTTGAACTACAGTAATGCTTTGTCTGTGTTTTTAATATCCACATTGAAATGAAAGTACCCGCTTCATTAAGCTGGAAATTAAAGTTCTAGAAAAAATTGGCTGACAGTAAAAGCTCAACACCATTTACAGGAATCATGTATCACGAAGAATGTGACATTACAAGGAGTTAAGTAATCTTGGAAAGTGAAAGTAAAAAAATGAATAATGACATTTAGTCACTAGATACAAAAGCAATGATGTTTAATGTCATAATAATGTCCAACCTAATGCAACACGTTGATGTGAAAGCATATGGCAGAAGGAAAAATTACTACTGAAAATCAACCTATTTTGGTCTGGTCGTCACACAAATGGTTTTGGAAGAGTGCACTTTCATTTTTGAGTGAATTTTTCCTTGAAATACACACTTTGCAGAGTTTCAAAAAATGTAGGGGTTTAAGTGACATTAAAATATAACGGAAAATGTACGGAATGTACGGAAAATATAAATCATCTGTCAAGTTCTTTTGAACTTTTCTGTTTGTATACAAAAAACATTTTGGGTGTTTCGTCTAGACGTTCTTTTTTCATGCAATACTGACGATGATATTTCTAAAAGTTTTTCCAAAATAAAAATAAAAAAATTAATTTTTGCAGCCTCCCTAAATACAGTCTATGTGAATAAGAAAAAAAAGCTGTCTCCCCACACTGTCCTCTGTCATTTTGTGTTTTGGGACAGCAAAACCAGCTACAGACAGCTATGTAATTTTTTTAACCAAGTGAAACCCGTGACATTTGATTCTTCGGTGGAAGTTTCTTCGCATTCATCTACTGAGAAATCCCCACAGCACCCACTCATGAAAATACTGCATAACTGAAAGAAATACACTGAGAGTTTGGCCAGTCAGTTTCTGTCAGTGAATTTGGGGTTCTTCGACATCCTGTACTCTAATTTTCTTGTTGTCTACCTACAATAACAAAATTTTTAGCTAACACGTCAAAATAGTATGTTACATTAGCGTTCATGTCAGCAATTGCTTATAGAATGCTGGTAAATATTCTTCCTTAAAAATAAACTGTATGTGAGGCAGATGACCTCAGTGCTAAATATTGGTTAGGACTGTTTCCACTGAAGTCAATGAAACCACACTCAAGTAAAAAAGCTTCCGTTGAAACAACTGAATACAGCACTTGAACAATAATTCATAATTAATTTTTACTTGAGTTATGAATCACAACATAGATTCCATATAATTAGCTTGTTGACTATTACTGTAAATCTCAATATTGAGCATTATGGGTTATTTCCTGCTAAATGATCACATAGAAAATATGAGCATCCATTTGTTCATTTAAATAAGCAGTCATAGGATTGTTCACAAGTACATATGCGCACTTTCCTTTTCTTACACTTCTCAGAGTACATGAGTAAAAATAGACAAGGAGGCATCACTAAACGAAACTATGCTTTTGATAGACCACTATCATTCAAAGTGCAAGAAAAATGGTTTCATTAATGGAAATGATTATGACCAGGTTTGCATCAGATGGGTGGGAAAGGCAGTGTGCATCTGTTACCTGTATCTGATGAAATATTCGTTTTAGGTTGTGCCTGTGAAGAAAGTTTTGCTCCTGAGAACACTGTCTCTCCAGCTGAATGAGGAAGTTATTGAAGAGTACAGTAGCCATAGATTCATGGTTTGAAGCTGTTTCCCTGTGGCGAGGAAGATAAAAATGCTTTATGAGGATGCATAATACCTTTATGCATGGGAATTGTGTTACAAACATAATAAATAAGGTGTCATTAGTTAACTACATTAGTCAACATAAACTAATAATGAGCTGCACTTCTACAGCATTTATTAATATTTTTTATGTTAATTTCAGCATGTACTAATACATTATTAAAATCAAATGTTGTATTTGTTAACATTAGTTAATGCACTGTGAACTAACATGAACAGCTGTATTTTTATTAACTAACATTAACAAAGATTAACAAATACAGTAACAAATGTATTGCTCATGGTTAGTTCATGTTAGTTAATACATTAATGTTAAGAAATGAAACCTTTGTAAAGTGCTACCAATTTGTATGAAATTCAGAATATTTTAGGGTGAGTGTTCTGTGATTGCTTTGGAATGGAAATTTAAAATGTGATTTAATAAACATTGAAAATACTAATTCTGATCAATATGTACAAAAAGCCCCATACCAATCTTGGGTTTCAATCCAGTTGGCCAGCACCTGCCTCAGCTCCATTGGAAAGTTGTCATCATAAAAAAAGTCCACCTGTTCGAGGAACTTAATATCCAGTTGTTGAATTTGTTTCCATTGACTCATAGTGGTGCTGGGAAGAAAAATAAAAAGGTATTGATTTAAGAAAAGCCTATTGATTTAGGCTTAAATAAATCTATGAATGAAAGTATATTGTAATATATAATATATTGTAATCATATCAAAAGCAATGGTAACTAAAACTAATACATTCAACTAATATAGGGGAAATCAAGGGAGATGATGGGGGAGATAACATCATCTGTTTAACCAATTAGAAATAAGCTACAGGGGTTGAAACCACTATCGTCCATGACCATCATCTTATCATGCTCTTGTGGTGACAGTAGATATTGTAGGACTCTTGAGTATTTTTGATTTGTGATCATGTTAAGATTGCTAAATGACAGAACTGACAATCTGAATTAGTAGGTTCTGTTATAGTAGTTAAAAAAACTATATATATATATATTACATTTGTTTACAGTTTATTTGCTGTAATGAATTTAATATTTCTTAGATGTTTACTGCTTGAAATTAAAAGTTTTGTGTAGAGAATGGTACTGGCAAAAGCAAGGTCATGGGTTCAATTCCAAGGGATTGCATGGACTGGACTGACCTTGAATGGACTCCAAGTTGCCTGACATTATTGTGAATGTGATTTAACACCTCTTTGTGTTACAACTCACTTCAGTAGTGGGATAGGTAACAAAAGTTCTGCTTGACAAGTCATGTACACAGTTCTGGAATAAATTATACATTTTTAAACTATTTATTGTGTATTAAAGTATAAAGTTTGAGACATGTAGTTCAAGATCTGTTTATATTTCCCAGCCTCTCCTATCTTTCAGCAATAACTCATAATCAATATTACACATTTCATAAATCAAACTTTAACAACTTTAAAGATTTAAACTCTTTGATTTGTAATATTTGCATTAAAACCAAAACTAGGTCCAAATAAATACCTGTTGCTCTTATGAGAAAGACACTCCCGAGAAGTTCACACAATGCACCTGGCTGAACCTGTTATGTTTTCAGTGTAGCCAGCAGCCACGTTTTAACCAGAAGAAGTTCCTCAAGAGTCTTGCTCACAGACTACGGACCTGATCCGGCGAGAGGCGCTTTAGATGTTCCTAGAAGTCTGGAGATGGTTGCACGGTCCAGTTTCCGCTCATGAATGAAGTGCTTTAGGGCACGAATGTCAGCTATCTTATCCAGTGATCATGACTGAACGGGTAAACAGGTGGGTTCTTCAAGGAAATGTTGAGCACTTCGCGAACGCGGAAACGTTGTAGAAAAAAACACAAGGGAACTCCCCTACATGACAGCAAGTGTGTTGGTTGGGTATTTTATATTGACTGCCCCAGTCTGACTCACATCTTCAGGATAGTTGCTCTATGGACCTGCACTCAAAAAAACAAACAAAAAAGTTTAAGTGAATTCATTATTTTAAGAAAACTTTGCCTTGCAATAGAATAAGTAATATTTAGTTGAGTCATATATCTATGTAATATATCGAATCAGTCTGCTAGCTACGCCTTTGTCACCCATTTAGGGGAAGACCGGGGGCAATTGTAACATTTTTTACATTTCCCTTCATAACTCACAGACTACTTGAAATACAGTAGTCGTCTTTTGATACAAGAAACCGTAGTCAGTGCCCCCCTGCCCCAGTCCCCGCCTTCCCCACCCCAGACCAGAACCAATGATTTTGTCTGATATGATAGAATTCACATTTTCTCATTTTATTTGTGTTATCGTATCCTTTTAGTGTAGAATGAGTAGAGAGAGATTTGTTTTTAGGATGACAAAAACATTTTTAAAGTTAAAGGATGATTGATTTTTTTAGGCTGCTCTACCAACGCAACGAGAATTCGTGGAAAGATGTAAGTAGATGCAAGTCTTAGACAACTGTTTTATGATAGAAATGTTAAGCTACCGACAGTAATAGACTATCTAGTGATGCAAAGTACAATTTTTTTAATGAAATTTCGCCGTTTTGAATTGAAAAAATGCGATCATGATTCATGTAATTCATAAATGAATGTAACGACGAGGCAAAAAATGTTTGCATTTTCTACATATTAGACATACGAATAAGAGTGAACTTGTGCACATTTTAAAATAAAATATTATTTGCAAATTGTTTAAATTGATTACTTCATTATCCTACTACAATTAGACCTAGAACTTATTTTACCATTCTTATTCATTTATTACCTTAAATCCCTTTTAATCCTTTAATTATTCAATTCCTTTATTATTATTATTATTATTATTTATAATAATATAAATTATACCCACAAAAGTGAAACTCCGCCTATGCAAGAAACAAATATAGGTGCACTAATTAATAATACACTTGATATATTTTCACTAATAAGGACACGACTATAATATTAAACTAAATTCAAGAAGTCAGTGTTACAATTGCCCCCTTGGTAATAAGTCATATTAACCCACTGTATCTCAAATAAAAGCCTACCTCAAAGTAATCGCTTTACTGCTGTAGTATCTAATAATGTTACTTAAGGTTTTTTTTTGCATATAATGGTACAAGATATTCATATTAACAGATATTCATTGTATTTTTAAAAGCAACACACTGTTTAATGTGTAACACTGATAATTAATATTAATAATGTAGTTTTACATTTAAATTGAGTGAAATATGAAAAGTATGTAAACACAGACAAACAAGGTGCTTACATGTGGGTCATGTGGGACAATGTTACAATTGCCCCCAATGTTGCAGCCATGATAAAATCTTGTATGCTAGCTAGCTAGCCACACCTATATTAACATAGGTTGTTCATGTTCATTTTTTTTATCAATAACCTAGAGATAGAATGTATGTAAGTTTAAATTATCAGTCATCTAAACTTTAGACAGCAGAAGAAAAATACTGTACATCCAAAAAGTAACTTTCATATCTCAAAATCAGTATTTTGTTGAAAACTTCTGCTAAGGTGAAATGAATCCTACTGAGCATGTGCAGATTAAGTGTCAGCACTCTGGAGTCAAGTGGAGTCGTTGTTTATTTTGTATCTTTTCATGTTTATT
The DNA here is from genome assembly GCA_039654625.1 of Rhinogobio ventralis. Lineage (NCBI taxonomy): Eukaryota > Metazoa > Chordata > Actinopteri > Cypriniformes > Gobionidae > Rhinogobio > Rhinogobio ventralis. Next base: position 10,485,087 of record CM077197.1, read on the forward strand.
AAATTGAAATTGGGTTCTTCAATGCTTGTCATCAGTTGACTTTGTTACAGTGTGTGTACTGTGTATAATTATTATGTAGGCTATATATAAATACACACACGTGTATGTATATATTTAAGAAAAAAATTTATATTTATAAATAAAATATTTATATTTATATATAATATAAATGATATAAATGTATTTACAGTATATACATGCAAATATTTCTTAAATATATACATGAATGAGTGCTATTTATATATATATAGTAATTATACACAGTACACACATATATTATGTAAACACAAACATTTATTTTGGATGCGATTAATCGATTTGACAGCACTAAACTCCAGCTCATTTTAATTAATTCAACTGAACAAGAGACAAAAATATTTTTCATGCTATCAAAACCACTGACCTCATTTACTCTCAGTCACCAAGAAACATAATGATTTTGCACAGGAATTCCCGGTCTCCCCCAGGCTGCCCACAGCCACTCTTCAACACAATGGTAACCACAAAATTCAAAAACATTACAGAAACTCTGTCTAAAATAACTGAATTTTAAACACTAACATGTCTTTCCCTTTACAAATAAAGGTTAATCTCTAAATTTACTCTCCTAATGCAGTTCCTTGCAAAGCATGCTATATAGGAACTACAGATTAACTTCCAGTTAGCTGTCAACAAAATATATTAGGTGAATCGAACACAATGAAATTAAGTTGTGACAAAATGTTAAAAAATCATGTCAAAATAAAAAATTGTGTTTACATAGTTGTGTGTGTGTACTGTGTATAATTATTATGTATATATAAATACACACACGTGCATGTATATATTTAAGAAAAATGTGTTTTTAAATGTTTCTTAAATATATACATGAATGAGTGCTATTTATATATACATAATAATTATACACAGTACACACACATATATTATGTAAACACAAACTTTTATTTTGAATGCAATTATTCGCGATTAATCATTTTGACAGCACTAAACTTTAGCTCATTTTTATTGACAAAATATTTTTCACGCTGTCAAAACCACTGACCACATTTACTCTGTCACCAACTAATGTAATGATTTGCACAGGGATTCTCTTTTTTTTATAATTTTTATTTACATTTAAACATTTTATTCATGTATTTATGTATTGCCATGTTCAATATAATATACATTTTCTCCATAAAAGTACTTTTTTATTTCTATTTTTTTACTACAGTAAGATTGCATGTGTACTTTTTTAATTTATTTAAAAATTATTAAATTAAATTAATTAAATTATAAATTAATAATACAATTGTTTTACCGTATATTCTAAGGTAACTAAAAGTTAACCAATTTACATGTTTTACTGTATTTATAATTTTTTTTTAATTATTTTTCCTAACTTTAATAACTATCCGTGTTCTCTTTTTTTTAATTTATTTTTTTTATTAAGAACAATGAAGCATTACAGATAAAGAGAGAAACGTACATTTAAGAAAGAAATATACAAGAGATAGATAACAAATAGCACCAATAGGGAGAACAAGAACAGGAACAACCGCCAGAGGAAAAAAGAGAAAAAAACCCCCCAAAACAACAACAAGCAAAGATAACTATATAAAAGGAAAGAAAACACAAGTAAAATATCTGAGTAATTGGAGCATGTTAAGCCAAGAAGAAGAGACTAAATTAAAGGGGGATTTAAAAAGGACGCTACAAGTTAATGTTTTCCTTGCTTTGGCATTCTTCGATACAGAAAGCGTTTGAAGATATTGGTGAAATTCAATGAGAAAAAACTTTGAAAAATGGCTTATGATTAAAAAAAATTACATTTATGAATATTACATTTTGCTAAGAGAAGTAATAGATTTATAAGGTAAAATTCTTTGTCAAAGTTTTTCTCTGTATTAACAAAATCAGATAAAACATATTTCCTATCCGTGTTCTTGCAGTAGACGCCCGGCCACATGATGACGCTGTGCTCCATTTGTTTCTTTTCTCCACAGGCGAAGAAGAAACGCACAGCGGCCACATGTGATGCTGAAAACATGGTGGGGAAGAGTGACATCCGCGTGGTTCGCTGCGGCGGCAGTAAAATTAACATTAGACCTCCGATCATCTCAAATGACTCCAGGTACCCGCTAAATCAAGTTAACTTTTGTGTCTGATTCTGTCTGTATAGTCTCGAAATGTATCGTCTTAAATAAACATTGAGCCGCGTTGTGGAGGGAATGACGGTCCCAAAGTGATGCGTGATCAGTCTGTGAGCAAAATAAACTATTCTGCATGTATGTCTAACACTTGACTGAATTTCAGGTTCATCTGCATCTTTAAAATGTCATGAATATTGGTGATTGTTTAAACTGCTGATGAATGTGTTGTTAGTTTGCTTCCAAGGATACAGAAATTTACGTACGGCTGTGCCACGCACACATCATGCTATTTTTCTATTAAAAATATCTGTAATAATGTACATCACTTCTGTGTTCTGACATTAAAGTTCTGTGCAGATATAACAGATTGAAATTAAAAAATGAGTCTTGAAGTTCTCATTGAAGTTGTCTTTGCTAGGGTTTTTAAACTTTTTAATTCCAAAGACCACCAAATATTTTGATCCCTTCCTAAAATAAAAGATTGCTATAAAAACGCTATATGTGTGTGTGTGTGTGTATATATATATATATATATATATATATATATATATATATATATATATATATTAGTGTGAGAAATATTATAAAGCCAACATTATGTTTACAAAATAAAAATAGGTTTTATTTTACAATTTAGTTTATATTTGTGTATATATATATTATGTTTTCTTTTTAATTAATTTTTTTGTTTTTTGTCTTTTTAAAAAAAATAAAAACATTTATATAGTTTTTGTTAATTTTCAGTTAGTTATTTTTTTTTTGTTAGTTTATTACACCGTCAAACTGAAGTTAAAAATAAAAATGAGATTTTATTTCTTTTAATGCTTATTTTATTTTTCAATAATGAAAGTAGATATTGTTTTTATATCTTGTGGCTTTCAAGAGATTAAAATAATCACATTTAAACTCATGATTTTAATAATTAATACATTAAGACATTCAATTCCATTTTATGGAAAGGCAAATAAATAATGTGTGCATGTTGTGTTTGATAATTGCAATGTGCATATGAATGAAATCACTGAACAAAATTTTTATTTTCCCAGTAAACCCCAGGCAATGAAGTATTACAGCAAAAGCATTGTCTGTATCACTTAAATGTAATGCTGTCTCATGGTTGCAGGTTTGTGTTGTGCGCCTCTGGGGATTCAGTGAAGGTCTACAGCACACGCACAGAAGAGTGGCTCCATAGTCTGCAGGGCCACACCAACCAAGTTACAGGCATCGCCTTCAATCCTACCAATCACCTGCAGGTCTGTGTGCGTTACATGAGTAGAGAAAGAGGTTTATTTTGACTGTCCTTCCGTGATTTTCTCATGGTTTGTTCACATTTGTCATGTTTGGTTCGATTAAAACTACTAGGCACACATGCAATGAGAGCATTTATTCCAGCACACATCATTGTTATCGTTGGTATCTTTAGGTTTGGTGATAAAAATGCCAAATCTGAACACTAAGCGGACCAGGACTCTCTTTTTTTTTTTTTTTGGTCCGAACCAAGCGAACTGAACTACAAGTGTGAACACACCCTAATCTAATGCTTTTTATTAATTCCACTGCAGGTTTACTCTTGCTCAGCAGATGGCACTGTTAAATTATGGGACTTCATTGACGGCATCCTTATCAAGGTACAGATTGTAAAAGAAAATAAGGCTACTGCTGCAGTAAATATTTTCATTCCTTTAATGTTTTTTTTTGTTGTTTTTTTCAGACATTTATCATTGGAACCCCGTTGTTTTCACTATATGTGTCTGAGAAACATGAGGGAGTCATTTTCCTTTCCGTGACTACAGATTCCAAAAATGGTATGTATTTCACTGCCCAGTTGAATTCTAATGAAGTCATGTCGTTTGCTGCCAGCATCCTTGTGATGCAATGATTAGGACACACACAAAGTCTCTATACTGCATGGAGAAGATTCCATTCCAAAATTCCTTTTCCAACTCTGATTGGCTTATTGCACGTTATGCCCAAAACACACCCATGACTCATTAAAAAACTAGGTGCAACCCTTTTGGACCATGCACCTGGAGCGCTGACCGTTTTTTCCATTGTTAAACTAGCAAAAGTGGATTCGGACACGCCCTAACTGCACCTGCGCCATGTGCTTCAGACCATGTGCTCAGATCGGTAAAATAGGGCCCGCTATGTGGTAGATCTAAAATTAATTATGCCACAATAATAAACTGATATAAAATTGAACTAATTCAAATTAGCAAATTAATCTTAGTGAAACCGTAAAATAGTAAAAAACTGTAAATATTAAATGAATGTTAGTTAATCCAAAGATTAGTTTGTCTCAAATAGCATATTATTTTAGTCCTTTTTAGGTCTTGTAAACACAACTTTGTTTCCATGAGGACTGATTTAGAGGTTTTTAAAGTGCCCCTATTATGTTGTTATATTAAAGATTCCTAATTTTGTTTTCAAGGTCTCCTTGCAATTAATTAATTTTCTCATAATATACATTGCAGCATCACCTCTTTTCTCACAGTGTCTGATACAGTTCGATAATGGATCCAGTCTCTCTAATCCCCTCCTTTCCAAAAGCCTACTCTGTTCTAATTGGTAAGATGTCCCGGTCTGTTGTGATTGGTCTACCTCTTTGTGGTGCGTGTCGGAAACAAAGCGGACAAAACAAAACTTTGAGCGGGGCGTTTCTAAGTGGTAGGCTTTGTTCGCGGGCAGCTAATGAAGACCATAGGCTGGCATTATGCAGGTTTGTTACAAACCTACGTAGGTTCAAACAGGAAGTAAGGCTGGAATTACTGACGACTCGTTTCAGGCAGTTCAGAATTGGTTCTTTATTTTGGGAGATGACATTTGTTGTGTACTTTGATCTTTGAAACTTCAGACTTTTACATTCACAAACAGCTATATTACACACTACGTAAAAGGTGATATCTGAAAAGGCATAATGGGGCACTTTAAGTTAAGGTAAGCCAGCCAGTCAGATTTCGAAAGCAGGACCTTAACAAATCGGCTCATGAGGTGAAAGTGCATGAAACAGTTGAAAGCCATTGCATAGAAGGTATATTTCCTGAGATTTGGGCTTTGTGTGTCTGCATGTCCAGAGTGTTTCCAGTTGGTTTCCACACATCTGCCCAAGTCAGCTGACCAGGAGGTGGAGTCCAAAGAGCTGTCTGTTGTTTCCAGTCATATCAGCCCAAACCCCAGCTGCACAGCCTTCGGTCAAGGGGTAAGAGCTTACTCATCACTTTCTTTTAGGGTGGTTATTACATCCTTTTTATTTTTTAAAGGATTTTGATTAACGTTTTGAAAGCATTTCAGTTTTTAGCACAACCTTGAGGTTTCTGTCTTGACTGCTTTTTAGTCCATGGCTTGGTGATACAATTATAATATCTACTGTACATTGATAGGCCTCACAGGTGCAGAATGTTAAAACTTAGGGCACATCACATGGCCATGTAAAAAACATCCTGAACAAATCTAGGATTTATAAACATAGCTGATGTCACTCTTTGTCATGGCATAATGATGAGGATAATGCGTATTACACTGTAAAACCCTACGAGTTTAGATGTTAAGTAACCATTGGAACTTCATAATATACATTTAAACTATACACTCTATTCCAATACTTTGTGTCACTAAAACGTCACTGTATATATAAATCCCAACTTAACAGAACATTAAACACTAACAGATCTCATCCTATATTAATCTTGAGGGGAAAAACATAAAATAGAACATTTACTCTCCCCAGTCTCAAGCAAAGCATGCTGGGGACTAGAACACTGCTGTGACTCATTCATTTTGAGTTCTGCTTAATATAATCAGTTATTTTGTTCACATAACTTTCTTTTAACTGCAGTGAACTTTAAGTAATATTTAGAGATCGACCGATATAGATTTTTTGTTACCGATTATTTGCATGTTTATGTGCTCGATAACCGATATATAGAACCGATATTTATTTAAGTTTTTTTACAATTATAGCAACAGCACTGAACTGAACCAACTGTTTTATTTAACACTTTTTAAACACTGTAATTTTTAAAATTTCACTCCCTTGTTAAGGCCCTTTCACACCGGACGCGTAACGAAAAAGCAAAGCGGAAAAGCGAATATTTCGCGTGCGAATAGTTTGCGTCAAAACCATTCACATCAGCTGCGACACAACTTTTTGCAACATCTGTGACGTTTCAGAGCTCCAACATTCCAAAACATTCGTGACAACAGCTGAGAAAACATGGACACTTCATCATCCAGTGAAGACAAGCTTTTCATTTTCTTTAAAAGACCGAAAAGGAGGTTTTGGGTGCACTCAGTCTTAAAGAACAGAGAGTCTGAAGGGGGGTATGCTAATCTTGTACAGGAGCTAAAACTTGATCATGGCCGGTTCCGCACTTACTTTTCGAGGAGCTCCTCCAGAGACCGTAGCACCGTATCTGATGAGAAAAACCACACACTTCAGGAACCAATCGATCCAAAAGTATTTTTAACATTACTGCTGGTGCATATTTTTATTTTGTAACAACAGCATATTAACAACAGGCTAAATACATTTACAAAGTCTAATGTTTTCAAATGGAGAACATAAATAAATGACAGGTGAGTCTATCAACTCCCCATAAATATAAGCATTTGTTTTAAACTACATTTTTAAAAGGTTTATGTGTTGTTTAATAGACTAAAGAGTGAAGAGAATGGAACGCACTGGAATATTTGCTGGATTATGCAAACATTGTCAGAAAAATAAACAAAACAGCGAATACATTATCGCCATCTCATCTGGCACGTTATCAGAATTATTAATAATGTTTTTGTCGGTCTAGATTATGAAATGCCTGCTGATGACAGAGCGCGGTTTTCATCTATACGTTTACACAGAATGTCTCTCGCGGAGATAGGCCTAATACATTTCCACAGAGCTGTAATTATTTAGGTGTTTATTATATAAATGTTATATAGCAGACGTTAATATAATTTAAGGAGTTTTAAACGAGTGGGTCTTGTTAAAAGTTACATATGGTGACTATGCTAGAGCAACAACCCGGGGAGTTGAACGCGATTTCACGAGATGAGCATAAACAGAGAGAGAGAGAGAAATAAATTCAGTGCTTTTATTTCCAACATGCTCTCATTCATAGCTGTTTTATTTAATTCATGTAAAGTTATGTCTTTATTAGGACATGATGGATTATGTGACTCCTTGAGTTTGTCTCTATTTTTAGCGGCAAGTTTAAACTACATAACCTACATAAATCCTATTTGTGCATATCTCATTTGTGCGTTACTGGCTGTTTATTAATTAAGGGATGCAAGTTATTTGACCTTTGAACACCGTTGTTGACTCATCTCCCCTCTGATGCAGTTCTTTAATGGCGGGCTTGTACGCAATTCTCAAAATTCTCCATTTATCGGTGAATCCGATATTACAAAGCCGATAACCGATTATGGGAAAAGGCTTAAATATCGGGAAACCGATATATCGGTCGATCTCTAGTAATATTTGAGTGAAATGAGCTTACTTCATTTAGTAAATTTGTTTTTTTCAGTGTAGTGAAAATATAATAATAAATATTAATATGTTCTTCAGAGACAAACGGACAGCTGTTGTTTATATGGTTCTATCTAAGGCCACATTTATAGCTGATTTGTTTTGGTTGATACAATAAAATAAAAATACTGGTGGAAATACTGATGTAAACAGGGTCCAAACCTAGGTAGGGATGTACCGGTATTATGATTCTGGAATACAGAGAAGCTGATAATTATTTTCATGTTATGGATAATATTAAAATTCTAAACTATATTTTTGTGTAAATAAATGTAAAAATTAAACATTAGCTACAAGTGAATTGGATATAAATTTTATACTGAACATAAAAATGTGATATTCATTTTGAGATTTGATAAAGTATATTTAACAGTGTTTTTAAAGGTGAACTTTAAGTGAACGTTAGATGGCAGCAAAGCTAATCTAAGTGTAAAATATGTGCAATGACCATGCACAATATAATATTCACTATTGACCAAAATTGGATATTTTTATCAAGATGCAGTCATAAATTATAACAGAGGCCAGATCTTTCAAATAATACGAATAGTACAGCCTAATTGCAAAAAATTGTATTAACATCTACCAGAGAGGAGCTAAAACCCAATTGTATATTTTTCTAATTATGATGTAATATTAAACATTAGTTCATGTCTGGCTGTGTGAAGGTTGCTCTGGGTGAAGACTATGTCATACCCGCTCAGCTTGTTATGGATAAATCCGTCGGCATCCTGCACAGTCATTGCCCGTGTAAGAGGGTTGATGTGGATAAGTAAACATGGTTGGAACCCCCTGTAGGTTAATTATTGTGGCACATTCTGGTGTTATTTTTGTAGACTGAGTACCGTGTGCAACCCTATTGCAGCTTAACTAGTTGTTTTGATAAAGCCATTACACATCATGACTTCTCAAACTTATTTGTGGTTTTGTACGAATAAGAAAGACCTGTACACTTCAAGCTCAAGGCATTGAATGACAAGATAGTCATTTCTTAACATTGTGTTTTTTTTTTAGGGGGAATACATAGCATTTTCCAGCAACCTCCAACTTAATGTTTATTTCTTCAGGAAGCAGAAGACATTCAGGTAATAACCGCTGCATCCTGAATAGCCTTTTTAAGGTCAGAACATGTAGGAACATGTCCAACCGCACTGCTTATTTACTGGCCTTAGGGAACACATGACACGTGTTTTGGGCTTTCTGTTGGTTTTTCAAATACCGCCTGTTTTTTTGTGAAAACAACAACCTTATAGAAATAGTTCACCTCAACATGAAAATGGTAATTTACTCACCCTCATGTAACTTTAAAACTGAGTGACTTTTTTTTTCTATTTAACACAAAGGGTATTCATCAATAATACCTTTTGTGTTCAATAGAAGAAAGTCACTCAGTTCACACTTTGCAATTTGATCAGTTGTCACACCATTCAGTTGGTTTTTAAAGAACAAGCACCCAGAACCTGATTTCACAGGTGAAGTAACACATTTCTAACTTACAACACTTACAGCTCTGTAAGGCTGCTTGAAAATTATATGTATTGTGAAAAGTGCTATACAAAAAAAACATAACTTGACTTGCTTAATGTATTATTTGAATAGATAATCAAATTTTGTAAAGTGTAAATCAAAATTTTTAAATAAAGTAAAAAATGTGTAGCTTATCACATCTCAAAACAAAGATAAAAATATCAAAGGTTATTGTTAGTTATTAGTAGTATTATATGATAAAATATAATTCATATCTTCTTATTGTCATTTATTTGTCATTGCAAAAATAAAACAATAATTAAAAGTCAGTTTGGTATTGGTTATTGCACACTTAAAGGGATAGTTCACCCTAAAATGAAAATAAAGCCATCTTTTACTCACCCTGCTGTTGTTCCAGTGCCCTATGTCCTTCTATCTTTTTCAGGCTTCAAAAGCAGAAATTAAAAAAATAGTCCTGCACGCGCTCCTTCTTATAATGGCAGTGAATAGCGACTAGGCTAAAACATTACAAAAATTATACAAAAGTATCACGCGATGATGCAGTGAGATGCGCGCCATATATGGAAAGTGTTCAGGAGACATACTATAAGGTTTTGCCAGAAAGAAACCGTATTATTCAGTCAAAATACTGAGCTCAGCCGTTACTCTGTGCACGCTCCTGTGAGAGTGTGTGTGAGCCGTCAGCGGCCGCCGGCGCTCATACACGGTTGTCATGGTACCCAGGATAAGCACACACACGCACCATTTTGAGAAATCAGGCTCAATAGAATCAAACGCAACTCTCGTCTTTTTTATAAGGTATATGATAAGAAATAATACAATAATACTAATAATAAAACCTCCTGAAGTGAATGTTGTGTACCGGTTGTCATGACAACATTGCGTGAGGCTGCTAAAAGCAACGCACAACGCGCAGGAACGCGCACAGAGTAACGGCCGAGCTCTGTATTTTGACTGAATAATACGGTTTCTTTCTCGCAAAACCTTATAGTATGCCTCCTGAACACTTTACATATATGACGCGCGTCTCATTGTATCATTGCGTGATACTTTTGTATAATATTTGTAATGTTTTAGCCTGGTTGCTATTTACTGCCATTATAGGAAGGAGCACGTGCAGGACTATTTTTAAAATTTCTGCTTTTGAGGCCCGAAAAAGATAGAAGGACATAGGGCATTAGAACAACAGCAGGGTGAGTAAAAGATGGCTTTATTTTCATTTCAGGGTGAACTATCCCTTTAAACAGAAAAAGTCCCTTTGTGAAAGTCAGTCATTGTGGTAATGTGTGTAAATGACAATTTATATTTTTTGGGTGAACTGTTGCTTTAAATTTTCACTGTTTTTGTTACCCCTCTTTAGTTTTTCTCTACAAGCCACAGATAAGAAAGGAGCAAAAAATGCATTCACATGCATAGCCTGTAACCCATCAGACGACTGCATCGCCACTGGTCATGAAGATGGAAAGATTCGCCTCTGGTAAGGCCAGAGTTCACCATCCAGTGTTTTAGTTCATATGCAAGTCACATGATCAGACTTGGAGGTTTGATTTAACTTGCTTTGTTTTTGCTACAGGAGAAACTTCAATCAACAAAAGGAGTATACGTATTCCACCCTGCACTGGCATCACACTGCTGTGAACACTTTGTGTTTTACTCCAGAAGGTGGGTGGTGCTGTGGTGTTGGGTGTATTTCACACTTTATTACCTGTTCCGCTGTGTTAAATGTGTGTTAGAGTCCCCATCTGAGAATACACTACTGTTATTGTCTCTACAGGCACTACTCTGCTGAGTGGAGGCCTCGAGTCAGTGCTTGTCCAGTGGCAGTGTGGGGCAATCAACAAAAAAGAGTTCTTACCCCGTCTCGGGGGATCCATTTTATATATAGCTGCATCTTCTGATGGGCAGTTGTATTGTACCTCACATTCAGACAACAGTAAGTCTTCAGCTTTGGGTTGAATCTCACAAATTTAACTTCAAACGATTTAAAAAAAAATATTGTTTTGTGTAAGGACATTATTTCCATGCATCCCTTCATGTCATTAACATATTGTAAAAAAAAAAAAAAAAAAAAAAAAAAAACATTATCATAATGATAAAGTAATTGTACATTGTGGTGTTTATTGTAAAAAAATTTTTTTTAAGTATTACAGTATTTTTACTTGGGAAAAATAAATGGGAGAAAAGAAAAAGTAATGGTAAGCAAGCGCTGCTTTGTTCGAGATTTGTATATCTGCTGTCCTAGTTTCAGTTTCCCTTTTTGAATGACGAAAATAGACTATTGATCAAAGTATGTGAGCAGAGCGGCGTGATTTTGAATTCAAGAATTCACATTGAACACATTTAGCTAGTTTGATACAGAAGTATTACTCAAATCATAAAGAATGGACATCATCAGACGACAGTACGTTATAGTTTGAGGATTTTTTTTTTGTACCTTCTAGATACTGAATATGATCTGTGAAAGCACATTTTAAACAGGTAGCACTTTTTCACACACTCAATCGCTCTCTTACTAATGCATTCAAACAAATTTAATCTTACTGTGCTACTTATCTTTATCTGATGATTTCGAATGAGCAGAAATCTGTAATGTAGCTCCCTGTAGATAAAATAACTGATGAAAACGTAGTTATTTTTTATCTCCAAACAAATTTTGCACTGCAAAAAGCAGCAAAGATATTTAACTTTTAAAGGTGCTAGGATTGACAGCTAGTGGTCGAAATAGGTACTGCAGTCCAAATTCAAAATATTGGAGATCGTTGTTTCCCCCGCCCCCCCCTCCTCAGACTCGATGCTCACGCGGGTTGCCAGCTTGAGGACACGCAACAGGAGCGAGCACAATTGACAATGAAAGCCACACTGTAAAATGATTTGATTTATCCACGTTTTAATATGCTCTCGTTCATAGAGATTGTTAGATGGATGGCGAGGCTTTTTAGGTTCGGTAGAATCTGTGATCTCTGACACAGTTTGATCGCTGGCTTCCATGGCTGCAATACGCTGTGTTTTCCGCAAACTGGCAACCCTGGGTGTGGAAATACTATTGGGTAAACTGGCAGTGCGCGTTATCGCACAGACCAAAACAAAAACAGACATTCCAACATGGAATGCACATTTAAAAATAGAATAACTGGCTGTAGCATTGTTTTTCAGAGAAAAAAGTAGGTAAATTTAGCTTGTTTCTTAAATAACTGCAAATATATTATGGTATTTTTATGCTTTAGTAAAGTCAAAAACTTAAATACAGCACCTTTAATGCTGATAACCATATAGCCTAATAGCTTGACTTGTTGTAGGAAAAATTGTTCGCACACTGGTGTTCCAATAAACCATGTTGAAACCTAGTATTGAAATCTCCTAGTATTGTTTTTTTATTTTTTTTTTATTTAATATGTTATAAACATAACTTGTGTGATATTTCACAACATACTTAAATACTTTAGCCGCAGAGCGAAGACGGAGCTGTGTTTCTGATATCAGTGAGCGAGGAGGGGAGCGGGAAAATGCAGCCTTTGTGAGCTTTCTCTATCTGTTTGGCTGTTATAATGGCTATATAATCTTGTAATATCACACTTGATTAAAACACTGATTAAGCTAATTAGAATTTGGGATGAAAGTGCATCATAAAAACACAACCATGTTTCATTGCAAAAAAACTAAATGGATTTACTTGCTTTATGCTTTATATTGTTTTGTGGATGAATTATTATAATCTAGGCATATTGTGAGTCTTTGGCTACATATTTTAGTATGGTATAATTTTGCACTGCTCTTCTCTTCCTCCTCAGAGATCACAGTTATCGAGAACAGCTTCAAAGTGTCTGGAGTGATTCAGGGTTTAGTCAAAGGTTTGTAAAGTCTCATTTGCACAAATCGTTTGGATTTCACAACTATGGCTGTAAAAGTTTATTTCTTCCGATGCCTTCAGGTGACTCCGTTTTGACTGATCTAATGATTGATCCACGCAGTAAAGCTTTAGTGCTGAATGGGAAACCAGGTCATCTGCAGTTCTACTCCCTGCTCCGTGACAAGCATCTCTACAATGTGAGTCTAAAGCAGGCGATGCTACGTTAAAGCTAAATTTTTTTCAGGCATAAGCAAGTATATGGGGAAGTATGTAGTGGAAAAATGTATAATCACGTGTTGCCGTATTAGTACCATTCCTTGTGCGTTCTGCTGACGGGTCATATACTGTTGCAAGAACATGTCAGGTGAAATCACATGACCTGTGGGCCCCTTTTTCATGTGAAACATTGTTTTTTATATTTTGGATACATGTGTACATAACAGTCTGTTTGTTGTATTCACAGCTGGACATAGTGCAGCAAGAATATATTTATGAAGCGGGTCTGGATCAGTTTGAAGTGGTAAAGGCTGCCTTTGATGTGAAAGGGTCCTGGCTTGCTACAGTGGAAGAAAGGGGATTCTCAGAACATGAGTTTTTTCTCAAACTGTGGGCTTTCGATGAGACAACGCAAAGGTATTCATGCAGATTTGAATAATGTCAAATACATGATTTGTACAAGAATTGTACAATGTTGCCATATTTGTCATTGTCCACACGTAAATAACGTAAATAACTTTTTATTTAACTGTTCCGAGAACAATCAAATATTTTGGCACTTGTCCTTTGTCAAAAGTAATAACCATAACATCATCACATAAACCTTCAACGCTTCATTAGTAAAAATTTTAATTTTTAAAACTCAAACAATTAATACAAAGTACTAGAATATAAATATGCAATTAAATAAAAATTTGAATGTCGTAAATATGCTTGGAAAAAAACGTTCACAGTTTGGGGTGTGAGGACTAATGCTGGTTTATGACGGCATATGCCAGATATTTCATTGTCTCACTATTCTTACTCTAATTGTGAAAAGTGTATTTTAAAAAGACTTTTTATGATGACTTTGTTTGAGTTGTTTATACATTTCCTTGTTCATTATTATTTTTATTTTTATTTGCTTTTAGACATGTATTTTTACTACAGGTTTGCCATAGAACATTTTGTCAGCATTGGCAAAAATCTATATATTTTATACGTTACTGTTCATATGTTTGGGGTCAGTGAATTTTTTATGTTTTTGAACATTAAAGGCCCCCTGAAATCAAATTTTTTTTTTTTTCGTATGAATGTTAGCCTTAAGGTTATGAATAAGCTGGTGTGTTCCAAAACAATGACAAAATTCGCATTTAGGAGTAATAAGCGTACAAAATGTACAGTCTCTAACATCTGCTGAAATGGATCACAGATTTTTATGACATCACTGCAGACTTCAGCTTCTCATCACATCTTCTGTCCAATCAAATGCTCTCTAGAATCGGAAGCGCCCCACCGCCAAATAGACGCTGAAGCTGCGGCTAAAATCAATTGTTCACACATTTACTACTTTCTACATGATGAATGGCATGTAGTGCACTATGTAGGGGATAGGGAATGATTCAGACAGTGTAAATATAAAAGCTGTGGCTTTACCGAGCTGAATGGCTCTGTCCAATCTGTGATAGAAATGAAACGCTATTGGCTATTTTAAAAAAGGGGAGGAGCTGTTTGATATGTTCCGTCCTCTCGTCCTGTTTCAGTGGAAATTACGTCAACGCATTGAATAATGTTGCGTGTTTTAAGGCACTTCAGTGGGCCTTTAAGTCTCTTATGCTCACCAAGGCTGCATTTACATTTACAATTAATTTAAGAATCCTGAAAAAATTTAAGTTCTAAAGAATATCTTTTGTAACATTCTAAATGTCTTAACTGTCTCTTTTGATCAATTTAATGAATCCTTGCGGAATCAAAAAAAGAAACCGACTTTAAACTTTTGAACGGTAGCGTAGAAATTTTCATATTTCTAAACAGACTTTATTTCTGAACTGTAATTGTGTATTGTTCTGTCCCATTAGCTTCGTACTGAACACTAACATCACTGCCGCCCACACGGATCGGATTATATCCATGTGCTTCAGCTCTTCTGAGGAGACCACCATGCTGGTGACCATAGCAGAAGACCGCCAGTTCAAAGCATGGTGTCAGGGTGTTGACGCAGACACACAACGTGAGTCAAACCCTCCAGACGTTTGCAAAGGTGTTAGTGTTGGCTTGAGAAGTCAAACACCAAAGATCATGAGTCTGAATCCAGACATACCTGTCTCACCGCAACCTTTCCATTTGTGTTTCAGAGGACCAGAACTTCTGGTCATGTGATTTTGTGGGAAGCTACCATAGCTTAAAGCCCACAAACTGCAGTTTCTCAGCCGATAGCTCTCTCCTGGCGGTGAGCTTCCAAGAAGTCATCACCATATGGAGCCCAGACACCTGGGAGATGCTCACCACTCTCTGCCAACCACCTGGACAAATAAGGTGGTTTAAATGTTCCCTGTCTTCAAATCAGCCAGTCCAAACTCTTTCTGATGTGTTTTGAAATGGATTACACAGCTTGCTTATTGAAAACTGACAGCCTTTAGAGGTGTATATTATTCAGAACAGTGGGTTGCATTCACTGAGCTCTTTTCAGGCTGTCCGCTCAGTTTGAATGGTAGTAACTCACCAATTAAGTTTTAGATGCTGGCCAGACAGACTGGGGATTCAGTCCTGCTTAAGGAGTTGAGTGCCAGCCAACTTTTGTAGGGTCACCAGGGACACAGTTTCACTCTGTCGTTGTTTTTGGAAAAAAAGGAAGTTCATTAGGTGCAGCTAGGGTAGGTCACGATCAAAAGTGCATGACATTCCTTGTCAACTACTGTTCTCAGTTCTACTTTACCTCTCTGCATAACACAAGTACATTTTAGTGTTGTAAGTGTGTGTTTTTGATACATATCGATACTGAAATTCTAAATAGTTTCAATACTAATTTTCCGCAGTATCGATGCACCGATACAAGATGTGCTTTCTTGGTCTCTTCTCTCTGACAGCCAATAGACTCACATAGCAGTGTGTATTTTAATTAAATAAGTATATTGCGCTGTGTTTCTGAGCGAAGCGTCTCATTTCGCAATGAATGGTGCTAACTACATCTCTAAATGTATTTGGGAGTGCAATGTGCACCAGTTATGCTTATGAAATATTTGTTTATTTGAATAAATTATTACTACTGTTATTAACAGAGCTATTGGGCTGGACAAAAAAGTTAATTCATTTTACCCTTAAAGGGGATAGTTCACCCATCATTTACTCACCCTCATGTCATTTACTTTGCTTTTCCTTTAAGACCAATTTACTTCTGTAGTCACGATCCTTGAATTTCTAACTTTGATACAGTAGCTAGAAAAATATTGATATTCAATACTATTTTTGATACCACAAGGAAAGCTCACCTAAAAATGAAAATTCTCTCATCATTTACTCACCCTCATGCCATCCCTGAAGTATATGACTTTCTTTCTTCAGATAAACACAAACAAAGAATTTTAGGCAAATGATCAATTTCTGTGAATCCATATGATGCCATTGAAAAGCTTCTGCTTTTTTGACTCTTGAAAAACCAGAAACAGCGATCATGATGGTGATTCATATGACCCCAGTGGATGAATCATTGTCTTCTGAAGCGAAACGATAGGTGTGTGTAAGAAAAATAACGCTTCTGTGTTACTTCTCGTGCTTGTGAAAGCTTCGTAACGCACTTACGTCATGTGAAACGAGCATGATTGCTCTTATGACAGTAGACCAGAAGCATTGATTTATAGTTAAAAAAATTTAAAACATTAGTTAGTAAAGGCAGTGGTTGTATGGATTACCGTCACAATCGCTGTGCTTGGTTTTTCAAGCGTCAACTGAGCGGCATTCATTCACTTGCATTATATGGACTCGCAGAGATGGATTGTTTTCCTCTCAAATCTTTGTTTGTGTTTATCTGAAGAAAGTAAGTCATATATACGTCAAGGATGGCATACGGGTGAGTAAATGATGAGAGAATTTTCACTTTTTCACTTTTATTTTCACATATTTAACTATCCCTTTAATGTTGTGGCAATTTTTCCTTGTATCAAAAATGGATTGAATATCAATCCTTTTAAAGCTATTGTATCGAAGTTAGAAATTCAAGGATTGTTTCAACACAAGTAAATTGGTCTTGAAGTGTTCACCCAAACTTGTGAAATCTGTTATTTATTCAACTTTATGATGGTCCAAGTTTTTTTTGTGAAACACAAAAAGTATCATTAAAACTGTTTGATTATCGTGATTTTGAAAACTTGCGGTAAATCCTGTCCAGTGAGCATCAGTCTGATGCAGCGCGCAACAGAAGAAATGGCAGAAGGCAGTGACAGCGCTCAGGAGATTTTTCAGCCTTCTAAAAGGACCAAATCTGAGGTGTGGTCATATTTTAGCTTTTACAAAAGTCCTGAGGGAAACTTAATCGTGGATGGTCACCCTGTCTGCAGAGCACATAAAAGTCTGCAATAGGGGGAAACACTTTAAATCTGCTAAGTTGTTTTCATGACCATCACTCACTGTTGTATAGCCAACACAAGGCCAGTGGACTTTGACCTCAATACCAAAACTAGGTCTGGGAAATAACTGGACACAAAATGTTGTTTTGAGTTGAAATATTTTATTGAAGCTTCCGCGAAGAGAAGTTCGCAGCAAGTGGCTTTAAGCCAAAGATGAACAAACAAGTTCAGACAAGACTATTAAGGGATAATAATGTATATTCATTGTACACTTATTACACAGATTTTCTTTACCACATAAATAAATACGGGGACATATTGAATTGAGATTGTTTTAAATCTTACCTGTTTATAAATCCATTTTGTACAGTGTACAAAACAATCGTCCAGACAAGATGATCACAAGAAGTTATAGTAATATAGTAGTATTAACAGTAAAGTCCTCTGATTTCATTTTCAATACAATCAAAAACGGAGACGCAAGTTGCATTTGAATGAAACAGGAGCGCGTCCGTTATGATGCATGGACATGCGCTGTTATAATGCGTTGCTATTGATGACGGTCATTATAAGGAAGGAAATGCCACAGAATAGAATCTTGTTTAAAAAAGTGCATAGAGCTGCTTGTTTTATTTGTCGTTTGTTGATTTTCAAATATAAAACTTGTTGAAATTTTTTAGTGTGTGCATCAGTTCTTTTTGAACAATTCATCTCATTTGAACAAAACCGTGATATTATTGATAATCGTGATAATTTGGGTCACTATAATCGTGATATGAAATCTTCATACCGTTCCATCCCTAGTATGCACTATATAGCGTATCATAGCTTTGTGAGATGAAACGATTGAAATAATTTATTCCCTTTGACTAGAAAAGTAGCAGTGTCAAGTCTAGATCTTTCCAGTGAATTGATCCAGTTCACACAAAACAGTTCTGAAGGACTGGTTCACTAATCAGACTCATTTGAGTTTGGGCTTTTTTTGTAATTGCATGAAAAACACAAACAATACATTTTTAAATGTCTCCTTTTGTCATATGACAACAGGACAGAATTTTCACTTTTTGGGTAACTATTCTTTAAAATTAGTTTATATTTTATTGTATTATGTATAATGAAGCATAGAAGGAGAATATATAGCTATAATAATTCAGAAGTTCAGCGAGTACTAAATCGGCTTTGTACAGTATTTCCAATCCTCTTCTAATCCATAAAGTCGTGGGCAGCTTTGCACCATGTTTGATCTATATTATCCCACAAAAAAATTGTGAATATATTTGATTATTTGTTGACTTGGATATTATAAGAAGGCAGTCTTATTTATTGTTGCAGCTTTTGATACTGTTCATTGCTATTGTGTCACAGATTCTGATTAACAGTAAGGCAACTGATTATCATGCACTGATTCTAATCTGATGAAATATGTAAGTGACATGGGCCTTTTTAATCATGGTGGTCTTTGAATTGGTGAAACCGACTAATGACAGCTACTTTGATCCTCTAGGGACCTTTGTTTCGGCCGATTAAGCTGCTCCAAATACCTGCTTGGCACCACCAACAGGAACCTTCTCTGCTGCTGGAATCTCCTCACTTGTGCATGTAAGTGGTCATTAATATTGGTTCAGTGAAATTTTGTTATAAGCCATCAATTAAACGAGCCAGCTTAAAGGTGGTTCAGCCAAAAATGAACATTGCCATTATTTACTCACCCTCAAGTTGTTCGAAACAGCCTGTAGGCTTTTTTTTCTGCAAGACATAAGAAGAGCAAACATGGCTGTCAAGCTCTAAAAAAAACCCCCACCATTTTAAATCTGAATCTGTCATATGGACTGCTTTTATGGTACTTTTCCTGGTACTTTTAGGAGCTTGACAGTCCTAAGTTACTATAAATGTTTAAAAAAACAACAACAGTAAACAGCTTTGAAACAAACATTAAAGTGAGTAAAAAATGTCAAGACTTTGGATGAACTTCTCCTTCTAGGCTTCTTCAGTCTGGTTTTCTTCACTGTTTGGTTTTGCATGGTCAGTTTTATGTAATGTCAAATCTCTTTTACTCACAGTGGAATGGAGTGCTTCTGTGGATGTTTCCAAGCTGCAGCCAGACCCCTTGTCAGAAAATGTGGCTGCCTTTTCATACCGGTCTAAACATACAGACCGTAAGTGTTTGAAAGGGCATTGCGTGACATTCTTCATATCCTTAGTGTTTGGCTAGAAATACACTTAGGCCATGTACACACTGCAACTAAATTTGGTTGTCAATTTACCTTTTAGTGCAGCTCATTTCAATTATCATATATATTCAAGTAATGTAGTTGACATAGTTAATTTAGTTTAGTAATTAAATTTATTTGGATATTTATTTGAAAATTTTGTGTCCCCAACTGAGCAAGCCAAGCCAAAGGCGACAGTGGCAAGGAACCAAAACTCCATCAGGTGGCATAATGGAAAAAAATAAACCAGGCTCAGTCGGGGTGCAAGTTCTCCTCTGGCCAATTAACAAACAGTGTATGATTTATTATTTTGGCAACCTTGCAGGTCAGAAGTCATATTAGGTCGGAATATTCGAAAGATCGGAGGCATCACGCCGGAGACAGGTTTATTGAGGATGACATGTCGATTAAACAATTATTAAATAGGAATATTCAAAATATCGGAGTCATCACGCCGGAGATGGATCCATTGAGGATGCCATGTCGATGAGCAATTTCAGAGGGGAGACTAATTGACACTTCAGGGATGGCTGTGACACTGACTGTGATGACTGCATTTAAAAAAATTCTATGCAGTATGTACAGAACCGAACTGAACTAGTTGTAGTAGTTACTGTGACCTGCACCTGCTGTCTTTAATAACTTCGTAAACTTGATCACTTTATGAGCCAAGCTTAAAAAAGAAGCCTAAAAACGCTTATAATAATTGGACATGGCAACACGCTCTGTGAAGCAGCCTTTCCAAGCATAAACAAAACGACGCCTTCGTCGACTGTGTTGTTAATATTGCTGAACATAGCAAGTCTTTTGTCGCTGTAATATTTCTTTGGTCAGAATAGCTGTACCAAACATGCGAGACGCCAGAGCATTGTTATGTTTACCACAGTGTCAATCATAGCAGTTTCGGGAGTGATCATTTAGGGGACTCGCTCCTGCATTTTTTAAAGGAACACGCCGACTTTTTGGGACTTTAGCTTATTCGCCGTATCCCCCAGAGTTAGATAAGTCCATACATACTATTTTTATCTCAGTGCGTGCCATAACTCTGTCTGACGCACCCACCGCTAGCCTAGCTTAACACAAAGACTGGAGGTGAACGACTCTAGCTAGCCTACTGCTCAACAAGTGACAAAATAATGGCAACATTTTCCTATATATATGTTGTGATGTGTATAGTTACATCGTGTACTAAGACAGACGGAAAATTAATAGTTGCAATCCTGCGGAATAATCCAGGAATCCAGGAACTTTGCTGCCGTATCATGGGTGCAGCGGCACAATGATATTATGCAGCGCCTGAAAATAGGCTAACTTCCGTCAACATAACCAACGTGACAACCTGCTTACACAGGGAGCGTGCTGGGGACTATTTTCAGGCGCTGTGTAATATCATTGCGCCTGCTGCACCCATGGTACGGCAGCAAAGTTCCTGGATTATTACGCAGGAATAAGAGTATAGTCCCTAGCCATATGTCTAGAAAATTGCAACTTTTCATTTTCCGTCGGTCTTAGTACACGATGTAACTATACACATCACAACATGTAAATAGGAAAATGTTGGTGTTATTTTGTCATTTTATTGAGCAGTAGGCTAGCTGGAGCCGTTTACCTCCAGTCTTTGTGCTAAGCTAGGCTAGCGGTGAGTGCGTCAGACAGCGTTATGGCACACACGGAGATAAAAATGGTATGTATGGACTTATCTAACTCTAGGGGAAACGGCGAATAAGCTAAAGTCCCAAAAAGTCGGCGTGTTCCTTTAATGGGTTCATCACTCCTGAAACTTTAGTGTGTATGTGGCCTTAGCAAGTGTGTATTTATGATTGATGCTCTTGGTTTCTTTCTTTTAATGTATCATAATAGACATTCAGAGTTATGCACAAGCTGCTTTTAATGTTTTCTCTGGTGTTTGTACAGTGTTTGTTTTCAAACCCAGCGAGCCGCGGCCTCTGTTCACCCATAAGGCAGTGTGTCCAGAGAGGGTACATTATGCCATCTTTGTTCCTCGAGAGGAGCTGTTGAACGGATGTGACGAAAGTACTCAGTGGCTCAACAGATCTCAACTGTACTTCCTCACCCAAAACATGGTACTTCAGTGATATTTCTAATCACACAACGGCCTGAACGCATATAAGTTTGTTAGTGTAAATGTTTTTTTGGTCTTTTTTTTCATTCAGATTTAGATGTAGGGTTCCCACAGCAGTTGAAAACCTGGATTTTTAAATTGTGTTTTTAAGACCTGAAAAATACTTGAACATTAACTAAATGTATATTAACATTTATAATTAACTTAATTTTAACTTGTTACTTAGAAAATATTTTTAATGATTTAAACGTATACTTTTAAAATAAATTATTATATTTATTATATTTAATTATTAAAGGGATAAGTTCACTCAAAAATGAAAATTCTGTCATTAATTACTTATCCTCATGTCGTTTCAAACCCGTAAGACTTTTGTTCATCTTCGGAACACAAATGAAGATCTTTTTGATGAAATCTGAGAATTTTCTGTCCCTCCATAGAAAGCTACGCAACTATTACTTTTAGTGTTTTAGTCCAAATTTTAGTCCAATGAGGTTTGTTCTTGCACGTCAAGCAGCTTCGGTTGAGCTTTGGTTGAGCTTCTGTTTATGTTCGCTGATCAATGTTAAAATGTGAAAAAAATGTAAATTCAATCTGTTCATTATATGTGACCATGGACCACAAAACCAGTCATAAATCGCACGGGTATATTTGTATGGGTCAAAATTACAGATTTTTCTTTTATGCCAAAAATCATTAGGATATTAAGTCAAGATCATGTTCCATTAAGATATTTAGTAAATTTCCTACCGTAAATTACTACTAA
Organism: Rhinogobio ventralis; assembly: GCA_039654625.1. Taxonomy (NCBI): domain Eukaryota; kingdom Metazoa; phylum Chordata; class Actinopteri; order Cypriniformes; family Gobionidae; genus Rhinogobio; species Rhinogobio ventralis. Next base: position 10,507,675 of record CM077197.1, read on the forward strand.
ACATTTATTATTAGTAGTAATATGCATTGCTAGCACCCTCAGATTACAGATTGTCAAATAGTTGTATCTCGGCCAAATATTGCCCTATCCTAACAAACCATACATCAATAGAAAGCTTATTCAGCTTTCAGATTATGTATAAATCCCAATTTCAAAAAATTTACCTTTATGACTGGTTTTGTGGTCCAGGGTCACATTTAAAGCTATCAAGTCTCTTCAGAAAATTTGGACTAAACCACTCAATTGATCTCATTAAACTTTTTGAAGTGTCCAAAGTGTCAGTTGCATAGTTGTCTTTGGAAGGACAGAAAGCTCTCAGATTTCATCAAAAACATCTTCATTTGTGTTCCGAAGATGAACAAAATTCTTACGGGTTTGGAACGACTTTAGGGTGAGTAATTAATATATATACACAATAATAAACAATATACAATTAAAATGTTGAATTTTGTTTTAATTTTTACTTTTTAAAAACAATATTTTACATGATACAGGTTAAATAGCTCTTTGTGGGTGCTATCTCCATAAATAAAGAAAAATATTATCCACTAATTGTGAACAACTGGCAAGTCATGGAAAAATGTGGGCACCATGTAAATGTGTTTTAGTGTTATACTGTGCACATTGTGTCCTGACATTTTACTAAAATGAACTGTTCAATTATCAGGATTTATTGGCCTTCAGCATGGCAACAGAGGAGGACAGAATGTTGTCATCAAGTAAACGGGTACAGTTTTTTGTCTTACACTGCCCTTATGCTCATTTATTTTGAGGGCCCCCAAAGTAACTTTTCATATGTGTCTCGTTGGTACAGCTTGTCATTGATGACAGCGTTGCTGTAACTCCATTTTACCTGCTGTTGGGTAAACACAGACGGCAGCAGCAGAAACATGACGCACCATCCCTTCCAACGGCTGACAAACCCCAACAGAAACAGGGCTCAGTTACCATTAAACAAGTAAGTAGGGTGGGGCTCTCTATAAATTATATTATAAATATTATAGAGCTGCACGATTCTGAATAAAACAGTTTTTGTGAATGAATGATTCAATGATTAAATCACTCATAATATCAATGACTCACTCACACGTTTTTGAACAAATTTCTTGAATGAATGATTCAGTGACATACATTAAGTCACTTGTCGCCTCTTTACTGTCGTAAAGATGTAAATGATACAATCGTTATTTAAAGCGCCAAGTTACTCAAAAGGTGATTTTGATACCATAGACATCAGTGTTTATGTATGAACTATATCCCAGAACATCTGATAATTTGAATATTTGTAAGACAGAAATAATGATACTGTGGTTGAAAAGACTGTACGAGAAGCTGTTTTATACCTATAGCCTACATGATAACTGCTCTCTCTGTGTCAGCGCTGATCTATATAAATTACATTTATATGTCAAATGTCATTTATATAGATCAGTGGCGCGAACACGGATCTGAATGTTCCAGTGTGATTTTGTCAGTGGTTCAATACACATAGCCGACTCGTTGTCATTTAAGAATGCGATCTTTTAATGATTAATTGTGTAGCTCTATTATATTATATTATATTATATTATTATAGTTTTGAATGAAATTAGTACTTTTTTTCCCAGCAAGGAATCTGAATAAATTGATCAATTACAAAAGTGTTCCATTTCAAATAAATGCTTTTCTTTGAAACATTGTTCAAAGAATTATGAAAAAATGCATCATGGTTTCCCCAAAAGTATTAAAGGATTAGTTTGCTTTAAAATAAAAATTACCCCATGATTTACTCACCCTCAAGCCATCCTATGTGTATATGACTTTCTTCTTTCTGACGAACACGATCAGAGTTATATCAAAAAATATCCTGATGTTTCCAAGTTTTATAATGGGAGTGAATGGGGCTCACGAGTTTGAAGCTCAAAAAAGTGCATCCATCCATCATAAACGTACTCCACACGACTCCGGTGAGAATATCAATAAAAATATCCATATTTAACACGTTATAAAGTAAAATAACTAGCTTCCTCCAGACCGCCTTCTGTATTAAACTTACAAAGAAAGTGTAACGACTCTCGCAGTTCAAAGCGCTTGTGCTACGTCCAACGTTATACATTGCGTCAGTTACGCTTTTTCCGTAAATTGAATACAGAAGGCGTTCTGGCGGAAGCTAGATATTTTACTTTATAAAGTTTTAAATATGGATATTTTTCTTACAAAACCCCATAGATTCTCTTCAGAAGGCCTTTATTAACCCCCCCGGAGCCAGGTGGAGTAATTTATAATGGATGGATGTCACGTCACAATATTGCTTTTTTTTCATCAGTATTCAATGTCACCCAGTCCTAATTTCAAGCCATGGGGTGGTAATGGGAAAATAAATGTTTAAATATTTATTTCTTGTAACATCCTCTGATTTTTTTTTATTTATTTTTTTTAGTTGTTACACACACCAGCTCATGTTCTACCTGCTGCTTCAGTCCTGTGCTCTATGTTTGTCAATTCCCTCCTAATCTCCAACACTGGTGTCCGGTAAGACCCCCTCAAGTTTTTCTTCACATGCACAATGGAGCAATTTATAAATTTTTTATTTGAAAGTTAACCGCAGTAAACATCCATATTTCTCAGTTTTCCTTCTCCTTTTTTTCTGAGATGCTCTGTACTGCACATACATTTTATATATTTTTGCTTTGGCTGTCATTATTACAGAGAGGAAATGGAGTCTTCAGAGCAGGAAATGGACCGTGAGAAAGAGGAAGAGGACTCTGAGGAGGAATTGGAGACCCGTGATAGTCAGCAGGAGCTCAGAGCCCAGGGTTCAGTGGATGAGGTGACGCCGAAGCTTTCTAAAGCACACGAGAAGGAACTGAAGAGGGTCAGAAAGACTGACTTTAGCTGGATGACTGGCCTCATTGATTCCAAACCGTGATGAAGCAATTTCACAATCTTGTTAATGTTTTTTATTATTATTTTTCCCAACTTGCTTCAGATCCAGAATGGTGGTTGGTTAGCAATTGTTTATTCGGATTGCAGCAGCCCATTAGTGGTTTAAGGAATTATTCTCTTTGGAACAATAAGGACAAGAATGCTATTTTGTAACTCTGAATGTTAGTGTAATGTTCATCCCATTTTCATCAGCAATAATTTATAAAATACTTTTTGAACAATGTGCTGTGAAAAATGTTCAGTCTATTTGTGCATTGATTTTGTAACTTTCTGGTAAACAAATATTTATAAAAAATATTTTAAAATGTATATGTACAGTACCGGTCAAAAGTTTGGAAGCATTACTATTTTTAATGTTTTTGAAAGTCTCTTATGCTCATAAAGAGCATGTATTTGATCAAAAATACAGAAAATTGAAATATTACCATTTAAAATAATGGTTTTCTATTTTAATGCACTTTAAAATATAATTTTGGTGATGTACAGCTGAAAAAGTTAAAGAACAGCGTTTATTTAAAATAGAAATCTTTTGTAACAATATACACTATCGTTCAAAAGTTTGGGGTCAGATTTTTTTTTTAAAGAAATTAATACTTCTGTTCTGCAAGGGTGTGTTAAATTGATAAGTGATATTTATATTGTTAGAAAAGAATTCTATTTTGAATAAATGTTGTTCTTTTTAACTTTATTCATCAATGAATCATGAAAAAATATCACAGGTTCCCAAAAAAATATTAAGCAGCACAACTGTTTCCAACATTGATTATAAATCAGCATATTAGAATGATTTCTGAAGGATCATGTGACACTAAAGACTGGAGAAAAAGATGCTGAAAATTCAGCTTTGCACCACAGGAATAAATTATATTTTAAAATAGAAAACCTTTATTTTAGATTGTAATAATAATGTTGCTTTTTTCTGTATTTTTGATCAAATAAATGCAGGCATAATGAGCATAAGAGATTTCTTTCTAAAACATTAAAAATAGTAATGTTTCCAAACTTTTGAGATTGATGGATTTTTTTGTATAGAAATAATATAGTCAAGAATTCCCCACTGAAAAAAAGCCAACCAGTCTAAGGAAGCTGGTTAGGATGGTGTGTTTCGATGGTTTATGAGTGGTTTTCATCAAATGTTTGCTGGTCATGCGTTGGTAACACCTGACAGTTACCTCAATCCTGTGGTTGTTATCTCTCTGTGTACTAATGTAAACTACAGACAAGGTAAATTATGTCAACCCCTATACATTGGAACTGCTTTCCAGGAAATGTATCAAAGGTCATGTGGTTATGATATGCTTTTTAGGACTGATATTGTAGAAAATTAATTGTTCAGGACACAAGTTGTTTCACACGAGCACATTTCTTTTGGAAACACTAAGGAGAATATCATATCTCTTACCCGTGTCTGGATTTCTAGTTAAAGCGAAGTTGAATTTCAGTTGAGCTTTGCTCCCACTTGACTTCCGGCTTTAACTAATATTGAGGTTTTTTTGACTGTCTAGATAGATGTTTCTTACTATTGTTCCTAAAAATACAAAGTGGTTGGATACAAATTCCAGGTCTAGACCCGGAAGATCAGCCTGATTTTCCACCCACCCAGAATGGGAGGCGTTGTGTTGTTACTAGCATGTAATCAGGTCGTTCTTTGTCTCTACTTCTCATGCAACTTGCAAGCCAAGCTCAACTCAGCTTTTAGTCAGTGCATTAACCAAAAAAAAAAAGTCTCAAAGGGCCTTTAGAGAAAATTAGCAGCAAACCCTTCTGAGGAATGTGACCCTGTACAATTGCTGCCGCATGTATTCCAGATCCTGCGGGTTCACAGTCGACCTCTTAAAATCCCCCCCCCCCCTTCTACTTATTTCAACCACTCAAATGTTGCATTTGGATACAAATCTGTTTATTTCAGTGTAAATGAGATGCAGTACAAGTCTTATGTTGTATATTCCCCCTGCAGTGGAGTGTGAACCACAATTATTGCAAGTATGCCACACAACAGGAACAGAATCAATTTGCCCTTACAAAGAATAATGTATGTTTGTTCTTACATTACATTCAACTGGGTTTTAATAGTACAATTTATTGCAACAGAAGTGTTTCATTTTGTAATTTTGTCAAGGGCAAGATCTCAGTGGCATTATAGGACAAAATTGAATTCAAACAAAAGTAGTCAACAAGAGAATATAAAAATATTTTACAGATGTAAATAAGGCTTCACAGAAATACAGACAGTATGCTCTGATGCAATGAAGCAAGTGTTAAAGGACTGACCACATAGGGCCTCATAAAAAATGCTTAAGTGAATTCAAAAATCTTGGCACCTGCATTTGTGACCAGCTGCACTTCAAACCAGCCGTCCACATTGGACTCAATCCCTTCTCTTTTCTGTGCATACAGTGGAGCCCCACTGGTGTCCAACCTCAATATTACACAACTATTACAAAATACCTCATGTATATGTAAAACCAGCTGTGGTTTTCAAAAGGATGTTAGTGCCTGAGTGATTGTGGCAAGCGGCGGCTTATAGACCTAATAAAGAAGGCCTGCAATGTTTACCTTGAACATGTAGATTAGCATATGATTTGCATGAAGGAAAATTTGAGGTGTGTCACTTAAAGGACAGTAAAAATCATGAGGGTGTTTTAGATATTTTAGTTCTAAAATTTTGAAGCAAATTGGAGAATCTCCAAGTTGATGCAGAACTACAAGAGAAAATGTCAAAATTCCTGCCTGGCTGTGAACTTTGGTGGCAGTGAATCAATTGTGTGCAAATATCTTAAACCTGAAGTGTCTTGTTGCTTCATAATAGATAAAGTGTAATCACGTAAAGTGCTTGTGTAACAAATCTTTAGCGAAAACAAGAATTATGCACTAAAAATCACTTTCAAATCAAACAGAACAAAAAAAGTGCTAAAAACTAGTTGCAATGGGGCGAGTGTATCAGGTCCTAAATCTCCAGGATATTTTCACACCAGTAATATTCGGAATGTTAACGCAAGAAAACGGTTGCAATTCCCTCACTTCCACATGGTGAAAAAAACTTTGGTTACATGTACAAACTGTCTATGTTTGCATTGCTTTCCAGAAGAGTTGTAATAATAGCACCACCGAAGCTGAGATAAAGAATACTGACTACATGTATATAAATATATAAGCATAACTGAATGAATAACTAGCACACTCCAAATAACTATAAAAGAGACTTTAACCATGGCTTGTAAAAAGCATTGAGGGACAAACATTACAAAACTACACTATCTTAAGTAGAGCACATTGCAAAACTCACATAGCTAGTCTGAAGATTAACTATGACCATAAAGTTGAAAAACCAACCAAATATGTAAAAGTAGAATAAATATGCCCATTTTTGCATTCGAGTTATTAAAGCATGGTATAACACATAAGAACCATAGTTCCCATTTGTGTGTTTCCTCTACAATTACTTCTCAGGCAATTTTACAGCACCTTGAACACAAAAAACAAGGGAAGTAATGCATGCTTTTTTGACATATCTAAGCTACACTAAGGAGAGCTCCTTCTCTTCTTTGTTATTTTAGCTAATGGAGAAGAATTTTTACTCAAATGCATGAGCACTGCAAGCAGCAAAAGCATACATGTTAGTAAAAGAGATGGAATGGGCGGTTCCTGGCGACGTTCTCGAAGAACACAGCATGCAAAACTAGTAGAAATTGGCTTACGGTCTCTTTAAAGAGTTATACAGAGTTGGAAAGTGAGGGAATATTGGGATCTGGCTTCTGCTCAGGTGAACAGAACAGGAAAAGTCGACTTCGGAGGCTTTTATAGGCAAACCTGAAATACATCATATGTCCCATTGCAACGAAGGAAACCGAGATGATCACGAGAAGGCCGAAGGCCTCTGGATTTGGTGCAAGGATGACCATGATGAAGTGCAGGAGATCGAGAAGATAGTTCATGGAGTTCTGGACACCATTGATGACTCCTCTCTCAGACTCAATCACATTCTCTTGGATCAGTTGGGTCACAGTCAAGTCAAAGGACCAAAGACCTGAAAGGAATTTAGGAGAATCAATTAAAACCTATATTGTGACATTAAAAGAGCACCAGCACACAATTATCACAAACATGACGTTGTTTTTGGTCTCAAAGGTTAGCTTTACAACTTTCAGGTGATAAAAAGATACGGATATCACTTTCTTCTTGAAGATAATGGAAAATAAGGGTAAATAAAACTATTTCTCTCCTGTTGGTTGCACATATACATACCAATTCTAGCAGCAATGACACCAGCGAAGAGAAGACTGACGGACATGTAGGATTCTACTTGGGGGGCTTCCTCAAAAACAGTGGCGTTTATCGGAATCTGTGGTTCAATTGTAGGAAAAAGAGTAGGACTCTCACGCAGCGAGCCGCTGTCTCCAAACAGATGTTTTAAGACCTCTTTGAAGGGCGAGACGCTGAGATCGAAAGGGCTGCCAGGAGCAAAGACGGATGCCACGCAGAGTGTGAGGCAAGACAGTTGGGTGACTCCAGCGATGAAGCCGGTTCTGATCAGGCCGCACTTCTTTCTGATCCAGGTGAAGGCCACCGTTCCACAGATTCCAGATATAGCCGAGGCTCCCATGAGGAGACTGAGCACAGAGCCGCTCAGGCCCTGAGTGTACGCATAGCCCGTAGTGATGCAGTCAAAGCCCAGAACGGTCATGTAGAGGAAAGCCAGAGACATGCCGGCAAAGAAGATGGACTGATTGTAGTAGGCTACCCAGCCATCCTTAAAGGTACGGATGGGTTCTGCCATTTGGTAGCAGCAACTGGTGTTCTTCTTCACCTCAGCGGTTTCATTCATCAGCTGGGAGCCTTCAACTGGACTTTCACTATTTCCAAACTCTGCAACAGTGAATTGGAAAACCAATTAGATAGATATGATATAATTGGATATGCCACCCCTTTGCATTGTTTAGAAAACTAAAATGCATAATGAAAGGCACTTTTAACAAATAGGGTACAAAATAGGATCTGAAACTCTTTAACAAAAAATAGCAAATAATCAGTGAAAAGATGTCTTCAAAATGTGTCCCAAAAAAAAGAAGCAGAAAAAAACGAAGTCAAAATTGGCAATAGGTTTACTAGTAACAGGTTTTCAGAATCTGCCTTAAATGCAGGTTTATAGTTAGTCAAAATAAAAAAAAAGTTAATACATTTTCTTTAAATGGCTTTGCTAATATGTTCACATGGTGAGCTTGACAAGTGCAGTTAACACTACAGTTTGAGTAACTTATTGATATGAATATACTTATTGAAAATTTATTATTTACAGTACTTCCTGGATGTCACAATTTTAAGGAATGTAACAAGGTTCTGCACAAAGTGGGGGGAGGTTGAAAATCACTTTTGCAGTTTTAAGGCGGATTAATATTGCATACTTCTCATGTTAGATAATATATACTCTATGTACTGTATTAGTGGAAAATGCCAGAAGAGGTTTGAGTGCTATTACAAACCTTTTTGTACGTTGAGATGCTTCAGCTCCTGGTCATCAGTGTTCTTCTGTCCTGCTTTGAAGGCAAGTGCTGGAGTCTTTTGATAAACTTTCCAAAGCAGGAAGTACTCCAAGCACATGGAGAACAGGTTCCAGCCCGAGATAAAACCACAGCCGATGAAATGGGAACCGAATGACATGATCTGGCCCACAAGCATTGGAGCCAGAATATTGGTTAACTGGTCAATTATTCTTACAGTTGCATTCATATCTGACAAAACAGAAATATAGAAAACAAAAGAGAGTATAATTGTTAAAAACTGTATACAAAAAGGCTCTTATGGTTACCAGAGCTGCATTTATTTGTTAAAAACAGTAATATTGTGAAATATTATTAATATATTGTATAATGTAAATTATTCCTGTGAGGGCCAAGCTGAATTTTCAGCATCATTACTCCAGTCTTCAGTGTCACATGATCCTTCAGAAATCATTATATTAAATATATATATAGTTTTACTTTTTTTTTTACGTTTATTTAGTTTTTTCCACAGTAACAAGAAAGCTATGTGTTGGCTATGCTTTCATGGATTTCCAGGAGGTTACTGGGTTCACTGGGTACATTGATAGGTTTATAATGTCATAAGGAATGACAGCTGATGCAAGCATGCTATGAAGATAAGATGATTGATGGAGAAACTGCTGTAATGTATTTTATGAGTTTCCTTGACTAAGTGAAATGATTGTTATAGACAGTATAGTGGTTGAAAAAAACTTATTTGGACACTTAAACCACATTCCGTTGAATAGAAAAAAAATATACAAATACAAAATAATGGATGTTTGTTACACTAGGTTTTCAATCTTAAAACAACAGATATATTGGTCAAAATTAAGATAAAATGATTTGGACACTTTTATTGTTAAACCTAGTGGAAAGTCCATAGTTAATGTGATGAACTGCAACTGTGTTTACTCTGCTAGGAACTGACTTTATAAATATACTTAAATCCACTGTGAGATTAAAATTAACTGGTTAAAATAAATTTATTTAATGCAATGAGATGCATGTATTTTTAGCTTGGCTTAGTGTCTAAAAGTGTCTAACTACTTTTTGGGGCCACTGTAATAAAGGTTAAATTAGGTAAAACATTAAAAGTCCTGACCTGCCAGTTTGCTCCGATCATCTCCAGCCACAACCACAACCCAGTCCCTCTGGATGGTGATGGACATAGCTGTGCTGGCCAGGTTAGCGATGTTAGCAATGCTGATGACCATAATGTAGCATGATGTCTGCAATGACAAAGAACGTGTGATTAAAAATATGTCACTGTGTATTGTTAATTGTTTTAGTGCACTGCCACAAAAAGTTTAGACTCAATTTTCGTGAACAGTCCAGAACAAAAAAAACGTTTCATTGAACAAGCCACATTTTGTCTGCTATATGGGTTCTCAACCTCAGTGACACCAGGACAAACAGCAGGTTTTGTTTGTTATTGTATATGTTAAGCTTTCCAGTCTTTTAACAGACTCAAAGGACTAATATTGAGCAAGCAACATGCTTTCTACTCGTGACATCCCTGGATTCTGCTGACAGCATGTCACCATTTTTGTTGCAGAGGTGTCAGGTTTCACTTACATGAACTTAAGTTGAGGCCATGCAAAACAGAGCTCTTTCCGTTTTAGACAACATTACCTTCTATACAAGTTAGAAATTGTTAAGGAGCTTGAAATCACTCTGAATATTCTCTTATAGGGAGATTGTTTGCCAACTATGAAAAAGTAAATATTTTCACATATTTTAAACAGCAAGTCATAGTGAAACAATATGCATACAAATGGAGTAAAAACAAAACTGGAGGTCAAAGAACTGCAGCAAGCATGTTCTGCTCTTGGAAACGAAGACTTTCTTAATTAGAGCATAAATAAGGGTTAGTTCTGTGTGCTTTCATATAACTATTTACTCATTCAGAAAAATACTGATAAATAAATAGTGTCATAGTTTTTCTAGGAAGCAAACTCACCAGCAACCATCCATCATACATGGCAGAAAGCTGTTCTTTAAACTGGAAAACGGCCATCAGAAGGACACCGCAGAGAATGACAGCACAGTTCTGGACAACCAAAGATGTCTGCGCCACTGAAATTAAGAAAGAAATCCAGACTCAGTTGCATTCAGTAAAAATGTTGGAATAATTGGCGTAATAAAATTAGTAATTAATCTATAACAAATATAACTCTACATTCTCTGTGGTTCGGGCTTCGCCATGTTTACCTTTCAGTCTGGGGTTTTTGTCCACCCAGTCACCAATAATAGCGCCCAGTAAGAGGACGGACCCCGCAACCACCAGTCCATACACGGCTGTCAAGAGTAAACTATTACCATACAGCTCCACCAAAAACACAGCCACAGCAAAATTCCACATCCGATCCCCCTGTAACATAAAGACACAATGATCATCATTCAACATAGTTTTGTGATTGAAATAAAACTATAGTTCACTGGGGTTCATGCAAAATAATTAGTTGTCAGCAGTATTTTGCAGCTTATATTAGCTGATATGGATCAACACATTTATATAAGACAATGTATTAATAAAATAATGAATATATTACACACACTTTGGGTCAAATATGGACAAACCCAGTTGTTGGGTTAAATTTTTAAATTACATTTTTAACCCAACGGTTGGGTTTGACCCAAAATTGGGTTAAAACAACCCAGCATAATTTTTTTTTTAGAGTGCATATATGTTCTGGAGTCAAATTAATGATTTTATTGATTTCTGATCTTCAAAATGTCTGCTCTCAAGGTAGAGATTCACTATTATCTCTTATCTCTTAGTAATATTTTAAAAAAATATTAAAATAACAAATGAAGTTTTTATAAAAAAGGGAAAAGTCGAATTTCCCTGAATTTAAGACAAAAAATAATGCAATTCTGTATATTAATAAATATAAAAAATATAATAAATTAATTATAATAAAAACTATTTTTGTTGTTGTGACTGACACATTAAAAAAAGAACGAGAGCTGCTCTCTAACACAAATCCTAATGCAAAGAATCTCTCACCCATGTTGACAGAGCATGTCCGAGGTAAATGAGGAATTTTGCAGACTTGAAGAATTCGCAAAATCTTTCTGAAGAGAGAGGGAGAAAATGTAGAAAGTGCAAAAGTGCAATGAGAAAAATTCAAGTGCAAGGTTATATATTATTTTGAATTTCATTTATCACAGCATCCTACTGCCAAGTAAAGCACTTACCACAACAAGGTTTCTTAGATGCAACGCTGTCCATTATGTGTTATCGATCGTATTTGTACGATTTTTTCCAGATTTAGATTTTTTTGTAAGGGTTCGGGTTAAACAGGCAAAGTAAATCCTCGATGCAAATATTTCCTGCGCAAAACACGAATATTTCCCTTCTCTCCTCTCCAAACTTAGCTATCACTGTAGCTGAAGTTGGAGAGAAATAACCTTTCTAGAACAACTAAATGTGTAAAAACATATAAATCCCGAAAGGGCCAGACTCGCGCTCACGGATGCAGCCGAGCACCGTGTTTACCACACAGACAGCCCTTCTGACAGACTGCTGATATATTACGAGCATAGACTCCGCCCCCTTTGCCCTCAACAAAGACAGAAGCCGTGTTTCCGTGACACAGCAACATATTTAATAAGACAAGCGCGTCTGCAAATGTCAAAGTCATGATTTAGATTCACTATATGAATACAGCTAAAATAAGTTATATTGTAAAATAGCTTTATCGCGGCAATCAACAGATCTAAAAATGTTATTGTCACAAATGTTTGTTTCTCCAGAAGTTACTTCTACTTAGTTCAAACCCCTTAGAATGGTTTTAAATTCTGTCCTCCAAAGTAAAATTCAATATTATCATATTAGACATATGCTAGCCGTTCTTTAAGTTAACACACAGGCAAGGATCAACAAATTATAGCATTAGGGCATGTTTTTTTTAATGGGCATTAAAGGAGTAGTTCACTTTAAAATGAAAATGACCCCATGATTTACTCACCTTCAAGCCATCCTAGGTGTATATGACTTTCTTCTTTCTGATAAACACAATCGGAGTTATATTAATAAATATCCTGATGCTTCCAAGCTTTAGAATGGCAGTGAATGGCTGTTTCTGTTTTGAAGTCCATAAAAGTGCATCCATCCATCATAAACATACTCCACATGGCTCCGGAGGAGTTAATAAAGGCCTTCTAAAGCAAATCGATGGGGTTTTGTAAGAAAAATATCCATATTTAAAATGTTATAAACTAAAGCAAAATAGCTTCCGCCAGACCGAAAAAGTGTCCCAATCACCCTGAATTCACCCTATGTTTATGATGGATGGATGCACTTTATTGAGCTTCAAACTCAATGGACCCCGACACTACCATTATAAAGCTTGGAAGCTTCTTTTTTTGCAGTGTTTAAGATCTTATCACTAATATAGGATACATTTTTGTGCATCTCATCATATTTCTTATCAAATTTCTTGTATTGGCAGTTTAAAAACCCATATCAGCATCAACAATGTCTTTATATGTCACCATGACATGGTTTGATGGGTGACCTGTTGATTTTTGAATTCTTTAAAGGTACATGGTAAATCTCTGACAATGGGTAATTCTACAACACAAGCCTTTAAAACTATAGCCAATTAGGCCTTCCATACAATCAGCCATAAACCATGCTATCTTATATACCAAAAATCAATCTAGATAGCTTTATTTTCACATTCAGTACTGGAACATTTTTTTTTCTCACTGTTCTTGGTTGCACTTTGGATCACTGACAGCTATTTCCCAACAGTTTGGCAGGATATGCCTCTTCCCAATAGTATCCAGATTTATTCTATTCAGGTCAGTACATCTATTAACACACAGCAGCTTCAGCACAGAAACAAACATAATGTGAAATGTTACATGGAAAGCTATATACATGTTTTGTTTTCTGCTTTCGGTTTAAAGGAAAGTTTTGCACACTCACTTCTCCAACCCAATTATTGCCTAAACATGAGAGGCATTAGAGTCTTTTATACACTGGGAAAAATGACTCTGTGGGGTTGTAATTGTAACAACAACAAAAAAATCTATATTTTCAACAAATAAATCTATGTTTGGTACTTTACTTAATATTTTGAGTAACTTAATTCATATAATGTTGTTGTAAACACATGTTTTTTTTTTACAATTAAATGGTGTATGTATTATCTTGAGTAATCTTGACTAGGCTTTTTAGATGTGTGCGTTTTCGAGATACTTTTTAAGTAAAATTTATTTAAAAGACTAAACAATTGGATTTGGCTGTTGCAAAACACGAATGTTCATGACCGAGGCCATTTTGATGGGTGACAGGATGGGTGAATTTGCACTGCTGGCAACCCAACGGCACTAAAAAAGGTAAGAATGACATTAAATATGAATTGTTTAATGGGTTGATGCTTTAAATGTAGATAGATATGCAATGATAAAGCTAAATGTTTGTATTATCGATAAATACTTAAATTTGCCCTGAATTACATGGCTTGGCTAACGATTTCTCTGGCACAGACTGGCACAGGCTAAAAAGAAATTGTTGAATAAAGTCGTTATTTTTGTTTGTTTTTGCACACAAAGTGTATTCTCATCGCTTCATAAAATTAATGTTGAACCACTGGAGTCACATGGACTATTTTAACAATGTCTTTCCTACCTTTAGGGCCTTAAAAAAGTGTTAATTACCTTGCTGTCTATGGAGGGGTCAGAGAGCTCTCGGATTTCATCAAAAATATTTTCATTTGTGTTCTGAAGTTGAACGATGGTTTTACGAGTTTAAAACGACATGAGGGTGAGTAATTAATGACAGAATTTTCATTTTTAGGTGAACTAACCCTTTAAATTGGTGTTCACTTTTCTTAGTGATTCATTTTTATCTGCTGATGTAATATTTATGATGTATTTCAATTTGATGTTTTAACATTGTTCAAAACACTGTTTAAAAAATATGACTGAATTACTGTTCTCAGTGGGTTAAACAGACCAATGGTCATTGAAAATACTGTTGCTACCCTATAAAGTTTTTTTGAAGTCCGCTTTAAAATAAAGTACTGTGTTTTGCACTGTTGCATTGTAATGTTAAAGTGAATAAATGGTTGTATTGAGATGCTGGTTTACTGTTTTATGGTACTTTAAAAAAAGAAAAAGAAAAAAAGAAAATTAATTAATTTATAGAAAATAAATGAAAAAAATAAAAGTAGCTTACAAAAAAGTAACTTAATGTGTGGCTTACAAGGAGACATTTGTAAATATTACTTAAAAGTTTATGTTGGATAAACTTAAAACTATAGTTTGTAAATTGATCAAATTGAGTTGCCATTACTTAAGGGTCCAGGTTGAAAACATGTAAAGTCTAATGGGATAAACACAAATAAAATGAGTTTAAAATACTCAAAAAGCTGATGCAAATAGTTGCCTCAATTTAACTGAGAAAAACGGGCACAGTCTCAGTGGACATGCTTCATTTAACATTGGCTAAACACTCTGAAAAATAAAGGTTTCGAAACTTTTTTGCAGTGATGCACAGAAGAAACATTTTTAGTTCCCCAAAGAACCTTTTGAGTGAACAGTTCCTAAAAGAACCATTTTTTACTTAGTGTGAAGAACATTTTAATAATATAAAGAACCCCTTTCCATTATAAAGAACATTGGAAAGGTTCCATGGATGTTAAAGGTTCTTCATGGAACCATAGATGCCAGTAAAGAACCTTTAGAAGCTCATGGCAAAATTAATAGCATGTTTTTCTTATCTGTTGATCTTTTAGATTTTTTGACATGATAATACATAAAAAGTGAAGTAATGTTTTGCTTTGTTTGATTGTTTTTAAATAATAACATGATGCAATATGTCATATTTAATCACAAAACAAACAGAGAGGATTGTGTCGTTATACCTCTTTGTTAGTGGTTTTCATATTTGTTTGCTGCAGTATTTGGGAGTAGCCTATATGCATGACAAAGCAACACCTAACACTGGTTGTGGGCTTGATTAAAAAGTCTGACGATTAGGAACCCATCCCATTCACAGAAGGCTCAAAGCTGAGTCATGTTGCACACAGAACCATCCTATGCAGAGAAATCTGAGACATGGAAACTTGGAGACATGGATTACTCAGGTCAGAGACTTGGTTTTGTTCTCTATCACTCTGTTGGTCTCATAACACCACTATGTGCTTAACTTGCTTGCTCATATCCTTTACATCTATAACATAGAATGAAAGAATACACATTTATAAACACACCACAACAATATGTTTTTTTGTGGTAAAAAATGTCTATATTCAATTGAACAAATTACAACTAAACACAGTTTTACTTGACCTAACAAATCAGCTAAGCAACTGTTCCAACATATTTACTAACCATGGACATTGGCAATTTTCAGCTGATAAGAATCCAAACTTTACACAGGTGTCTAGAATCAATAAGGATTGCTGACAAACTAGCGTGTTTGTGATATTAGAGGTGGAAACACACAAGTAAACACTGTTCACGTGATTTAACACTTAAGCCTTTTAAGGGTGACCACACATTTCAACAGAACTATACAGCACAGGGGCTAATGCACAATCAACAGGACCACAAACACAAACACTGTAATTCACTAAATGCAGGCTTTCTATGTCATGAATGAGGTTAGAAGTTTACGAAACAGGAGAGTGGGATCTAACTGGTATTAAAAATAGGAATGATTACAAAAACCAATAGATTCTATGTTTAGAGCACCAGACAACAGATTAAAATGGCTTCCAGGTGCTTGCTTTTAATATCTGAATAATGAAGTGTGTGCTGGTGACTCAAACCTTAAAATAAAGTTTTGGTCTGCCAGCCCAAATGCGATCAGACATTAGGGATTTTTTCCCCTATAAATCAATCTGTAAAATATTTAATTGATGGACAATGATGAATGATAAAAGAAGCTTGGTTTGATTAAAAATCATAGCTGGAGGCATAGGGGTCTTTTTTAGGGTGACCAGACAAACCGCATTCTGGGGACAGTTTCCCGGTTTTTGGTGTCCTGTCTCCGACTGGAGTTATCCCTGGAAATGTCCCCACTTTAAATCATGCTAATACACTGCAACTTATACCACTTGGGTAAAAGTACACTTCAATTTAAATAAAAAATGAAACAACTAAACAATTATACTTTCAACAACTACACTTGCAGAAAGCACATGCTCTGTTCTCAAAATGAGTCTAAATGCAAAATAATAAGCCCAGTTAGTGATAGTAAGATCTATAAAGATCGATAGTAAGATAGAAAGATCTACTTCCATACATACAAACATAAAATAATGTCTGAAATGACTGTATACAGAATACTCACAGTTTGTGAAAATAAATTTAGAAAATAATGTCAATATTTGTTAAATAATTTTATTTATCTCATATTTATTTTTGCAAATCTGTTTTTGTAATGTCATAATTTTGCTTTCATTTTGTCTTGATCTGTTTGCAATGGTTATTATTTTTAAGGTGTGATTTTTTACAAATTGTATTAAAACTATTTTCAGTTTGACCCGCAAACAACATAATAGTTAGAATTCCACAAAATAAAATAAAAACATTTAAAAAAAACAATATTTATACCCACACTGTAAAAAATAAATCCGTAAAATAACAGAAAAAAGTACTGGCAGCTCATTACCTGGACATTGTAATTTTACGGACATTTCTGTAAACCCTAACATAGAACGCAATGAAGTTCAAAATTCTAAATACAGGTAAAAGACCTGCAAATAAATATGGAAAATTCCGTTAAATCAATACAGTACAATGTGCCCTATTTTTACAGATTTTATTTTTTAGAGTGCATTTTTTATTCAGATAATAAGTGAGATTTCAATTATATTTAACCACTGACCTAAGAAATGTCCCTAGATTACATTTCAGAAATCTGGTCACCTAGTCTTTTTACCACCCAAAATACCCTTGACTTATTTGACAGGTACTGATTTAACAATCTTGATCAAAACTCAAAATCACAAAGTCTTTTGTCTCATTTCAGGGATGTGCATTTTAAAAGTGTTACAAAACCTTTTGTCATCACAAGTGGTGACGTCACAAATCAGGACTGTGGATGTTGGCTATTTAGAAATCAAAAGGCTCCGCTGTACCCAAATAATACCTGGATTCAACACATTTTTACAGTAAGACAATAAAAGCCGGTCAGCTCTGACTAAACTTTTTTCCCCTCAAGGTTAAAATGCAAACAATGTGCTTCACCATGTTTTGGGCAAAGCTCTCGAGTTACAGGACAACAACATTTTTTGGATAATTGGACATTGCATACATCTAGAGTTATGATATCATGTTCATTTTCTTTACCCCCCTTAAATATGGTACAACAGGATAGCAGATAGAATAGAATCATATAATACATAGGTTTTGGTGATGAAAAACTCTAAAAGTGGGTCACTGCCCTGGGTGTAAATTATATTACAAAATCTGTTTGAAAGCATAATGCTATTGACTTATGGTCAATATATGTGTTACAAAACCTTTTGTCATCACAAGCGATGACTTCATGGATCAGGATTCTGGATTTAGGATTTTGGCTGTTGACTATTTAGTGCTGTGGGAGAAAAGGCTCCATTGTTTTTACAGTAAGACAGTAAAAGCCAGTCAGCTTTGACTTTAAAATGCAATCAATGTGCTTTGACATGTCTTGAGCAAAGCTCTCAAGTTACAGAGCAACGAAAATATTTTAATAACACAATGTTTTATACACCAAGAGTTATGGTGTATAACTCTTCAACAGTTAATTTTTTGTCCTTCTTCAAGTATAGGATATCAGATAGGATAGTTTCAGTAGGCTATCAGATCATATCAGTTTCAGACAGGTATCAACTGCCAGAGGTGTTGAAATAAAATTTGACCATTTACGAAAAGTAACCATGGTTTTACTACAAAAAAAAGAAAAAGAAAACATGGTTATTGTAACCACAAATTAACCATGGTATTGCTACACTAACCATAGTTTAACCATGGTATTTGTAGTAAAACTGTGGTTATACAAATTATAATCAATTAGCCAAAAAAAATGGTTACTACACTTTTACTATTATAAAAACATGGTTAATTTTCGTAAGGGTACATTATAAACTACCTTATAAGTCTCTCATCCTCATTCATCCGCATTTCTTTGCTCAAATACTCTTGTAGCTACTGTAAAAAACATTATTTTCATTCTCTTAAAACATTTTAATGTAACATAATGGTATTGTTGTGGGGGCTATGATTTCGTAAACACTTACGTGACGTACTTTTAAAGCGTCGTTGTCCGTACTCCCGCATACGTCATTCGTGTTCGACGAACAAGCCACTTGCATGTGGAAATGTTTCCTTAAATTAGACGAAGCGTTTTGACTTTTGATTTTTTTTAAAAAAAAATGTCTTCTAATAACAGCCAGCGAACGGAACCTGGGGCAGAAGAAGAGCTCGCACAAAAAGAGGAGCTGAACAAGAAGGTTTCCTATCCAAAATATTATTATATAGTTACATAATCATAACTTTACGTTAATTGTCATTTAAAGCATTTCACTGTTTACAAACCTTTACGATTCATTCACAGATAAAAGAGCAGAAGATTTTAGTCGACGAGTTGAGCAATTTGAAGAAAAACAGGGTATGTATGTTGACCGATATCTACATTTGGAGTAACATGATGTCACTCAATTATAGATGACAAGTCGTACTGCAGATTACACATCTCCAAATCCTATACAGACGTTCATACATGTTTAAAACATTTTTAACTGTAAGCTGGAATAGTATACGATTTTATATGATTAATATTTTCGATTACTTTCACTTTTTGTCACTGATGCATAATGCTTAGCTATATTTTTCCAAATAAAAAAGTAACGAAATGAGTAAAAATATTTGTTGCATATATGTATTCATATAATATTATCTATTGCGATTTTCCAACACATTTGTAATCAAATAATACAATTCCATGTCCTTCTTCAAAAGACTGCTTTTATCTTGCATTAACTAACATATAAACAATATCAACATTTACCTCAAAGTCAGTGGTCTTTCCATGGCATACATTTAAATGAAGAGGATATGGCTGAATTTCATTTTTGAAGAATTACAATGACCCATATGTTTAGGATTATATGCAGATTTGCTAGAATATCATTATATTCTTGTAATCCTAACGTTTTATTTATAGAGAGTGTATACACAGCAACCAAACAGCCATATATTCTTCCTGACAGACAAAGGAGAGACACTTAGCTCTTGTAAAAGTAAGTTTCATTAATAATGAATAATCATAAATAATACCAACCGCTTGTTCTTTCTAATACTGTCATCTTCTTGTCTCTTACAGAGGATCTTGATAACATGAGGAAAGAATATCAAGATATTTAGTGCTGTGGGATCATGTGTGGGATCTGCTGTGTGGTCAGTTTGACCACACCGCATGCTTCACTAGAGGAGTGTGTGCGTGAAAATCTCAAACACAGAGGGCCCAACTGTAGCCGGGACATTACAGTAACAATCTCAAACTGCAGTCTCCTTTTCTCTGCACATGTGCTTCATATGAGGGGTTGCCTGACACCTCAGCCTCTTCAAGATGACAAAGGGAACATGCTTCTCTGGAATGGAGAGGTATTTGGTGGTCTGAGAGTAGAGCAGGAAGAAAATGACACCGAAGTTATTCTCCATCACCTGTCAATGGCACAGAGTGCCTCAGATGTGGTATTTTTACTGTCACAACTCAAAGGACCCTGGGCCTTTATCTACTACCAAAAGGTAGAGCACTGTATCTGGTTTGGGAGGGACTTTTTTGGAAGAAGAAGTCTTCTTTGGAAGTTTGATCCTGAAAGAGCATCTTTTACACTCACATCTGTTGCTTCCCAGGCAGCAGATAATATTCAATCTGAGTGGCAGGAAGTACCACCTAGTGGAGTTTACAGGTTTGACCTAACAGACTCTTCACCACTAGGGACATTTATTTTTTATCTTTATCCATGGGTTTTCCACAGTGGCAATGAGCCAAGTGAAAGCTCAGAATTGAAATGCGAAAGCGTACCCAGATCTGTCTCCGTAAACAAAAATAGTTCTGGACTTTACCTGACCTGCCCTGTTTGTCCAATGAACGCATCCATTTCATCACTTATGACTGAACAAGTTCAGACTGCCTCTCAAACCTCTGTTGCAAGTCTGAAAGAATTACTAACAAACACTAAAAAGAAAGCGATGGTTAGCACACTCATTGACGTTCTAAGCGAGGCTGTCCGTAAGAGAGTTTGTTACCTACCTGCTGAAGATAAATTGGCGGTCCCCTTAAATTATACAAAAGCTGATATTGCCATCCTTTTCTCTGGGGGGATTGATTCAATGATATTAGCTGCCCTTGCTGATAGACACATTCCTGCAGACAAACCCATTGATCTACTCAATGTTGCTTTCAAAATCCAGAAAGCAAAAGTACCCCCCAAGACTTCGAAGAAAGGGAAAAATAAGAAGAAAGACAGTGATGATGCTGATAAAACACAATCGGTTCAGCAGAGCTTTAACTGCTTCGATGTGCCAGACAGAATAACTGGAAGAGCTGGTCTGCAAGAACTAAAAAATCTCAGTCCAAACCGCCAGTGGAACTTTATAGAAATCAACGTAACTCAAGAGGAGCTTCAAGAAATGCGACAGAAACGCATCTGTCATTTGGTGCACCCTTTGGACACTGTTCTGGATGATAGCCTTGGATGTGCCGTCTGGTTTGCTGCCAGAGGAACTGGCATCATAAATGAGGGTGTTGAAGAAGAGCTTTGTATTTCAGAAGCAAAGGTTACTTTGTTTTTCTGTTTGTATTTGAATTATGTCTGTATGAAAATTTATGTTAATGTAAAGACTTCATGTCACACTGCAAAAAATTGTATTTTCCTCTTCTCAAAGGTGATTTTGACTGGCATTGGGGCAGACGAACAGCTGGCGGGATACTCCAGACACAGAGTGCGGTATAAGAGTCTTGGACTGGAAGGACTCGTCAAAGAGCTGGCTATGGAGCTGGGACGAATATCCTCAAGAAATCTGGGAAGGGATGACCGAATCATTGGGGACCATGGAAAAGAGGCCAGGCAAGAGTTACACTTACACAGCTCAAGGGATATCTAAGATATTGTTCAAGAACTCGTTCAACCAAAAATAAAATTCTATAGTATTGCACTTAATACATATATTTATTTTTAATCAGATTCCCATACTTGGACGAAGATGTAGTCAGCTTCCTTAATGGACTGCCTGTGTCGGAGAAGGCTGACTTGTCTCTTCCCAGAGGAGTTGGAGAAAAGCTGTTATTGAGGTTAGCAGCTGTCGAGTTAGGATTGGGACTCTCTGCTCTTTTACCTAAGAGAGCCATGCAGTTTGGCTCCAGAATCGCCAAGTTAGAGGACAACCATGAAAAGGCCTCGGATAAGTGCAAAAGGCTGATCACCACCTGATTTAATACTCCTAGTTCTTTTTATTTCTGAATATACTGCTGGGGGGTTTGGATTAAGCATGAATTAACAAGATTGACAATAATTCACTCAAAAAGGGTACTGATACAGTTTTATTGTTTTCATGTTTGATTGTCATTACATGTTTTAACTACATTAAATAAACAGTTGGATTGTGAAGTTGGTCCCTGAAGTATTTGTCACATTCTATGTATGATGCAAGATTCCCCACATCAAATCGACCAGATATCCTGTGCACGTACACAGGCCTCCTAAAATAAAACCAATCATGATTAATGTCACTGAATGCAAGCAAACACGCCTTATTAATTTCTACAGTCTGCCTGTAAGTGACCTTAATATGAGCCATGACAGAAAGGTCCCTGGTGCATCCCGCTCTTCAATGGGTGCATTCTGTATGGAGAAGAGTTACATTAAAAAAATAACACTATAGAATAATTTCATAAATATAGATGAACTGTACCTTCTTCTCATTGAGAAAAATGTCCAAAAGAGGAATGGAGGTTTTTGAAAACAGGTAAAAGCAAGGACACTGCAAAACGAGGAAAACACATTAAAGATATTGCTTGTAATAATAAAGATAAACAGTACTGAACAGTCTTTATCTTCAAATACAAATAAAAACATACTGCGTTACGTGAACTTGATTCATGTAAGAGAGGTTTTTCCTTCATGCGCTGTACTTTAAGGTCCTCATCCAACTCCAGAATCCCATATTTGGATGTTTCTGAAGGTGGAAATATTATAATAATGGATTTAAAAACTAGTGACCATATATTTAGCAAAATTAAAAACATTATCCCCCCGTTTCAGACAAGGCTTCTTAAGCCAACCGAAGACTAAAAGGCATGTTTGAGCTGTTTTAATTGAAAGCAACTTGCACTGATATATCTTAAAATAATTCAGTGCCATTGTTTTGTCTCAAGATGCACACCAATAATGTTTTTTTTTTTTTTTTTTCCCAAGGCATGTTTATAATAGCTACTTAAATGTCCTAATTGAACTAAGGCCTAATCCTGGCTTTATTTAAGCCCTGTCTGTGAAATCGGGTCATTGTTCTGCTTCCATGCTCACCCTCATCTTTGCATTGGTATGACAGCACTAAATTGCTCTCTTTTTCTTTATTTTGCACTTCAAAGAACCTCTCGGTAAATGTCCTCAGGCTGAAATCCTCTTTGAATAAAGTATCGCTGCAAAATGAAAAATAAATGTTTTTTTCTCTTTCTTAAAGCCATCTCAAACACTGTCATAGAGACAGTGCCTTATTCAGTCTGATGCTGGTCATACCCCCCGATAACTAGTAAGTGGTCGTCCACAGCACACAACTTGACTGTCAACTGAAGACAGGCAACAGCACCATGTCTGTCCTGCAGAGACAATTGAAAGGGAGTTTAAAAAAATAAATAATATTCAACATTCATAAATTGCTCCATTTCAGTATGCTCACCTCATTTCTTCTTGTACCATCATTTATGATTTGAACATTAGGGAATTCTTGAGCCCACTGCTGGAATGCTTCAAAGTAAAGATCATTTGTCTGTTCAATAGATGATACAATTAATTATTTTGTGCATTATAATCATGCAAGTCAAACACTATTTCGGTCAAAGCTCAATATGGTCTTTTTTTTTTTTTAACTAAACAGTCAAACACTCACAACCACATAAACTGTGTCCACACATCCTGTCTTGGTCAGTGCCTGAACCCAGTGTGAGATAAGGGCACATGGGCCGACGGGAAGCAGCGGCTTGGCAATGCCGCCCAGATGCTTAAAATTCCCTGTCGTGTCATTCTCGATATCCCTTTGCAGTCTAGTTCCATAACCTGCAGCTAAAATAACAGCTTTCATTGTCCGCTAAAAATGAAAGTGACAACAGCTCGTATCAGCATGTGATTTTGAATAAGTTAGTCGCAAAGTTGTACACTTTCTGGGGCTTTCGCCAGGAACGTTCCCTGGGTAAAGGTTGCTGTAGTTTCTTCAGTCGGTCAGACAGACATGCGCAGTACTGGTCCTCACAACGTTACCAAAGCGGTCCACATATCCGCGAAACCTACTTAGCTTGTAACGACACGCTAAAGGGGTAATGCTAGTAGGGTAGGGGTCGTTCACTCGAAGGACTTTCTAGTTCTGTATTAGTGCTTTTTATTCCCAGTTATGTGTTTTACTATATTAAGTCTATACTTTATCTATATGTACGTTTCGTGATACCTTAAAAGTAAAAGAAAAAAAACGCGAATCGGATCTTTTAAACAGTTCGTTTCAGTGAACCGGTTCAGTGATTCATTTACGTCATGACGTACTAGACGTAAATATGTGCATATTCATAAACATTAAATTATATAAGATTAGGATATTACTATTTTTACATACATTATAAAAAAAATCACATTAGTCTAATGTTGAATGTAATGTAAAGTTATTGCTTGAGAATGTTTCATTATTTTTAAGGCATTTAAAGGACGTAGCAACTCATAATTATGTAATAACTGCACATAATGTAATAAGTATTACTTTATTAGTGTAATAAAATGTTCATAATGTAATAATTTTCTCAAAATGTAATAAAATCTTGAGCTCATAATGTAATAACAATTTTTACATTATTATAAAAATCATATTGTCATAATTGTAATAGCTTTTAAAATAAAAAAAATAGTATTCCTTTAGAGTAGATCTAAATCTTAATCCAGTCTTAAACTACCTGCAAAATGCAACAGATTTAAATATTCATGCAATTATTATTATTATTATATTTTTATTAAACTTAAAGCATTGATATTCCTTTACAGTACATTTAAAAAAATCTAAATTCATTCTTAACCTACCTACAAAATCCCCCAGATTACTATTACATTTTATTACATTTTGAGAAAATTATTACATTATGAACATTTTATTACAATAATAATGTAATACTCTTATTGTACTCTTATACATTATATGCAGTTGTTATTGCATTATGAGTTGCTACAGACGTTTTAAAAAATCTCATAAATAAAACTATTAAATACTTTAACAAAAAAATTGAATTATTTATAACAAGATTAATTTCATCCCTTCATTATTAAACCAAATGGATGTCTTACTTTGATGTTATTGTGTTTGATGGATTTATATAGGCAAACTAATATACCGTGCATACTTTTTATCATTGTGCTTTTGGGCATATATCATAATTTTAATATTTCCTTCTATACTTTTGACTACATTTTTATTTGTTTTTACGGTGATTTTGTAGCATTCTGTCTTGAACAACAAATGAAAAATAGCATTTATATTAGTGTTTATTAATGTAAATATAACTGTCTCTGTTAGATAAACTGATAACAATTCTTTAAAAAAAAAACTAAGTAACCAACCGCGAAAGCGTGCAACAGCACCATCTATTGGTTGATCTAAAGAGTTGCCGAACCGTCACTATGCGTCACTGGTTGCTAAGAGCAACGCTGTTCAAAATCACACATTTCAGCGGACAGCTCAGTCTTTTGAGGTGAACATTATTGGTCTGTATCTGAAAAACAAAACTGATAAAGTTTTGATGGAGAACCCATCCGACCAGAGCAGCGAGAGTGCTGTTCGTGCTGCATTGAACGCTCAGTCTTTACTGCAGAAATATGACCGCAGGGAACTGCAAGAACTGCTCAGCCTGACCTCCTGTAACTGGCTGCTCAGTGGTGAAGAACACAACCAGCCTGTGGATGCACCTCCCGGCATCATCAGACAAATGAGGAACATCTTAGCTCCCAACATAATCATTCTGGCTCCCTTTGACTCATGTTTGCCTCTGGATTACAAAGTGGTTCACCAGATTGTGAGGGAGCTGACTGTGGGAATATATGGTTTTAACCAAGTTCCCGTCATCAGTTTGGTACCCAACTATGACCAGTGCTCCACGTGCCAGTTACCACCAGCATATTACGATACAAAAGTCGGTCAGATACTAATAAACATAGATTATACCATAAAGGCTCTCTGGCACGGGAGTTATATTTCTAGAGAAAAACGCATGCGCTTCTCTGAGTTATGGAGATCCATCATGGCCGTGGATTCAGATGGTGTGCCTCAAACAAAGAAAGATGTGCTTGAAGAGTTCCTAAATGCAGGTGAGATATCAGTTATTTAGATCCAGAACAGCTAAAGTAAGGTGTGAAAGTAATAATGTTGTTTGTAGGCTATATCATAAGCTAAATAAATCTAGAACTAAAATGGAAAGACTTTACAATAATGTTTCATTTAACTAACTACATTAGTTAACATGAACTAACAATGAACAATACTTCTTCAGCATTTATTAATCTTAGTTAATGTTATTGTGTTAGTTAATTTTAAACATTTACTAAAACATTTTAAGGTCAAAAGTTGTATCTGTTAGTTTATGCTCTGTGTGCATGAACATTTGTATTAACTAACATTATCAAAAAAGTTAATAAATGTTGTAAAAAATATTAGTTAATGCATTAACTAATGTGAATCAGTGAGACCTTATTGTAAAGTGAAAATTAAATGAAATAAATAAACGTTAACCGAAATTAAAGTATAAAATGTTAGTTTAGACAAAGTTTTACTAATTGTGAAATAACTGCAACTAAAACCGAATGAATAAAATCTATAAAAAAATAAAGATTTATTAAAAAAACAAAATGATGCAAAAACCACTAAGTCCGTCTGACATTTTTCTTTTAAATGAGCATTTTTATGCTTTAATTTAAACTTTTTTGAAAATAAGGCATTTCAATAACTATAACCTTTTCATTGCCATTAAAGTGAAATTACTGAACCTAAACATTGGAGCCTGATAACAATGCTCATTTAAAAGAAAAATGCCAGACGGACTTAGAGGTTTTTGCATCTGAAGTCTTCAAATATTTCTTAAATTTTAATAAAGCACTTTAAAAACTATAATAGCATTGCAGTGATACTAAAATAACACTGATTTGTCTCACTAGGTTTAACTGACATCTCAGATGATCCATGTTATCAGGACATTTATAAGGAGAACGTTGATGTAGACCCAACCTATGAACCCAACAGCGCAGACGAGGAGAATCTCTTCTCACAATACTCAGAAAGCATCCTGATCAAGTTGAGCGCCTACCTGACCTCTGTCCGCCAGCATCAAAATCTCTTTGTGTTTGAGGGCTCTCATAGCCTGTCCAATGCGGTCCGACTCACAGAGGACAACATTGATCTGGCCACCTACCAGAGGCTACAGAAAAGACTGTCTGACCACATTATTCTGGTGAGCAAGCACCTTGAAAGGAATGCAGAAGTCTCCAGAGACCTCACCTACCTGAAACTCATCACGTTCCTGGTGCCCTTGCTGATATCTTTGAGGAAAAAGATGTTGATTCCTAAAATGTCTCAAATGCTCCCACCTTTGTCAGGTTTGCCTTTTCTTTTGATTGCCATCACTGACATGCCTGATAAATATGTGGATGCACTGACATTGGTTAATGAAAAACATTTTTATTTGCTTAAAGATGACAAGCTGAAAACAGAACGAGAGGTTCCTCCACATCTTCTTGGACCAGAATTTGCCTGCAAGCACTTTCCACAAAAGCAAGATCAGTATTTTCACCTTCACGGAGGGATTGAATTTGATGTGGGGACTCCTCCTCTTGATGACATCACTGAGGAAATGAAGGTGAGATATGAGTCTAGGGCAGTTTTAGTTTTAATAAAAATGCAAAGCTTATGGAATCCCCTAGAATTGATTTAATTGTTTGTTTGTGAAGTAAATAATAAATATAACATTATGGCCCGGTTTCACAGACAGGGCTTAGATAAAGCCAGGATTAGGCCTTTGTTCAATTAGGATATTTAAGTAGCTTTTATAAACATGCCTTGGAAAAAAACATTACTGGTGTACACCTTGAGACAAAACAATGGCACTGACTAGGGTTGTAACGATACCCTCATGCCACGATTCGATACATATCATAATACTAACCTCACGATATGATATTATTTTGATACTAGGTGGTAACATATGGTAAAAGGTTAACAATTTTTTTTTTACTGCTGATTAAAATGCTAAATTTGGTATTACTTTGGGGGTGGAAATGAATAGGCTTGGACCAAACGTTGGTAACCTAAAGCACAGGACAATGGGGACACCAGAATAAAAAATATGACTGAAATATGAGGCTGAAAATACAGAATTATTTTAGAAGAATATGCTTGGACTCTGTCACTGACTAGATATATTTAAAATAATTCAGGGCACGTTGTACTGGTAACATAAGACATTTGGCATTATCAGGACCCACAAATATTCCCCCGTTGCATTATTATACATTATATTCAACATTATATATAGTAGTTTAATGTAGTACTGACACTAAATTAAAACTCTGTGAACTTGAATATTGTTACTATCCACAATACATATTGTTGCGTTTTTGTATTGCGATAAATTGTGACACAGTATATTGTTACACCCCTAGCAACATATTTTAAGATATGCCAGTGCAAGTTGCTTTCAATTAAAACATTTTAGTCTAGGACTAGACTTAAGCCTTGTCTATGAAATCAGGGGAATAATAATAATAATATTTAATTGCATGTAGGCAATATTAAATAGAATAATAATTATTGTTGTGCAATGAAATATAATAATAAATTTAATATTGCCTATATGCAATTAAATATAATTATAATATATTTAAAATATTAGTATAGTTAAATATATTATTACCTTGTAATATCAATTAATTTCTGGATTGTTAGATGAAATAAACATTTAATTTGAAAAGTATCAGACGTAGATATGTATTTTAGGGTATTAAATAGATATTATATAAAGATTTTTTTCTTTTCTTGTGTAGGTGGCTTTCAGAACTCTGCAAACTCAAGCAGCCAATTACCTGTATGAGTTGCTTCGTCAGGACTCTTACAAAACACAGTTTCCAATTCCACTCAGTGAGATTGAAGGGAAAAGGTCAGCACTTCTGTCACAAATTGGTTGCAATAATGAAGAGAAAAGGATCTAGATGCAGCAGTATCTAACTTACATGTGTGTTTTGCAGCTATAATATCATCTCCATTGAGTTAGAATCACTTTATCCCCAACAAAACATGGTTCAGTGGTGGGGGGCTTTAAACACTTCCATCAAAACCCTCAAAGGGAAGAGACTGCCCTTGACGGACATTGAGCTACACGAGCAGTTCAAGAAAACATTTGGTTACACAAAAGCTATAAAGTGCAAGGTGATAAATGACAATCAATAGGTTTCAGAGTACCTCCATGTACATACTCAGTATTTAAACATCAAAATGTGTTTGTAACTCAGAACGTGGGATTTGGGCTGAAATCGGCAGCAGAGAGAGGACTGTGTGCAGCGTTTCACTCACTAAGTCGCAGGAACCCGGCATCCCACCTGCATGTTCTTGATGAGCAGGGTCTCTCTCTGCTTCACCATGCTGCAGCCAACAACCAATCACACATCATCCTTCAGCTCGCTGCAGCAGGAGTCAATCTCAACCAGACACGCAGTGAGAGATTTACTAACACAGGTCAGCACATTATCAGTCTCTACTAATGTGCAGCTGGGGTTAAAAGCCTTTAAAAGCTTATAGACATTTCCACATATTCTTACAGTATGTTACATTTTTTTTATTGGCAGGTGTCGGAGGTCCTTTCATAGACGGAGCTGGTAAGGGTCTTATACTGGAAACTCCTGAAAGAGACAAAAATGGATGTAAACAATGCAACCAATACTACTACTAATAATAATACTATATTATTTTTAATTTTATATAATAAAAGTTTTATTTATTAAAGGATTAGTTCACTTCAAAATGAAAATTACCCCATGATTTACTCACCCTCAAGCCATCCTAGGTCAGGTGTATATGTCTTTCTTCTTTCTGACGAACGCAATCGGAGTTACAGTATATTAATAAATATTAATAAAAGCTCAAAAAAGTGCGTCCATCCATAATAAACATACTCCACACGGCTCCGGGGGGTTATTAAAGGCCCTCTGAAGCAAATCGATAGGTTTTTGTAAGAAAATATCCATATTTAACACATTATAAAGTAAAATATCTTGCTTCCACCAGATTATTTATTATAATAAAAATAAAAACAACACTTTATGATCCCCTTTAGACATTCTCTTGACTATAAGTAGCGTTTCACCTACATGTCTAGCAGTCATTAGAGTATTAGTAGACTGTCTGCTTAATATCAGCTTTATTTTGATATTTCCAACAGACATTCTACTGAATATAAGTACATTTGCAAGTACATGTCAGCGTATTCTACTAACCCTAACAGTCTTCTAATGCTCTACTAATACTCTAATGAGAGTTAGTTGACATGTAGGTGCAACGTTACTTATAGTCAACAGGATATTTAGAGGGGGCCATCAAAATAAAGTGTAACCGCTTTATTAAGTGACAGCTCAAGATCACTTCAAAAAGCTAAACTGATGAAATCGATGGTGTTTGGTATCAGTGATATAAAACCTAGCATGGTGTGTCTAAAGATGCCATTGGTAACTTAATTTTTTTCCCCTTTTAGGGCTCACACCAATGCACCTCGCTGCACAATGTGGCTCCCTTGAATCCTTAAACTGTCTTCTAGCACTGCGAGTGGACTACAAACTTGTGGATAAGAGAGGTTGGATGGCTATTCATTTTGCAGCCTTCTACGGCCAGGTGGCATGTATTCAAGCACTATGCAGGAAAGACCCTGCGTTATTGGAAATAAAGACCCCTGCTGAGTATGTGATATATTTTAGCAATAGATTGATTGTAAAGATGTGTATATTTATGTATATATTTTTATGTACAGTACTGTGCAAAAGTCTTAGACACGTTAGTATTTTCACACAAAAAATGTTTTTAAGCCAGTTATTTATATCTTTTACTGTGTCAGTAGGAAATATCAGTTTACATTTCCAAACATTCATTTTGCAATTAATTGTAATAATCCAGTGAGATTTTTATTTATTTATTTATTTTTTATGCACAAGAAGTCTGACAGCAGCCAGTATGATCTGATCTCACCATCATCGAGTCTGTCTGTGATTACATGAAGAAACAGAAAAAAGACTAAATCCAGAAGAACTGAGGCAACGTCTCCCAGACACTTGAAGAAACCTTCCTGCAAAACTACATGAATAGGTGTAGGAATAGATGCAGGTGACAAAAGGCGTTTTAAACGCAAAGGGTGGTCACCCCAAATATCGATTTGATTTAGTTAATAGAAGTTAATTCATAAATAAATATTATTTTTGACAGCATTCTCACTTTAAAGCATTCTGACAAGTGCCTAAACTTTTCACAGTACTGTAGTTTTGCAGGTAGGTTTCCTCAAGTGTCTGGGAGACGTTGCCTTAGTTTTTTTGGATTTAGTCTGCCTCAGTTTTTTCTGTTTCTTCATGTAATCACAGACAGACTCGATGATGGTGAGATCAGATCATACCGGCTGCTATCAGACTTCTTGTGCATAAAAAAAAATAAAAAAATCTCACTGGATTATTACAATTAATTGCAAAATGAATGTTTGGAAATGTAAACTCATATTTCCTACTGACACACTACAGTAAAAGATATAAATAACTGGCTTAAAAACATTTTTCGTGTGAAAATACCAACGTGCCTAAGACTTTTGCCCAGTACTGTATACGCACTACTATTCAAAAGTTTCGGGTCGGTAAGATTTATGCTCACCAAGGCTGATTTATTTAAACAAAAAAACAGTAAAACAGTTATATTGTGAAATATTATTACAATTAAAAATAACTTTTCTATATGAATATGTTTTAAAATGTAATTTATTCCTGTGAAGGCAAAGCTGAAATCATCATTACTCCAGTCTTCAGTGTCACATGATCCTTCAGAAATCATTCTAATATGCTGATTTGCTGCTCAAGAAATATTTCTTATTATTATCAATGTTGTAGAAACCGTTATACGTTTACTTTCAGAAGTCTTTGATGAATTGAAAGAACAGCATTTATTTAAAATATAAATCTTTTACACAATTATAAAAGTATTTACTGTCACCTTTGATCAATTTAATGCATCCTTGTTGAATAAATTATTAATTTTCTTTCAATCTCACTGACAACATACAATTAAACAGAAGTGTATGCATATATTTAATAGGGTTTCTTTCATCATAATAATCATGAACAGTTTTTTAGAGATGCATGATAATGTGTATTTTACAGGTATGGACGTTCACCACTCTTATTGTCAGCGATCTCTGGTTCAGTGGAAGCTCTGGACGTCCTGTTGTCCACTGGGGCAAACTGGAGAGAGGAAGACAGTAAAGGCAACAACACTGTCCACCTGGCAGCACTTTACTTTCACACAAATGTCCTTAGACACCTCATTCAGCTGAACTTGGATGGGCTTCCTGTGTGGAAGATTCTTGTCGGTATGATATGGTAGCCGATTTTTGTGATTTATAATTTTTTTTGATTAAAAATAACATAAAAACTAAACAAAAACACATAAGTACAGTAAATAATACCTCAGGAAAAATTAAAAGGAACATACAAGTAAACCATGGCAGCAGATTATCACATATTGACAATCTTCAATTTAAAAATAACTCTTTTAAAGCTTGGGCTATATTACTACAATAGGTAACCTTATGTATTCTAGCCCCATTAATCTTCACAGTGCTGCAGAAGTTTTTTAGCCGTCAGTAAGTTTTTAAGGTCCATGTCAAGTTTAAACCATTGCTGTAATATTGTTTTTTTAGCAGCAGTGAAGCCAGACATTAATAGTCTTCTCTGAACTAATGTTAACTTATAAGAAGAATCATCATTGAGCAACAAAAGACAAAGATCCAGGCCAAACTACAACTTTGTGAAATTTAGCACTTGAAGTACGTTTCCAGAAATGGGATATGATCAAACAATCCCAAAACATATGCAAATATGTACCTTTAAATTAGTATTACACAGACTGCAATTAGGATTTGATGAAAGTTTCATAAAGTGTCGCTTATATGGGGTACAATACATTTTGTGTAAAGTTTTGAAATGAATAAGAATGTGGGTTTGGTAGCAGATTTAAAATGTGTCTTCCAAATTTCCACCAGTTTCCTACCTATACTACTGTTATTAAATGTAGAAATATTTATAATATCATGCATTAAAGTGCATGGAATGAAAGTTTCTATAGTCTTTTCTTCCCTATTGTGACGTATATCAGAATAAAACGGCTTCTCGAACAAGAAAAAATGTAGGGCGGGACTTTCCATTGGGAACTGATTGGATCGTTGTGGTTTGGCATAGCTGTGATCTCATTTGAGTGACAGGTTATCCCGCCCTCGTGCCAGTAAACACATCATCAGAGAAAAAAACTCTGATGATGTTTGTTAAAACTTACAAATAAGTTTTAACACACCTCATTCTTTATCATTACCATATTTCACATTTAAGAAGCAAATTATTTATTTAAAAGAATAGGCCCAAGTAATTAATTAAATGCATTTTTTTTTTACATTTGTGATTGTGGTTGATTGAATGATTTACCTGATCTCTATCTTTTTTCGGCAGAAATGACCCAGAGTGAGGACCCCAGGCGGTTGGAGGTGGCCCTCAGGTGTCTTGAGGCTCTTTGTGTAAACACTGAGTCCTCCTGTGAGGACATAATGGAAGCAGGTCATAGATACATATTAACTTGATAATCAAGTAAATTTCAGACAGCAACTTATGTTATACCATTTGATAGGCCTATATAGTTTTGGATAGTTGTTGTTTTATGTTTGTATAATAATAAATCATGTTACATTGCTAAATGTTAAAACAATGGTTCTCAACTGGTAGGTTGTGGCCCAAAAATGGGTCATACGTCTGTTCTGACTAGGGGTGTAACAATATCATGATTAATGACACAATATATCACAATACAAAAATGCAACATTTATTGTGGATAGCATTAATATGTATAATATGTATAGTTTACCCAAAATGAAAGTTTAGACAGATTTAATTTAGCATCAGGTATGGCAATGGTGCTTAAAATATGGCACACCCAGAAGGTCATATATTTGAGATTCCATGTTTATTAAATATTGTTAATTAATTAAAAAAGAAATACATTATTATATATTATGTAATAAAATACAATATTTAAAACTTTTTAAATGTATGTAGTCAGAGACAGTGCAAACATATGAGTCTAACATAATTCTGTATTTTTAGCTGAGCAGAAGCATGAATATTTCTATTTAGTGTCACCTTTGCCCTGTGGATGAGGAGAAGGACCAAGTCCATGCCTGTTGTGATATCAAATGTAGCATATGCAATGAACAGTACTTTTTGTTAATTGTTTACCATATTGTCACGGGTGGTTGCAGGAAGGCAGACGAAGTTGACAAATATAATTCTAACATGAAGCTTAATGAGAATAATACAAATAAATATCAGACAGGCAGGGTAGGGTAAACTAAAAGTCCATGATAACTAAGACAAACTGAACATAAATGTGACACATATAAGTTAGAATTATTATTATAATTTTTTTAAATAACCATTTTAAATCTATTTTGAGTATTGAGATCAGTATCGTGTATCGAACCAAATCGCGACATTAGTGTATTGTTACACTCCTAGTTCTGACATCAGGAAAAAAAGAGCTCAATGTTAATATCTCATAATTAATATTTCATAGTTAATATTTCTCATATTCAGCAACCTAACACAATATTTTAAAGGGATAGTTCACCCAGAAATGAAAATTCTGTCATTAATTACTCACCCTCATATCGTTCCAAACCCGTAAGACTTTAGTTCATCTTCTAGCAATTTTACACTATAAAAAGTTCATAAAGAGATCATAAAACTAATCTATTTGCCTTGAGTGGTTTAGTCAATATTTTCTGAAGAGACTTCCTCACTTTATATGATGAAAAGATTGAATTTAGGCTTTTATTCACATATAAACATTGATCAGTGAACATAAGAAGCTTAACCGAACCTGCTTGACAACCCTTATTGGTTCTTGCGGAAGCTCAAACATGCCGTGTAACACACGAGAATGAACCTCATTGGTTCTCGCATGTCAAGTGAACATGCTTGAGCTTCCGTTTACCACAACTGATATGTGAGTTGATGAATGTTTATATGTGAATAAAAGCCTAAATTCAATCTGTTCATCATATGAAGCGATCGTGTCTCTTCAGAAAATTTTGACTAAACCGCTCAATTCATATGGATTAGTTTTACAATCTCTTTATGAAGTTTTTGAAGTGTCAAACTGGTAGTTGCGTAGCTGTATATGAGTACGAGTAGAGTACAGAAAGCTCTTAGATTAGATCTTAATTTCTGTTCCGAAGATGAAGAAAAGTCATATGGGTTTGGAACAACA
The DNA here is from genome assembly GCA_039654625.1 of Rhinogobio ventralis. Classification (NCBI taxonomy): domain Eukaryota; kingdom Metazoa; phylum Chordata; class Actinopteri; order Cypriniformes; family Gobionidae; genus Rhinogobio; species Rhinogobio ventralis. The sequence continues at coordinate 10,542,921 of CM077197.1, forward strand.
TGAGGGTGAGTAATTAATGACAGAATTTTCATTTTTGGGTGAACTATCCCTTTTAGCTCTTTTTTTTACCTTTGTAAGATAAACAATATTGGTACTGTTGATTTGCCACTTGAAAAAAATCTGGGTTCTGAAGCAAAACCAGTTGAGAGCCACTGGGCTATAAGATTGGAAAATGTTAAGGCTAATTCACACTGCACTGACAGACACTAACCAACAGCAACAGAGACTTTGTCAGGTTTTGTTGGATCAGTGTGTTACCTCTGTTGGTGTTGGTCAGTGCTTGGTTGAACGTGTTAAATTGGTGTTTGTTGGGACATGGAATGTCTGAGAAATAACGTACTGTAATCTGGTGATTGTCCGCATTGGTTGTCATCTGTCGGTGCAATGTGAAGTGGCCTTTAGAAGATTGCATTATGTTCCTGCCTAATAATAGTCACTGCACTGCAGGAGGTATTCCAGTGCTGGTGGGCCTCCTTGGTTCAGACAGACAGGTTGTGCAGTGCATGGCTACAGCTGTGCTGTGTCATATGTCAGAAAATGCAAAAGTCTGTGAAGATCTGGTGCATCATGGTGCTGTACCGGTGGTGATCAAGCTCCTCAGCGGCCATCAGCCTGAGCTGCACTCTCGCTGTGCGGTTATACTAGCCGATCTGGCTGGACACAGCGAGCAGCACCAAAGCCTCATTGCTCAGCTGGTGAGCCAAGATACTTTTTATGCTATCTGTTCACATCTAAAGTTCCTAAACGGATGTGGTGGAAAGTTTGGAATAATAAAGATTTTTTTATGTTTTTGAAGTCTCCTCTGCTTACCAAGGCTGCATTTATTTGATCAAAAATACAGTAAAAACACTAATATTGTGAAATATTATTACATTTTAAAATAACTGTTTTAAAATGTAATTTGTGTCCCTGGACCACAAAACCAGTCATAAGAGTACTTCTCTGAAATTTCTGTAGAATTTCTCTATCTCTAGAAAATCTGGAATCTGAGGGTGCAAAAAAATCTAAATATTGAGAAAATCGCCTTTAAAGTTGTCCAAATGAAGTCAGTGCAATGCATATTACTACTAATAATACATTTTTTATATATTACGGTAGGAAATTTACAAAATATCTTCATGGAAAATGATCTTGACTTAATATCCTAATGATTTTTGGCATAAAAGAAAAATCGATAATTTTGACCCATACAATGTATTGTTGGCTATTGCCACAAATATACCCGTGCGAAAACTGTAATTATTCCAAACATTTGACCCTCAGCTTTTGTTTGCTTTTTAAACAAATAGAATGGGGTGACCCTAGTAGTGAAGCTCCTGACCTCTGACCTCCAAGATGTGCTGGTAAATGCTGTCAGGTGCATACGTACACTATGCGTCCAAAGCCCATGCAACCAAACTGCTGTTGCACACGCTGGAGGAGTTCCACATCTTGTCGAATTCCTGTCTGTGAACTCAGGTACTGTTTACCTTCTGTAAAACATGCAGTAATGGATGAGAACAAATGTCTGTTAAAAAAATAGATCACTCAAAAATAAAAATCATGTCATTTTTTACTCACTCTCATGTTATTCCAAACCTTTATGCTGTTGTTTTTTCTGTGGAATACAAAAGGAGAAACTCTCAAATCTAAATCAGTTGCCTTCAGATTAAACAGATGTGTTTTTTCTGACAGAAGTACTGCAGGAAGAGGCTTGCTTGGCCCTTGCAGAGCTGGCTCGGGGACACAAGGAGAACCAGGAGCTCATATGTGAGACAGGAGGGGTTGGTGCCCTGGTGCAAGCCCTGCGAGAGAGGAAGATATCTGTTAAGGTCAAGGCGGCCACAGCGCTTGAATCTATAGCCAGTCACAATCCTGCCATACAGCAGTGCTTCCTCGGGCAATCGGCTGCTAACTATCTTTTACAACTTTTAAAGGTAATGCAATTGCAGCTTTAGCACGCTATTCACACCTCGATGCTGCCTCTGGGTAACTAAGCCTGTTCTTCACTTTGCAGGCACATAAATTAAACGTTAATAATGCAAGTATGACTTAGAATTTTTTCTGAATTATGATGAATTGCTTTAATGTTTTTGTTACTTAGGAGGAACATTTTGCAACAGTAAAATGGATATGGATTTAGCCACTAGCAGACCATATTGTGCATATTGTTTTTAAGCACTTTTTAAACACTATTTTACTAAATTACCTTATTAAATAATATGAATAAATGTATTTATTAGAATAATATTATAATGAATAAAAACCTTTGAATAGTTTTCTAAAAATATTTTTTGATTTTTTGATTTTAGTAATGAGGACCATGTCATGGAATAAAAGTATAATTTGAATAAAAACGTAAATACAAATAAAACAATTTTTTTCAACATTGCTTTCATGATGTGAGCAATACAGGATTAATCTACAATGTTAACCCTGTAAAGCCTGACATATGAAATAATAGTAAGAACATTTGTATTTTGTAGTTTGTTGAACCTTTAAACAAAATATAAAAGGAAATCTAAAAAAAATTGCATATGTATTTTTGATATGGCTCATAAAGTATGATATAGTGAGAATTTGGATCTCATATTTGAAAGAAAAAAACACTGTAGTCCCAAAACTGAGCAAAAATATGAAATTTAGTGCCGTTGCTTATATTTATATGGCCAAAAAGTAAGACAAAATATTGTTACCTTGTAATGCAAATCAATGAGACCTTTATAATCGTATAGCAGGCCACATACATAAAATGCATATAAATATAATTTGTCACTCCCAATAATATGTTTTAGTAAGATGATATTTAAATGCTTAGTTTTATGATCAAAGCACTGTAGTTTTTGTTGTGGGGGCAAAACATATAAAGCAATCCAATACAATGATGTTTGACAGATGTACAAATAAACACTCACATTTTAACATGACTTTTCTAAAAAATTATGTATGGATAATCAAGTAAACACAAGTTGCTTGAGCCCAATAGGTGTTCATCTAGAAATATTAAAGTTATTCTCATGCTTACTTTATAAAATTCATTAAAGATTTTACAGCAAAAAGACTGTAATAAATTACCTCTTTTTTCTAGATAACTTACATTTACATTTATTCATTTAGCAGATGATTTTATCCAAAGCAACATACAAAAGACGAACAAAAGAAATTTGTCAACAAGCCAACAATATTCGTAATATACTCAAATGACCAGTTCTCGTATTGCATAAGGCTGCAAGTCAACCCATGGCACAGTAAACTCTTTCTGAACTTCACCCTGTGTTCAGGTGTTCCAGCTGGACGTGCGGGAACAGGGTGCAACGTCTCTGTGGGCCCTGGCCGGACAAACTCTAAAGCAACAGAAACTCATGGCAGAGCAGATGGGCTACCCTGTCATCCTTGACCTTCTTCTGTCCTCTTCAGACAAAATGCAATACGTGGGTAAGGCCAGATACAAATCGGTCTCATTATACACTGTCCCAAAAGACATCACCCAGTTCCATCCAACCAATCAGTCACCCATGAATGTAAGTAACACTCTTGCTGCAAAGCTGTCGTCCAGACAGAAGAAGCACCAAATGCAATAAAAACAGCTTCCCATTGACTACGTGTTGACAGGCACTGGATAAACTGAGCAGATTGACTGCCTGAGCTTCTCCCTGTCACTGACAGAACAGGTCCGGTCCAGCGGGTAAGCGGCCAGCACTTCCTGTCTTGAGACAGCACCGATCTGTTAGACTCATAAGACAGGAAGGCATGCAAGTGGAATGTTATTCCCCCAGTGGGTTTCTCCGTAAACATCGCTTACAAGAGTGGCCCCGTCTCTTGTATTGCTATTAGTGTTAAGCTATGACCCGATTACAGGCTGTGATTCCAAAACGACGCTGTATTCCAAGAGTGCTTTCTCTTCAGTCAGGTGTCTGGATTGAATCTCCTCGGGATCGTCTGTTAAAACATTTTGTCAGACAGATGTTCCCTAAAAGTCTTTTTCAGACAGAACTGTCCGCACCTTCGTATCGTTACACATTTGGAACATTTGGGCACATTATCCACCCCCCCGGAGAACGTTATCTGCACGTATCTTGTTGTTTCACAGGGTGCCGAGCGACGATAGCACTTAGCCGAGATAGTCATACCCATCAGGATGGCTTTTGCAGGGAGAACGGGGTGCTGCCTTTGGTGCGTTTGCTTCGAGGGTCACGAACAGCACTGAAGACCCTGCTCAGTGTCATCAAAGCTTTGGGTTGTTTGTGCATTGGTAATATCTCACACTTCTTCCAGTTTTTTTGGTATAAAGGGCTCTGTTATAGTGCAAATGATAAAATATTTGTTTTGTGGTTGCAGGAGTGGCACTCAACACTAATAAAAACAGTCAAAAGATTATTTACAGAGAAAAGGCTATTCCTACATTATTAGAGCTTTTAGAAACCCATGAATCTCCGGAGGTCAAGGTAAAAATTCATTGCAATTTTGTATTTTATACTCCCATCACCCTAAACAAGAAGTGACATCACTGTGTTTTTAAATCACATTAGGTACAAGTGGCTCAGACTCTTGCCTGTGTGCTGATGGGGAACCAAAAACTCCAGAGGGAATTTTGGGAACAAGAGGACTTCTCTTATGAAATTGTTCTGGAGCTCATGAGGGCTGAAAACAAAGTACTTCAAATTTTATACCACATTAAACTTAGTTTAAAATATTCTATGGTGCTTATTCCATGCCACTGATATACTAAACGTATTTGTCTAAATGAACTGCTCAGCAAGTCATTTCTTTCAGAACATTTGTCTGGATGCTGGACTTGCATTATCCCTGTTTGCATACAACAACAAAGCACAACAGAAAGCAATTCGACAAATGGGAGGAATTCCAATAAAGACATATGAGACTTTTTTGAATTCTGACGAGACAGAAAGAGCAAAAGCTGCATTTCAGGTAGTCAGAAAATTCCGAATGTATACACAATACATATATACTAAATTAATAATGTAATGTATCAAATACATTTTAATTAAAAATCTATACATTTTACATCATAATGTTTGTTCTGATTTTAAAACTCCAAAAATAAAATTTAAAGTGCCCCTATTATGCTATTATAAAGGCTCCTAATTTAGTTTTGGAGGTCTCCTACAACAGGTTTACATGCATCAAAGGTCAAAAATCACTTTAATTGTCTCATAATATACATTGCACATCACATTTTTCAATGATTCTCAAACGACTCGTTGGATGAATCGGCCTTTCTAAATCCCTCCTTTCCACGAGACTACTCTGCTCTGATTGGCCAGAGAGCCCAGTCTGTTATGATTGGTCTACCACATACAGCCCATATTTCGGAAGCTAAACGCCCATTACCATAACTGAACTTTAGCTCCGGAGGCTTCCTAAAGCTCAGTGCTTGTACACACTGTAAAGACAGTAACGATGATGTCGATTTTACCATATCAATCCGAGCGCGAGTCCGATGATGAAACATTGGAAGAACTAGTTATTCAACCCGAACCTCCATCGCAAGGACGACTTGAGCAGGACGTTTCTCAGTAATACGCTACTCAGTTTGAGGTACATTTTGAGATGTTGCAAGTGTAATTCCTCACCATCAGCATTAACAAGTGTATGTCCATCAACTAATTTATTGCGGTGCACATGTGGGAACTGTATAAACTGGGTACTGACCCATCTTTCAGGAGCAAGTGTTTTGCGAATCCCGCGTTGAACTCCGAGATTTGAGAAGCAGTCGTCAGTAAAATGACGTTTGAGGACTGGTCAAGTTGTTCGCGGGTGGACAACGTACAACATAGGTGAGGATTATGCAAATGCAGTGGGATTCGAAATTCAAATGACTCATTTAAGAGGTTCAGAGTCTATTCTTTCTTATGGGATGCAATAACTTTATTTATCGTGCACTTTTGACTTTACAACTTTGTAGAATGTTCACATTCACAAACAGCAACGCATGAAAGGGAATATTTGAAAAACAGTAATAGGGGCACATTAAATAATAATAATAATAGAAAATACAGAATTAATGTGATCTCAGACATTGCATGTTCTCAGGAAAACATTTAACATAGTAGAAAATTTGCAGACGTTATGCTTTTAATGAAGACCTGTAAAAGGCTGAAAAAACTGGTAATTTACTACACATCTTATGTTTGACAGATAGTTGTGTTAGCCAGAGTAATTAGTGGGTCAGATGAAGTGACTTTGACTGCAAGGGGAATCACTGATCTTGTTGAATTATTGCAGTCTGACCAATCCACCACTGTGGTCATTGCAGGTGAGAGAACTTGCTTATAAAAGTAACGCAAAGATGCAGTGCTTACTGTTAATGTACACCACTGTTCAAAAGTTTGGGGTCATTAAGATTTTTTTGAAAGATATAAATACTTTTACTTAGAAAGGATGCGTTAAATTGATCAAAAGTATTAAATTGACCATAAAGACATTTGTAATGTTTCAAATAAATTAATTAACATTATTAATTATTAATAACATTGCTAATAATAAGATAAGCAAATCAGCATTTCAGAATGATTTCTGAAGGATCATGTGACACTGAGCACTGGAGAAATGATGCTGAAAATTCAGCTTTGGATCACAGGAATAAATTACATTTTAAAGTATATTCAAATAGAAAACAGTTGTTTTATTGTAATAATATTTCAAGATATTACTGTTTTTGCTGTATTTTTAAGAAAATAAATGCAGCTTTGGTGAGCATAAGAGACTTTATTTCAAAGCCATTTAAAAAAAAAAAAAAAAGCTTTTGAACGATAGTGTACATCAATAAAATGAAAAAATAATCTTGTGTAACGTCCCATCTTGTCTTATTCCAGCACAACTACTTGCTAGTCTGGCTCACATGAGAGCAGGTATTACTGATGCGATTGTCACCATGGGTGCTATAGAGCATCTCTCTGCTCATCTGGACTCAGAGGATGAAGAGGTAATGTTTAATTGGCATATGTAAATTTAATATTTCCCAATCTATAAAAATAAGTGCTTAAAATTACATTCATAGAATTTTAAAACTAAAATAATATATTTTCTTCATTTTCTACATTTTAGGTTCGAACAGCTTGTGCAAGTGCTCTGGGCTACCTGACCTCTAATCGCTTTGCTCATAGACAGCTTCTGTCAAAATGTAGAAAAAACCCTCACATATATGACCTTCTAAAGAAGAATCTAGCACAAGACGCCAGAATATCGCAATTCTTTACAGCAGAGTTTGAGAGACAGAGAAGAATAGGCTTTCCGTCCCTTAGGTGCTTTAAATTTCATCAGGAAGTCACTGAATATGAGGCCTTTGATAATTCACAAGCATAATTTGTTTTCTTTCTGTTTTCTCCATTGCAGTTTGGAGATAAATGGCGGCCCTCCTGTGCCTCACCGTGATAATAAAGGTATTTCAATTGACTTGTGTTTGACAGAGAAATATTGTGATGCTGGCTAAAGCAAAGAGGAATATATCTCACATACAGCTGTTACAGCGCTATACCATTTCTCACCAGGACCGTCAAAGAGACTGAACGCTAGGTGTAGTCGGTCAGCAGTCGGTGAGAGAGAAACATCAGCCCCTTTGCCGCACTATATAACACAGAGGGCCAGAACCGCAAACCCCAGAGTCAGAACGGGACAGACGTCCTGCCACAGTCCCTAACCACTGAAGTTAAATGAAAGGCCATGAACTCTGGCATAGCCATTCACACCAAAACTTGATGGAAGAGAAATAACATCTTAAGCTTTGAACAAAAAGCATATGCAAAACAGAAACATTTATATTTCTTTAAATAAACAGTCATTTATTAATAAGATGCAAATTCCCTTACAACACAATGTCAAGAGTTTATCCTCAGTTTTAATGGTGGAACTTTGATTGCAGCATCTTTAACTTCTGAAGTGATGTCTAATCCAAGTGGTGCCCTAAAAAAAAAAAAAAAGTCAGAACAGATATTATCAAATAAAATAGCTTCCAAAAGTCTAAGAGTAAGAAAATAGATGCATATATATATATATAAAAAAAACCAGGATAACAAATTTCAACAAAAGTTTAAATGAATATTTTTATATGTATAGTCTTTTAAATCAATTTGAGAAATTCGTAGAGAATAGTATATAATAGTATTAGTATATAGTATGGCTAAAATAACAAACTTTTACAGTAAACACAAAATGCAGTTTTATTTCTGTAATTTAATATATTTTTGAATAAAATATGACATTTAATGGGAAATAACAAAGTTGGATTTTATCCAAGTGGACTAGAATTGACCCTTTTCAAATGTCTGGTTTCTCAGAAACAGAAGTCGACATAGTTGGGTAAACTTCTATAGCGGTGAATGAGAGACTACATTAAATATATTTATTTGTGTTCCCATTTACTGAAATAGCAAAAAAAACCCTCCACAATAGTGTTTTCACAACTTTCAAAAAGAGTAGAAAATTATGTAAATTTTACGGTCACTCCCATAGCCGCTGTATTAGAAACACCCTCACAGCAGCATTAACTAGTTTATTGTAATTTGATGCAAAGGTAATATAACACTAAGTATAGTGTTATAAATGTACATAAATGTAAAAAAAAAATGAAAATATAAAAAACTCTGCTCTGCTGATGACCTTTAAAACAAGACATCACAGTCTGTGAAAAGGGTCCATGGACCCAGGTGGTTAAAAAAAATAATAGGCAGAGCAAGTTACTACATTTTAATGAAAGGTTTTTTTATTACTTGGAAATGACATGAACTGTTAAATTGTGCACAATAAGACCCGAAACATGCATAGAAAACATAAATGGGTACAATTTCATAACTAACAAAGCAAATGCAATTTTAACTTACTTGGGTTCATATTTGACCTCTTCGGTATGGGACATGATCCCTTTTCCTTGCTTTAGTCTCTCTATGCCATTCCTAAGAACAGTAGTGTGGAACAAAAGTCAGTGTCTTATGCATGTAATCGAGGCTGTAAGGTAATGTACACCAGTGTTATCACCTTACCATGCAATCATGACTCCATTATCAGTGCAAAGCTTTGACGGAGGGCAAAGTAGATGCAACCCAGTGGCATCTGTGACGATTTTCAGAGTCTGTCTGATGTATTCATTACTTGCTACTCCTCCTGACACAACCTATAGAGGTGCAAAAGAGGAAGAGTTGAATTTTTGGTTGGAATAGAAAGGCCGGAGTGGAATTTTTTCCAAATGTCAATTCACAGCAGGCGTTTATTGGTTGAAGCTTTTAAAAATTTTAAAAAGGAAGAACATATTATACTTTTTGAGCATGAAAAAGATCTGCAAAGTTCCAAAAAAGTCCACTCCAATAATTCTATATATCAGTGTGCACTGTTTCTAAAACGCCTTGATTGTAGTCTTTAATTTTCTTCCGGGAATGTTCACGTCACAATATTCCTCATTTAAATAAATGCTGCCCAAGGTATACGCAAAAAAGGGTGAGGCCTGGTTGAATTGCGTGATGGTAAGGTAAGGGGACATTTATGAAACACGCTCGAAGCAGTTCAATTACAAGCAGTACCAATCACAACACACTGGTCCAGCCTACCAATCAGAGCACACTGCACTTTCCAGAAGTAGGGGCTTCATAGAACTAAACAGAGAATTACTGGCAGACTGGGAAGTTACGTGCTGCAACAATGTAAAATATGTGGAAAATAATGTTGTTTTTAAAACTATAAGCATGAATACCTATTCTAGTATACCCCCAAATCAAAACCAAGGGCCAGATTTACTAAACATGGCAAATTAGCGTGAGAGCGCAATCCCATAAAAGCGCAGATGGGAGTGGAAAGTTCTGCGCGTGATCTACTGGCGACGTGCAAATTAAAGAACACAGACGCAGCCAAGAATTAGTGTCTGGTTTAAGACATGCTGTTTTGGCCGGTAAATAATGGCGCAAATACCAGTAAATTGACTAGCGAAAACCTTAGTAAATCAACTGGCATGATTTATTTAAATACTCTCCTCCCATAAATGTTGAAAGACAAACTCTTACAAATGCATATGCAATAAGGTCAGCCACAAAAATACCCCTGTCCATGCCCTTTCAGCGCTAATTTGTCTTTAGTAAATCCCAACAGTAAAGGGTTTGCACTGGCGCAAGCTGTTCGTAAATCTGGCCCAAGACTTTGTAAAAGGGCATAATATGGCCTCTTTAATATGAAATGCCACAATCGAGTCCTGGGGTGCTGTGAACTTACCAGAGTTGGACTGTGCTGTGGTAAAAGACCTTTGGATTTACAGAACAAAATGGCACGATGTGTTCGTTTGGCTATATGAGATGCCACGGTGTGCTGTGAGGCAGCGGCGATGTCTTTAACGCATGATAATAACTGTCCCGTTTTAAGACCTGAGGAAACATAACATTGTCTTACAGTTAATATAATACTGATTATTATCAATACTCAGTACTAGAAATTATAATAATTGTATTGCATCTCCAATCAAATGTCAAATTTGAGCCAATAAAAACCTAGTGAGCTGCCTACCTAGGCAGTATTTTAAGCATCATAGGTGCTACCTACAGATGCAAGCAAGGTTCCAAACGGTAGAATCGAATCATTCCAAATTCCAGTGGAGGATAAAGAGGATACATTTTCAAGAGGACGTTTGACTGACATGTAACGCAACCAATCACAGTTCGTTTTGTTCCGCGTCATGTTAAGGGGCGTGAAAATGTAAAGTCGATGTCCCTGCAGACCGGCGTGCATCTGCAAATTATTCACTCATGAACGTTTTTCAAGTTTACTGCAACAATGGAGCCGCGAACTTCGCATTTTGTAAACCCAGCGTTTAGTTGCTTCTGGTAAGCGCTCATTATCACAGTTGTAAACACAACGGCGTTCTTCAACGAGGGAGTTTGGAGTAGTGGCATTTGTCTCCAGGTGGACTGTTAAAGAACGCAACACACACGTCTCGCAGACATCCTGTAGAATTCAACCAATCAGATGACGACTTCGAAACTCCTGAAGTGTTTCCAGATAAGTGTTCCATATGCATCAGACGTTCAGCCAGCGGTCTGTGGGCGTGATGTCTGAGGCTGAGACTACTTTTGACCTAACTTATTTATCACAATGAGTTGAATAGAATAATCTTGTAGCATAATGATTTAAAAATGCAATGAGTGAAGTGCATTAAACATATGACAGGATTTCTCAAAAGAAATTGAATTATGAATAATTTACTGTGAATATTGAGTAATCATGTAATCAATAAAAAAGTGATTGTGGTCTGAGTAAAAGTATTTTAAAATGTAATATGATCCAATTACAAGTATTTAATTTTAGGAATCTGAATACGTAATCCATATTACATATAATCAGTTACTACCCAGCACTGTTTTTAAGATGCCCTTTCAGTCTGGATGCTTCCTTAAAAGGCAGCTGTCTATGTAGACAGTAGGTAGCTCACTAGGTTTTGGAAAATAACCTGTTCTATTGTTTAAAATGAAAAGATAAAGTACCTTCTTCTCTCTCTTTTTTCTTTATTGCCATTGTCACCTGGTTTCGCAAACCAGCAAAAGAGAAATTGCAGTCGTACATCTGCCCCATTGGCGTCTTGAAATGGAATGCGAGTCGATTCCCCTCTTTCGCCAGAAGCTCTATGGCTTGTCCGCCACTCAAAGTCGAACACTCTGGGTGATTCCTTAGAGAAAGACTTCTAGCAATCTATCATTGAAAGGAAAGATAAACAGTTTATATGACAAACATCATACAGCTTTCCTTGTATTTGATTATGAAGTGATATCCTGATACCTTATCTAAAGCGTCCCCAGCTGCTGAATCCAATGTTTGCCCCAGAAGAAGAAACTCATCGATTCCTTTGGCCAGTGCAAGAAGAGTGTGACCCCCAGAGACAAGGAGCACAAGAAAAGGGAAGTCTACGGGGTGCAGCATTCTTACAGTAAGGGCATGGGCCTCCATATGGTGTATAGGGATGAACGGCTTTTCATGTAGTCTCACAAAGTTCAGACTGAAATCCAAGCCAATCCCGAGGCTGAGGGAGAGACCAGGCTTTACTGTTGTGGCCACAGCTGTGAGTTCATTGGGTTCAATGCCACTTCTGTCTAAGGCCTCCTGGACAACTCTACAGATGTTTTCTCTGTGTAGGCGTTGGGCCACAGGTGGGATAATTCCACCCGTGCTGTAAGTAAAAAAATCTAATTGAGGATTACTCATCAAATGGACAATAACACAGCATTAATTACATATTTTTTTTATACGGTTTCAAATTTTTGTTTAAAGAAAAAAATAAAAAAATAAATCAAATTGTACATTTTAGGCATATTTCAATCCCTCTTTAGTTTTTTTTTTTAGATTACATACATAGTCATGCATACATTACATACAAAACACATGGATACTAACCTGAAAACAACCTGACATTTTTGGAAAAAACTTTTATAAAAGCAAAAGTATATTGATATTTTTGTCAATTTGTTTTGTAATTTTTGGAAGATATATAAAATTACAAAACAAATTGACAAAAATATACTTTTTCAATATACTTTTGCTTTTATAAAAGTTTTTTCCAATAATGTCAGGTCGTTTTCAGGTTAGTATTCATGTGTTTTGTATGTAATGCATGTATGACTATGTATGTAAATCTAAATGAGAAATCAATGTAATCTAATGAGAAATCAATGTTAAGTGGTCTCTTAATTTATATATGTATAATTTATATAAAACAATTATGTATGTATATGAAGTGAAAAAAAGTAAAGCTGTTATTTTCAGTCAATCACAACTGAAAAACCTAAACTTAAAGTGATATAAAATAGGTTTAAGTTCTAAAATTCCTAAAACTAAAATTGAAAAAAAAATAATTAAATCTTAAAAAATATTTAAAAAACAACAACCAAAAAATAATTAAAATGATGAAAACATTTACCAAAATTACTAAAACTTGAAATAAATATGAAATGTAATGTTGAAATGTAAATATAAAAATAAAAGCCAATTTCAAAAATATGAATAAATACTACAATAGTAAATTGGGGGGAAAAAAAGCTTTTTGAAGCTGTGAAAACATGTGAAGTCAAGTGTTAGTGTATGTCTCAACTGAGGTTATAGTATTAGTGGCTGGCTATACTTACTCCAGGTGTGTCTGTTTCTGAGAATGCAGAGATTCCCCCAAAATGATTCCAGTCTCGTCCAGCACAGCCGCTCCTGTCTCATCGCAGCTCGTCTCAATCCCCAGAACTAATCTAGGGCGCACTGCAGTGAAGGCTCTTATAGACGTGCTGTGCCTGTGCTTCATCCAGCACCGAACAGGTCCATTCAAAACACAAGGAAACATTCTATTAACACTGGACGCTTTAACTGGACAACAATCTGAAAGATCACATACGTTTCAACAATTGTCTAAACTGGTATTTTCTTGTAAATGTTCATTCATGACCCTGTTTGAAACGAGACGTCACATATAAATACGTCCTACTCAACACAAACGAAGTTGGGTTCCGTTAGTTTTTCTTTAAGCTATAAAGTATAAATTCCGTCTAAAAAAATGTCTGTGGTTTATAATAAATAAATGAAAAAAATAAACAAATTTGAGTAAATTATTATTATTAACATACGTTCAAAATAAAGAGCAACACACAGGAACCATTATAGAGTGCTTGTTTCCAGTGGGAAAATAATACAGGTGGGACGAAGACTCACATGGGAGAGATGTTTTACACTGAATTAGATGAATTCTTCATACGTTGGCTGACATGTAATAGTCTGTTGGACTATTTTCAACTATTATTTGATATTTAACGTCCATTGCTTCATTCAAATAAGGTAATGATCTAATAGGTCCACGTGTATGGCTGAATTCAAATTCATACATTTTTGTATTGTTTTTGGGTAGTTGACATATTGCCAGTCGATACAGTTTTATTGTTCTTACTATTTTAATTAATTGATAATAAATTGTAATAAATTATATATATATATATATATATATATATATATATATATATATATATATATATATATATAAAAATAGTATAATTTTAACGCCCATTGCTTCATTTAAATAAGTTAATCTTGCACTTTAACTTTTACTGTCACATTCTGCTTCTACAGAATGCAGTCCATTAAATAAATAGAACAAGATGGAACCACAAGCCAAACGGAGGAAAGAAACGGGCAAATGTGACACCTGGGATGTTCTTCCTGTTCTCTCCGATGAGAAGTCTCGGGACACTGAATTGTTGCCGGCCTACGCAGCACCCATCATCGAGAAAAGAGAAACATCTCGTCTGGTCAAAGAGCTTTCCCTGATCTACCCTCTACCCGGTCTGCAGCACATAAAAAGAGTGAGGGCTTGCAAAGACAAAAGCAGCCCTCATCCTTTAGAGGTCATTGTGTGCTTGGCCAGGGATGTGGCCAAAGGAGTTATGCTTGCTGATCTGCTTCGCTCACAGTCTTTTGACTCCAGTGGTTTAGGGGAACCTTTCCTTGTTGAAATACCCGCCAATCCTCCACTGACCAGACCACAGTTTGAAAAAGCTAGTAAACACTGGCCTACATCATTTCATGAGGACAAACAAGTGACGTTTGCTCTGAGAGGCCAGTTATTCACTGCCGATCAGAAAGCTAAAATGCAAGACTACATGACGGCAGCTGTCCAGGCTGCAAAATCAGGTCGGGAGATAGGAATGGATGCGGTGGGCGCTGTGATTGTTGACCCAGAATCTGAGCGGATTGTTGCAGTAGGTCATGACTGTAAGCATGGAGCTCAGCCGCTCCATCATGCTGTCATGGTCTGTATTGATCTTGTGGCCTGTAGACAAGGAGGAGGCACCTACAATTACGAGAAATATCCAGCCTGTCAATTTAGCAGCTCTGAGTCCGTTAGGAATGGCTGCAATTCGAAAGAAACTGTTCAGCCTTACATCTGCACCGGATATGACCTTTATGTCACTCGAGAGCCCTGTGTGATGTGTGCAATGGCATTGGTCCACTCAAGAATCAACAGAGTGTTTTATGGCGCGTCTTCTGCAGATGGTGCCTTGGGAACCAAGTATAAAATTCATTGCCAAAAAGATTTAAATCATCACTTTGAAGTGTTTAAAGGGGTGATGCTGAATGCATGCAAGGCTTTACACAAAAAGTAATCTTTTTTAAGTTGTTCTTAAGAGACAATATTAAAATTTACCTTTTAATTTTGTTTTGTAACTCCAGCCAAATATTTTTTCTTAATAGGACCATAATAAAAAATTATGGGAATAAAATCGATTTGTTGTCTACTTTTAAATATTGTATTTGTTTTATCAGACCAAGGCATGTCTTAAATATAATTATTTTAATTTTAATTAATAATTTTAGATGTTTTTGTAACTTTTGAACATAAATTATGTGTATATATATATATATATATATATATATATATATATATATATATATATATATATATATATATATATATATATATATATATATATACACACACACATACAGTCAAACCAAAATGTATTCAGACACATTATTCACATTATCACAGTTTATTTGCTATAGTTTAGAAAATGATAATAAAATATTACAAGAGTTAAACTGTGTCAGAACAAATTCATCTCGATAATGTCAGATAACTTTGATAGAAAGGTATGTAATGGATTACAATCAACCGATCAGCTGTTAAATGTAAGTACACAATTAGATAATACCAATTTAGGTCAACCAATTCCCAAGCAATGCTTCATTTTGTTCAGTCTGTGGTGTAAAAAGTCGCATTAGCAATTAAAGAAAAAACACTTAAGCAAAACATGGTCAGGGTATTCAGTTTCTAAATAATTTTGGTCTGAAAATTGTATACATTTTACTGGTAGTCTACTGTATGAAAAATGTTTGGGTATAATGTCACAGTTTACTTTATTTTGCTGTCCTCACTTACATAAATGAACTATAGTGTCCTGCACCCACTAGTAAAAATGATATCTGGTGTCTGAATAATCTTTGGTTTGACTGTATATTAATGTTAAAAAGTTACAAAAAAATCTTTATACATTTTAAAAAAAAAATAAAATTTGAAATAAAATATTAAGCAGTATAATATTTTTCAATTTTGATAAGTACTATTTCTTGAGCATGAAATCAGAATTACATGATTTCTGAAGGATCATGTGACAAGACTGGAGTAATGATACTAAAAATTCAGCTTTGCCATCATAGGAATAAAATACATTTTCAAATATATTGACCTATAAAACAGTTATTTTTGTTTGCAAAGTTTTATTTGTTTGCAGCATGTCATACAACACATACTATGTTCAAACCTTTTCTCAAAACAAAAGGACAAAACAATTGGCACAGTTGAGCCTTCGCAGAAAATGGAAGGATTTAAATAGTTTAATGGGTCTATGTTACAGTTTATCAACGAAAGCAAAGAAACATGACGGTTTGCAGGAGCTTGGTAATGATCCAGAGTTTTACAATCACATACTGAAATGGAATGAAGGGTCAACATGAAACTTTCTGTAATGCAATGCATTTCTGATTTAATAAAACACAGGGAAGAACTTTTTGTTTCAGGAAGCTTTTAAAACATCTTTGAAATAATGTGCAGTGACAAACTATGCAAAATGAGACCAGAAACGTGTATTAAGAAAGTAAGTAAGTTCTATCTTTAATTTCATGTTGACTTTAATGAACGTGAAAGTACTTAAAAGCCCTAAAAACTTTTGTTAATGTTAATAACTTTTTCATAGTCACTTATAAACCCTACGACATTAACCAAACAAAACTATACATAATATTGTGACTGAATAAATATTTTTCAGGAAATCATGCAAACTGAGTTTTTATTTGTCTCCGAAGCAATGATAACATCAACAAAACTCAAGAAATAGCAGAAAGGTTTCATGGCTTTCAAATGATTTTTAAAAACACATGGCATTATTTAAGAATGTATTCAGAAATGTGAAGTGACGCTAAAAGCATTAATCTATCTTAGTGTGTCAGAGTTGTGAGCACATTTTAACAAACAAAAACAAAAAAACTTTAACCATGAAACCTGGGCCAGCCCAGATCCACAAGGATCACAAAACAACTAAAAAAAACACATTAAATATCTTAAGTTATTAATGCTTGTGGAATTGTTCTCCTCCTAACATATCCCTACAACAATTTCTCAAGATATATCAAACAAAGAGACTCACAATTACACAGAATGTACAAAACTGCTAAGTGTACACAACTGCGGTACAAAGTATAAAGGGTTATCTCCTCTCCCACATCAGGCAACAGCTCCGAGTTGGTCTGTGCCCTCTGAACACTGGGCTTTAATACTTGTTTATTCCAAAGATCCTGACTCCATGGAGTTGTGGCAGTTTTGGAATGAGAACACTCAAAAGCGAAGCTGTGTTTATCACAAAATGTGCTGTGTCGTATTTTGTGTAAAAGCTGGCGAGAAAATATCTGCAAAGAAAAGAAAAACAAGTGTTATATTTAAAAATCGGTACAGGCTCTTATATAATACAGATCTTTAAAGTGCTTCTATTATGCTGTTTTAAAGGTTCCTAATTTTGTTTTCAGGGTCTCCTACAATAGGTTTACATGCATCCAAGGTCAAAAACACTTTCATTTTCTAATAATATACATTGCAGTATCACCTCTTTTCTCAGTGTCTGAAACAGTTCTATAAATAATCTGCTCCAAGATCTAAGAGCCCACTCTGCTCTGATTGGCCAGATGGCCCAGTCTGTTGTGATTGGTCTACCGCTTACAGCATGTCAGAAAAGAAACAGCCATTACCATATCTGAATTTCAACTCCAGAGGCTTCCTCAGCACTTGTACAAATCATAGACTTTAAAAAAAATACGGAGTAGTGTCCGTGACGTCACCGTAGGTTTCCGAAGAGCATTTTTGAAGCCTAAAAGCCGGCCTTTGCCATCTTGGCAGCGCGTCACTCCCGGATAACTGAAAATGGGCAAAGAGGCGGGACATGGATGGAGCTGAGGTGCCTGGTTGCTGAAACCACACTCACCTAGCTCTACCATAGTGGCAATACACCTGTCACTCAAGTGGCCATGCCCTTAATTATGCAGAACTTTAAAGCTTAATATAATGTAAACGGATGAGTTATAAAAACATTCACCCCCCCTCGCAGTTGTAATGAAGGACAAAATTAGCTATGTAGACCAAAACCACTTTTTGTACCAGGCTGTAAACATATTTTTTTCTGCTGTCAAGTTGGGCATTTTAACATGGGGGAGATACAGATTTGACTCCCTTTTGGAGCCTGTCTCTAGCAGCCAGTCGATGAATTGTAGTTTAAGTCACTTTCGTGTTGGTTTCAAGAGAGACCGCGGGAGGTTGCCGCTTGGTACAAATAGGGACATGAACCGTAACAATGCCGTCTTTTTAACCATATGAATTCGAGCCCTAGTCCTCATCCTTAGGAAGTGCATGCAGAGTGGATTTGCTTTTGCAGCACAGAAAACAGCGTCTTCTTGACAACACAAACCAAACTCTTCAGGACCTTAGCTACAACTAGTGTTTGAGGGCGGGTCAAAATAAGCATAGATCGTGGACAGCCAATGAAGGCCATAGGCTGGCATTATGCAAATTTGTTACAAACCTATGTAGGTTCATGCAGGAAGTAAGACTGGAATTACTGATGACCCGTTTCAGGCAGTTCAGAATCGGTTCTTTCTTTTGGGAGACAATAACTCCATCTGTAGTGCCATTTGATATTTAAAACTTTGCAGACCTTTAACATTCACAAACTATGTGAAAGATAATATCCGAAAAAGTATAGTTGGAGCACTTTAATGACCAAAATATGTCTATAATATTCACTATAACATTTGATTTTTTTTGTTTCATAAGGGGATATTTAGTTCAAAATGCTTAGCAAAACATTACAACAACTTACAAAATGATTGGTGAGATTGTAAAGAATTTTCTAGATGATGTGAACTGCACGCCGTAGTCCAGCTGTTCCCAGTGTGTGAGAAGTCTTGCCTTGCCCTGGTCTGGAGTTTCAAATGGTGTGCCTTTCACTGCATGCATAAACACATACATACCCTGCGGGAAGACAGAAAGATGATCCAAATGTCATGGACGTCATTCTTAAAGTTTAGAACAATTGGAGGGACCTCTTAATATTAAGCTCAAAGAGGTCCAAAACAGCACTTCATTATTGACCCATTGACTTCCACTGTATGGACAACATTTTTCTCAAAATAGCTTTTTTTTTTTCACAGAACACACAAAGTAATACAGGTTTGGAACAACAAGTGGGTGAGTAAAAGAATACTTTTTGGTAGAACTCTCTCTTTAAAGACCCGGGCTGTGTTTCCCAAAAGCATCATGAGCCAAGTTGATCGTAGAGACCATTGTTGGCAATTGTTTTATGATCTACTTAGGTTTACGATGCTTTTGGGAGACACAGCCCTGGTTTTTCTTTCAAATTAAATAACCCTTGATAAGACACAATTTAACCTCCATTCTACTCTAAGGATGCACATTTTGGTCATTTTGACTAGTCAAGAACATAAAGCGAGTAAGTTCTTTTTTTATATTATTGAGATGCTAATGTAATTTTTATTAATAGTTTGAATTAGTTTTTATTTTTTATATTTTCCCATTCCATTTTAAATTTTAGAAATGTTTTTTTTTTATTTTTTATGTCTATATAGTAATGATTTTTTTATTGCCGTTTTAGCTGACATTTTTTTAATTTAATACTTTAATATTTTATTTTATTTCAGTTAATGTTTATTTTTATTAAATTCTTTTTTTTTAATGGTTTTACTTAACTATAATAACCCTGACTTTAACAGGTCTCAAAACATTGCAAATGAGATTTGAGAGCTCTGATGAAGGTGAAAATCAATGAACAATGACCTAAATTGCAGTCTTTTCCTTGTGAAAACTATCGTATGGCTTCAAAAGACATGGAATATAGACTTTAGATCACCCCTCCCTCCTTTAAACCCGGGACACACCAAGCTGATGTCAAAGAACTAGCAGCGACGAAAGCTGACCGTGTTGTTGCCTCTCGGCCAAAAAGCTGCGCTTGAACACACCAAAAGGACTAAAGGCGACTGTCAACTAGCACTTGCATTCTGTGTCTGCATCTGTCTATATCAGCAGGTATCAATGGTCTATTTTCATCATTCAAAAAGGGAACCTGAAACTAGAAATGCAGACACACAAACTGTAAACAAAGCAGCGCTTGTTTAGCATTTTGAATATCAAATCACACTGATCACCTCATTCCACTCGGCTCATGTTATTATGAAAATATTTGCGCATTCAAATGCTCAGGTATGATGACGTAAAATGATAATGCTTTCAGCAGTTTTGTTATTATTCTCGTGTACTGACTCGCTCACTAAGTTGAACAGCTAATCAGAATTATCTCTCCCACAGACGAAGATTCAACATGCTGAATCGGCCCCAACAAAAAAAAAAAAAACAGACACGCAGAGTCAATGGTGCAGAACACAACAGAAAAACTAAGCCAATCGGCACTCAAATATGGCCACCGTCAACTTGGTGTGTCCTGGGCTTAAGAAAATTTGTCTTCCAATTCAGGACAACTGAAACATTACAGTATCCCTATGAATAGCTTTTCATTTTAATTGTGGAACAAGTTATCATACATCATGTGCCAGAGAGCTTAAACTTGCTCAGTGATGTCATGCTGTTGACCTTGAATCTTTGTGCAAGCGAGTCCTTACATAACAATGCCACACAGACTACTAAGGAAGCATCAATTGTCGAGACTCCAACTGGCCACAGGGCACTGCTGAGAAAATGACAACCCATAGACAAGGGAACAAAACGGATATAACAAAGGATTATTCAACAGAGAACACTTACAAAATTGTGAATAACATTTGTGAGGGTCCACACAACAGGAACACTGAAGAAGGGAATGCTCAACAGTACAATGTGAAGCATTCCTACGCCGAGCGCATATGTCAGCCATATTCCCCGACTGTTCATCACTCGGGTGTTTGGGTTCACTTCACTGTGGGCCACGCCGACGTTCATCTTGCTTTTCTGTCAACAGACCAAAACAAAAACAAAAAAACACAGCAGTGCAAAATGACAAAAGGGAAATTGCAAGTCAAATAATACAATAATACTGCATAGTATAAAAAAAGCTGTGAAAAATAATAAATAAATAAAATAATTTAATAAATAATTTCCAACATTATTTTAACAGATTTTTTATTATATAATTATTATTATTATTTAATCTAATCGTTTAATAAGAATGAAATATGGTCTAAATCTGTCAATTCAAGATACAACTATTCAAATTAATGATCATTTTTGCACTACTACAATCTAGGTGATCGTTTTAAAGCAACTGCTAGTTCTCTCCAGATTTGGGGTGTTGTTAAGCGGTCCGCAATTATTTTATTGTTTGAAAAGTACTAGTTAAGAATAGAAGCCGTCTTACAGTCAGCATGAGGTCTCGTCTATATGCCAACAAAGCATGTTCACACACTTACAATGGGGTGATTCTTCATAGTACTTTGCCCTAATGCATTACTGTTCATGCCGTCTACACTTATTCAAATAATTCGCAACAGTTCGGTTCTTCTTTGAAAGAGCAAATAAGGTAGAAGTGACATTTCATGGCATGTTTGGTTTATCCGTCACAGTAAACAGTTTAGGCAGCTGTTCGAAAGCCAAAGTTCAATTTTGCCTAATGTTGCCTGTATAGTGTATTTGTTTCAGTGTTTCTCTTATCTCAAGATTTCTCACTAAAATCCTTTCACTCATCCTGGTTTCTACTCAGCAAGTCACTTGTGTTTGTATATATGTTTCAATTAAAGAAACAAAATGGCAATTTTTCACTCTTATTATTATTCTCAAACAAATAAATGCCATAAAAGCAAAACAGTCTGAGGTCAAAGACTGAAGTCCAGCTACTCTTGATCATGTAAACATCTGTCAATAACCACTCAAATGAACCTTCCCTAAATATGAATAACTCTTTGATTGTGTAAGAATATGTAATATGTTAATATCCATTGAGACAACAACACAGTTGAGAAGAAGTGACATTGCTCATAAACAGCTTCATGCAAACAGAAGACAATTTGTATTTATTTAAAAATTCCTAAATATTAGATATAGATTAATGTTGGTTTTCCCAATAGCAGCTACAGTAAACAAGTCCATGACACAGATAGTTAGCAGCACAGCTACATGACAAAACAATGTCTTATTCCTGCATATCTCACTGTCTTCTCTCCTTTAACCACTTAATTAACACTCTTTAAATGCGCTTATCCTCCTGTCTGTGTTATGATAGTAAGGTTGAGGTTTGCGCATGAGCAATGCTCTTTATTTAGCATCAACTGCTTTCATAACAAACACCAGTTGCTTTTGTTTTACTCTACTTCAATTAAACAGCTCAAACATCAATAAAAGCTATTAATTCGTCCCATTATCGCCCAATTTTTGCATTTTTGGTTTCAAAGCAGCGACTCCAATGACTTGGTTTCATAAGATAGATGAGTAACGGTACCTTACGTGCGTTCGGGTGAAGCAGGCTGGAGCGCTGCCGGCCTCCGCTGCGCGCACTGTGGGCTGACTCACCGCACACACACCACTAGCACACAGGCTAACGTGATTAACACAGCAAATCTCGCGAGATTTACGCCCCACGCCCACTGAAGGCGTGATGTTTACAATTTACGGAGGGGATTATGATTATTGCATTAAAAAACATTGGTTTACTATAAGTCAGTCGTTTAATAATGTAGTATATTTGTTTGACCATTTCCAAATACAAAATACAAATAACCTGGACATCTGTTATTTAAAAGGCTAATAACAGAGATTTTTATGCTTTTTAAAGGTAGTAACCATTCCAACGCTATTTCTATCGCCACAATTACTTACTGTAATAGTTTATTTTATCTCTTAACATATTTTAAAGTCTCAATTGCCGCTCGTTTTCCATCATTATAATAGATCATTATTTTTGGTTACTATACAAGTGATGATTTTTATGGTGATAAATGCATATAATTCTGAATGTATTATGATTTCTTTATAAATTCTACATCTGAAAACGCACCAATTGTAAGCCTCTCTTCGTAGATTTATAAAGACAGAATATCAAAATATGGCAACACAAATAACTCTAGCCATGACATTTATTCATAAGCAATATAAATATATAAAACATAAGACAAATAGACAACAGCCAATCAATGCAGAGAATAACAATGACGTCATTTAGGCGCCAGTTAAGCCATATCCGAGACTCACTGGAGCGACTTGAAAACATGTGATATACACTTGTGTTATGAATTTATTGGATATCTTTTAACGGATTATTTCATTTTACGCAAAGTAAGTTAGAATATATTCGGCCTTTTAATAGTTTAACGTATCATAATGTTATTAATGTCACTGTTGATGTGATATATGTCATTTTATAATGCATGCCATCCAAAGCAGTTTTTGTCTGACTTACTGTAACTTCAACAGGTTTATGACCATTGTTGTCACCTTCTTAGGCAGCACAAAATGAAGGCGCTTCCACCTGAGACTGTGCGTCTGTTGTGCAGCTCTCAGGTTATAACATCTGTCCTGAATGTCGTCAAGGAACTGACTGAAAATTCACTTGATGCTGGTTCTTCAAGCCTTGAAGTTAAACTGGTAAATTCACGTTGAATCAACTAACATACTGACCAATTAGTTAGCATATAGGTAGTGTTATAGTCAAGTCGAGACCAAGACCGTGTGCTGAGACCAAGACAAGACCAACACTCCTCAAATTCATCTAAAAGATCCGTATCTACTGTCTGAGAAATGTCTTATTATGTAATCGAATAATAAGACACCATAGAGCTGTTACTAATCAAATCACTAACAATAAAATTCATCTTTGTGTTGCAGAGGTTGAACAGAAGTTGCATCTGAATTGGTACAATTACGCCTGCATAAATAATGTTCAGATTAATTTAACATTAAAACATTAACATTATTTAACAGTCACGGAATAATTTATTCAACTGACTTGTTCAAAGCAGCTGATTCATTTAATAATTCATAAAATTGTGTCTAAAATTTGTCACTTAATATTAACTTCTGGTTTATTGAACGTTTGTAAAAAAAGCAATATCATATTTGTGCTCATATTAATGAAAACAGCTCTCTTGCTCTTGTAATATTGCTTAATTATATCCTATGTTTAAAAAAAAAAAAGATCTCATACAAGTAAGTTTTTGCAATCATATCTTGAATGTTGTGGGTATTTATATTAATTTTGACAGTCCTGCATTGATTTTGAATCTGGCAGCACAGTAACAAAGTAAATCACATTACAAAGAAGTTATTGATTGCAGTTTAAGCAGTAAGTTTTACATCAAATCAAATTAATGATGTTAACAAATGAATCAGACAACGTACTGGCAATTTAGTGAAATCCTCACAGTTGTGGTCTTGATCGGTCTTGAGATAAAATCCCAAGTCCTCTTAGTCTGAGACCAAGACAAGACCAAGTACAAATGCGGTCGAGACCAAGACAAGACCAAGACCTTTAAAAAATGACCAAGACCAGTCTTGAGTACTAAAACACTACATATACTGTAGGTGTGGAGCAACTAACATGGAAACATGCAGCATCTTTACCTAATACCTCTCTTTATAATTCAGAGTGTGACCTGAATTGGGGTACAAATTGGGCACTATTTTAGCTCTGGTGGTAACAGATACAGGAACATTTGCTTTAAGGTGCATTAAAGGTGGAGTGTGTGAATTTTAGCGGCATCTAGTGGTGAGGTTGTGAATTGCAATCACCTAACGTTCACCCCTCCCTTTCGAAACTCATAGAAAAGCTACGGGGGCTGACACAGGACAGAAATGTCATCGTCGGAGAGAGCAGAGAGTGACTAGCGCTCTGCAGAGAAGTTTGTCCGTTTAGGGCTACTGTAGAAACATGAGACAGCGCAAAATGGTGACTTCACTGTAAGGGGACCCGCGGTGTATGTAGATAGAAATGGCTCATTCTAAGGTAATAAAAACATAACGGTACATTATGTAAGGTCTTTATACTCCACTGAAAACAGTTATGTATATCATATTGCATTTCTGTCAATAGATCCTCATAAATACTACACACTGCACCTTTAAAGCATCGGCATGACCTTTCCCTCAAAACGTATTAGAACACTTATTTTAAATGCATTCTTGTAATTAAATGAGAAAACAAAATATCAAAACAGGCATTTCTCTTAAAGAAATCAAATTTTTCAAAACATTTCACAGAATTAAGTACTGTATGACACCCGTTGAGGTGATCTGACCTTTTTTATATATCCATTTAAAAATCACATTTGGACCTGTTGTTTAAAGTAAAGTGAGAAAAATCATGCTGAAATAAGCTCTAGCATCATTAGTTTGCAGATGCAACTTAGTGATGTTTTGTTTCTTGTGCAATGACTTTCATACATTTCTAAGTGGCCAAATATTTTTTGTGGGCACTGTTAAAAGCTATGCAATCTGTTAATGTTCCCTTGTGATCAGGATAATTATGGATTGGATCGCATTGAAGTCAGAGACAATGGTTCTGGAATCAAAGCTACTGATGTTACTGTGATGGCTGTAAAACACTACACGTCTAAAATCTCCTGCCACGAAGACCTGGAGCACCTAGAGTCTTACGGCTTCCGAGGAGAAGCTCTGGCATCTATATGTGCCATCTCAGAGGTTACATCTCGCTTGTTTTAGATAGAGATGCACTGATATTAAAACTGACAGATAATATAAAGAAATGATGTTGTATTATGGCTGATATTAAAATTCTCTACCATTATGGCTGAAATAGATTTTTTTTTAATACAAATATTAAAAATAAGATCAATATTTTTTTAATTTTACAAGTGAATTTTGGCATCACAACATTATAATGTACTATAAACATTTTTTTTTTAGATCTGTTAATTTAAGTATATTTAAATTTCAATTAAATTAATAGTGTTATTAAAGATGAATGTGTGCTCTCTAGATAATGGAAAAAATACAAATGCATGTGCATAATTATTAAATATCCAATCAGCTGGAATTCAATCGTTTGACACTGATATAAATAAAAATGGTAATATTGGCAGATATTATATTATTATATGGTACAGAAATATTGTGCATCTCCAATGAGCCCATGAGAGTCATTTTAATAAGTGAATTACAAATGTTGAACGGGCTTCCTCTGTAATTGACCTTTCCTTCACCTGCCAGGTTGTCATCACTACCAAAACCGCAGATGATGATTTTAGCTCTCAATATTCAGTCGATCACAACGGACAGATCGTCTCTCAAAAGCCGTCACATCTTGGCGAGGGTAGGCGTCTGTTAATTCATTTTTTTTATACTCTTGATTTATGGGAACAGACTGCTTCTAACATACCTTTTCCCTCAGGCACCACTGTGTGTGCATCAAATCTGTTCAAGAACCTTCCTGTCAGACGGCAGTATTATTCCAACACTAAGAAATGCAAAGAGGAACTGAAGAGGGTCCAGAACTTACTCATGGCCTATGCTGTTATCAAGCCTGAGTTAAGGATCACGTTGAGCCACAACAAGGTATTGTACTGCTGCCATATGGTTTTGGCTGTACAGCTACAATATATTTGTGAGGGCCTATTATGCTTTTTTACATTTTCAGCTTGCTTTAGTGTGTAATGTTGCTGTTTGAGTATGAAAAAGGTCTGCAAAGTTACAAAACACAAAGTCCAGTCAAGGGAGTTATTCTCTATATTAGTCACTCTTTCTGAACTCCCTGAAACATCTTGATTGTAGTCTTGATTTTTCTCCCGATAATGTACACCTAATAATATTCCAAGGTGTCACTGTGGCCTAAAAGCTTCAGCACCGCCAGAGCTCAATTGCTATGTCTGAGGTAAAACGCCCCACTCAGTGGCATACAGACAAAGAAATAAATGCATCTGAAAATAAATAAATGTGGACATAAAGACATAAATAAATGTGTATATATAAATAAATGAAAAAATAAATGTGGAAAAAATACAATTAAATATAAATAGGGAAATAAAAGTATAAATCCTAATTTATTTTTGTTTTTGTTTTTTAAATTTCTTCTTATATTTATTTATTTATTTTGTCAGCTTATGAATTCCATAATGTATATGCAAAAAAAAGACAATCACATTAGTTGTTTGTTGAAACCCGGTTAACCAATCACACCACACTGGTCCACACTGGAGAGCACATTGTGCTTTTCGGAAGGAGGGGCTTCATAGAGACAGGAATGATGCTGCCTTCACTTGCTATCGAAAATTTCCTACTTGCCACTTCTGTAGTCATGATTACAAGCTCATCGCATCCAAATTTTGACTTGAGAGGTCGTTCATGTCCAATTATTTTTTAACTAGGAAAGTAGTATTTACAATAATTCTGATAGCACGTGAAGAGAGTTAATAATAAATTTTTTGGTTTTTTTAACATTCAAGCATAAAAAAACCTATTCTAGTAGACCCCAAAAACAAAATCAAGACTGAGTCTCAATCAGCTCCCTAGGTCGTGAATCAGTATATCGTGTACACAAATTTGGGCAGGGTAAGAATCCTGGCATTGGGACAATGATAGCTCTATTTCCGGCGACATGGCAATGTCCTCAATGTACAATGTCAATACTGGCGAACAACAACAGCACAGATTCTTTCTGACCTTAATTGTTTGTTCACACATTATGATAAATTCTTTGATTGTTACATGTCCCTGCAACATTTCGGCCATAAATGTTAGCTACATTATGTTCTTTATATGTCTTGTGATCTATGTTTGTGTCAATATATAATCAAATAATGGTTTGTTTTTTAGAAGACATCTAGTGCGTCATTATGTGTGGTGAGTTGGTTCACGAGATTTATGTTTCACTCATCAGAACTTCCGTTAAGGGAACATAGTGAGCATTGATGCTCCCTGGTTTTCACGGTGCATTGTGGGACTTTTTAGGGAGTGAACGTTTCAGTAAACTGGAATGATTTTGCTATTGAGACAGCCCTTAAAATGTCCGACTGCCTGATCAGTGCCCTGACTACTGAACTAAGGAGCTGATTAAGACGCACCCTTTGTAAAGGGCATAATAGATCCCCTTTAAGAATAGTGGTCAACCGATATGTCTGAGAACACATTAAAAATCGGTAAATAAACTGAATATTTTTAAACAGAGCATTCTCAAATAATGCTGGATAACATGGACTTTACTGACCGCACAATTGTCTTCTAGTACGAGTTGTTATATACAGACATAAACTACCGTTTAAAAAGTTAGGGGTCCGTAAAATGTTTTGAAAGAAATCTCACTAAGACTGCATTTATTAGATCATAAATACAGTTAAATTGTAATAATTTTTCACAATATTACTGTTTTTAAAGAAGTTTTTCTATTCAAAGCTGAATTATCAGCATCATTACTCCAGTCTTCAGTGTCACATGATCCTCCAGAAATCATTCTAATATGCTGATTTGGTGGTCAATAAACGTTTCTTATTATTATCAATGTTGAAAACTGCTGTGCTACTTAATATTTTTGTTGAAACGTGATACATTTTTTCAGGATTCAAAAGAACAGCATTTTGATATTGACAGCATATTGACATAGGAATCTTATAATTATAAATGTTTTTACTGTCACTCTTGATCTGTTTAATAATTCTTAATTTCTAGCTGGCCCCAAACTTTTAAACGGTAGTGTATATTTGACCACAAGGTGGCCTCACACATCAACAAATACTGCTGTATTACTCTCTAGGGTTTTACCCACATTCAGTGACATTTAACCATCACACGGCATGATATCAGTTGTGCTAATAGTGTTCTGCTAACGTTAATTAGAACTTATGTAACTTGTTTATTGCTTTGGTTTTTCACTACTGTTTTGACTCTGCTCCCTCTTAGCAGCTACAATCTTATGTTTTAAATCCTCATATTAATCAGCAAAGATAAGGCATTTTAGCATGACATTCTAGTAAATAGGTGTATAGTTATAATATAATAGTATTTATTTCATTGTTTCTATGCTCATATTTAAATAATGAAGTTGCCCCTTCATTCGATAACCCATGCATGTTATGGTGACAGCCTGGACATTTCTAGCATTTAGACCAGTTTTGAGTGTCATCAATTAGAATAAGCAGGAAAGTGGACATTTCATCTGCTTCTTGTCCAAAATTAGCAATGCAACCACAGGATGAACCACTAAGCCTTCGAATCTCACACTGCCACATGATCCTAAAGTAACAAGCTAAGTGGTATAAGTTCTCCAGAGTGTTTTCGCGAGTCCACTAACAGCCTGGCCTCATGAGAGCGTACGTATCTGGCCTTGCTCTGCGAGACCTCACGTACCTTTCATTAGATTCATATCATTCAGGTTGTAGATCATCGGGGGAGGGCCATACACTCATTTCATGCCATCAGCACTTCCAGGCATATCTCGTATCACAAACTTTGCACTTCGCCCTGCATTGGGTTTCATGACTTCTCAAAAAGCTGTTTACTAGTCTGATCTCTTTACAGTCACCAAATTGTATATTTCGTAGCAGAGATGTGTGCTGCGGACCGCATGCTTTCAGAAATCAACACCTTGGATATATATACTTGCATGTGGAAGTGCCAACGACAGGCAAGCGCACGGGTGTGAAAATATATGCGTAACTGCGCTCCGCACGTTGAAATGACATTTGTGCAAGTAGCATGTTTGCTTGATGCTGCCAA
Organism: Rhinogobio ventralis; assembly: GCA_039654625.1. Lineage (NCBI taxonomy): Eukaryota > Metazoa > Chordata > Actinopteri > Cypriniformes > Gobionidae > Rhinogobio > Rhinogobio ventralis. The sequence goes on from CM077197.1 coordinate 10,572,622, forward strand.
GTCTTCATAACATAAAGCGTCTTTTAATGAAAAGTAGTCGGTTTAAGATTTATCCGTGTGGTTGCCTGCAGTGCTCCCTGTGCAGTTGATTTTGTAATATCCAAACATTCCCCAAAGTATAATTGTTTATTGTGAAGACTTGATTGGTGGCTAATGGCTGTTTGCGAGCCTGCAATCCCACAGGTGTTCTTATTTTAGGATGACCGAAAAATAACTTGACCCGTTTTACTGTGTTGCTACAGGCTGTGGTCTGGCAGAAATCCAGGGTGTCGGATCACCGAACTGCCCTCATGGCTGTGCTCGGAGCGGCCTCCGTAGCCAACATGCTCCCCATCCAGCATCACCAGGAGCAACCAGAGGTCAGTGAAGCGCTGAGAAAACACGGACATTTATCATTTCCAGCGTGAGCAGTAGGGTTCCACAGATGCACCAGCTCTGCAGCCGCCGTGACGGTTTGCGATAGGAAACTGTTTTTCATAAAAAAAAAGGAATGTCCTTCAAGGTTCAAACAATCAGGGTTCATTTGAATTGCATGTGCAAAGTTATTGTGTCTTTCTCTGAGCTTGACTTTAAACGTCCCTGCACTTCTGTCAGGTTGCTAAACCCAAAGACTCGTGTAACAACTTAATTCCGAACGGCTTTCCTCTCCCTGGAGAGCTGTTTCTCTTTTTCCTGGTTGTGCATTCCGCAGCGATGACTTTTTGCATGAATGACTCAGCATTCTCACCCAGGTTATACCTTCCATAAAGCCTTTTAATTTTTCAGGGTAGGATTCAAATTTCTAGTTAATGTTTGGTCTGTATACATATAAATACGGTGGCCCCAAAGAGTATCAGGACACTTTTGCAAATATCACGCATAAAAATGTTTGAATGTCATTGCATCGATGTCAAAATATCAAACCAAAATTATTTACTTGAAGTATATTTTGTACTGTTTGATATTTTGTAATCTAATGCAACTACTTTTAGTAGTGTTCAAATATTATTTATGGTAATACTTTACAATTAGGTAACATTAGTTAATACATTCACTTACATAAACTAACAATGATCAATACATTTGTTACAGTATTTATTAATCTTTGTTAACGTTAGTTAATGCAAATACAACTTTGTTAGTTCATATTAGCTCAGGCCCATTTAATAATATTAACATATACTTTTGATTGCAGTATTGTATTAGTAAATGTTTAAATTACCATGTATACTTTAGAAGTAACTAATCAAGTCAACTAATGTTAAAAAATTCTTCACTTTGAGAAATAAATCTAATGTTACATATTTTTTTCACCCAGCAATCTTTTTTGCTTAGTGTATTTGTGCTGTTATTTCTTTAAAATAAATGTCTCTTTGGTTTGATATTTTGTTTTCTAATGCAACGATTTTCATACATTTTCAGTTTGATTTAAGTGTCTAAATACTTTTGGGGGCCACTATAAATTTTGAGAGCTAAAATTGTGTTATTTTAATCATAAAGGCTGTAGAATTACACATCCTGAAAGGCTATGTGTCTTTGCAAGACCATATGCTGTCATGCGCTGTTTACCTCGCAGCGGTCAGTGATGGATCACGTTACAGTGTCAGCAGTGAACCTATGGACCGAATGCGGCAAACTTTGCGACAAATGCAGCAGTGAATTAAAGGAGCCTTCAGGGACTGCAATGTACGTGGTGAAAGGGCCTCAGAGGGACATAACCTGCCTGTGTTGGCCAGAGGCCACAATCCCACTGCTCTGGCATGGATTTAATACATTGCTACAAATGCAACGAGCAAGCACTTGTTCAAGCAATAAGATGTGGGATGTGTAGTATTATGCATTGTAAAAAGTGTGAGCTTGATTTAGTCCAGTTTAGTCACAAAGATACATGTTTGCTGCAGCAGTGGAGAGTCTGTGCTGCAGGTGTAACCTGCCTACTGCCTGCAGTGCTTCTCAACACTAATCCTGCTTGACTAATCTTGAACATTTCTGGGTCGTTCCTATTAATATTTGCAAGTACATTCCCATCATTAATGTATTGGATTATCATATACATTGGAGTGCATAGCGCCTAGGAACATAGCAAATGTTATATTAATATTTTATAACATTTTGTAATGTTTTGTAATATTATTATTACATTATTGTAATCAGTTTCCTATTTTGTTTAAAATGTCATTAATATATACAAATTCCATCATTAATATTTTGGATAGAATATTTTAAACATGGAAATCATATTATTTAGTTTTCATTTTTCACAATAATAATTTAGCTACTAGCAGATGTTGTCATTTTTGACATGTCCTTGGGTGCTATACCTCTAACATTTGTTTTATTCAAATAATTTCCTGATATTTCCAGGAAGTTTTCGTCCCATTTTTAGGTTTTTAAATCAAAATTATTCCAAGCAAAACATTTGTTTTCTTATTTATAATATTTTACTAAAATTGGTAATACATTTTTTTTGTTTGTTTTGTTTTGTTTTTTTACTCCATTTAATTTTTCGTTATGTAACATCCCATAACTATTGCAACTAACAAAAGCCAGTTCCTTGACATTTTCCTCCAGGAACTGCATCATTTTTGGTAAGCAATGTACTGCACACAAACATCAGTAAGTGTTAGCAGAGGGTGTAATGAAATCTGTGATGTTTTGTGGTATTAGTTGGTTTGTTACACCAAAGCTTGTTCACACCAAGAACAATAACTATAACTATATAGTTATAAAAATTCTTCTAAATATAAAAGAATAGCAGAGTCCATACCATAACTATAATGATAAAGGCACAGGGAAAGGATATCGTTGGAATCACTTTCAGAAAGATTTTTTCCAGCTGATGAACAATATAAACATTGACACCCAATTAGAATCCATCCTGCTTTAAAGGCCTCAAGCATTTAAAGCGGTAGATGACAAACCTGTAGTGTGTGCTTAAACAGAACAATATCGTTAGTTGGTGTGGACACTAATATAGTTATCGTTATGTTATCTTTATAGTTATGGTTCTTGGTGTGAATGGGTCATAAAACATCCCATCCTGTTGGATAAAATTACAAAAATATGTATGATGATTAATATTAAAATATGTTATTATTTTAACAAGTGAGAATAAAAATGAAAATTAACTTACATTAACCATCATGTAAGCTAACTCTCAATCCCTTACTGAACTTTAGCTCTTTATTTTCATCCGGCTAGGATTCCTCTTTATTTGCTCTTTGTAAGTATTAAAGTAAAATGTTGACGTTGGTGTGCCTGATCTTGACCAGGGGCCTGTTCTTCGTACATGGATTACTCCATTATCTGGATTTTACTGTTAACGATTAGACATGATCCAGGATTGTTTGGTTCTTCGAAGCTCATCCCGGAGTTGCCATCATAGCAACAGGTCTGTAAGCTCAAACCTGCTTGGGGGCAGTTTATTACATGTAAACAGGATTAGACTGAATCTTTTTAAGCGGAGGTGATACTTACAGTCTGTCCCAGCCACTGCTACTTTCTTACAAGAGTACCCATATTGAACCGGGAACAATAATAATTAAAATAATAATAATTATTTGAAAATGAATTTGAAAATAATATTATGTTAAACTGACACAGACATTTTTACTCATTAAGAGAATTATTCTTGAGGGAATAATTACCTAATCATTTTATTGGAGTCTTACACACATGCTGCCGTACATTAATTTGAACGGTGACAGCTGTTATGGGAGTTGCTAGATGCAGTGCAGGAGAGGCAGATAACTTAGTAAAAAGTTCTGTCAAACTTTAATGCTGTCAGTGTCACGTAAAACAAATCTGATTCACAGGTAAAATTAAATGAATAGCTAATTACAACATTGAAATAAAAATGTAAAGCCTGTACAAATACTAGAAATCATGAAATAATTGGGAATTATGTAGCAAACAGTACATTTCATTTATCTATTATAACTTTTATGTCATTTTGGTCGCTTGGCTGTTTCCTTATAAAGGTCCAGAAATTTGTCAAGTTTTTCGGCAGGTGTGTGATGGGATGTCATTACATTGCTGTCTTGCTGCCAGCCAATCGCTGCATTGCTGATCGTGGTTTCGAGTATCGATACGTCTGCCCTTTCCAATGAACACAAGAATGCGCAGTAATCTCAGACAACTTAATCCAGATATTTTAATCAAATCTGCAAATTCGTTTGAAGAACCAAATTAGCCAGAGATCAGTAATCGCGATTAAAAGATCTGGCATCTGTCAAATCATCTCAGATGTATTAAGCGAGGTACAAAGAATGGACCCTAGGGCTTATTTCTGAAAGTAATTTATATAAATACATAAAACAAGCATATTCCTTTAAAAGTTGTAAGTTACAGACACTACATAACAGAAATGACCCTATCTTCAAATTAACCATTTGACCTTTTATATCTTCGTCAGCAATAACACTCTCTTATCTCCCCTTCTTTCAGCTAAAGGCTCTCCTATCGCTGAATCTGCCTCTCGTTCTATAATTATCTCCCTGTTACGCAGAACAGTATAGGTCATACAGTACATGCATGACATGGTGATTCTAATTCAGGCATTTGGCCTGATCTCATCACTGCCCTGTTGGAAAGGATGCTATTGTTGGTGCACACATGGTGTCCTACTTTGATGTGTGGCTGATGAAGAATGCACAACGCTAGCATTGTCTAAATTTGCTGGCTCATTTACGTGTGATTTATTCATGCTAAGTGTCCTCTTACAGAATACGTATTTAGTGGAGCACTGTGGTTTGTATAGAGTCCCTGCTTGCATTTTGCGTTCGTGTAGGAATAATTCTTTGTAGGCACACTTCAGTATTTGGCTCGGGCTGATTTTGGCAGCTCTATCCTCTCCTGCTGAACATATAACAGAACACATTGCATATACAGCTACGCTCAAGGATGGTTTCGCTGAGTCTTGCCAATGTTCTGTAAAGCCATGTGCCAGATGAGAATGCATCTTTGCTCACTGTTTGTTAGCTGTAAGTCATCCTAGCATTCTAGGAATTGGTGGGTTTTACCAGGAGTTAATTTATGGCCTTGAGAGCAGGATCTGTTGGAGTAATCAGTCATTGGCTGCACACTCATCAGATCAAGCCCCATGCCAAGACTATTGCTAACCATTCACCCCACCCCTCACAAATTTGACACGTCAAGCCATTTGCAGATTGTAGTGGTGCATTCAATTTTTCATAAACCTCAGTGGTAAACAATGTCATGCATTTGACATTTTACTTGTCATAAGCTTGCATAATCTCAAAACTTATTCAGTAATTGTGAGAAAGGGCACAATTTTTGTGTTTTATTTAGCTTAAATGTGCAATCAGTCATTTTTCTTTTTTGCTGGGCAAAAGCGGCATGGGAGCAACATGCAACAGCAGTTATTTTTAAATGTTAACAAATGAATCACATCTTTTCAAGTTCTAATGTTAGGTTATTAGAATGATTTCTGAAGGATCATGTGACACTGAAGACTGGAGTAATTACTGCAGAAAATTCAGCTTTGCATCACAGGAATAAATTTAATTTAAAATGTATTAAAGTAACATTTTATAGTATTGCTGTTTTTATTGCATTTTTGATCAAATAAATGCAGCCTTGGTGAGCATAAGAGAAAATCTTTTAAAAACATTTATTACCGACCCCAAACTTTGAAGTTAAATAGATGGATCACCCAAAAAAAAGTGATTTGCTCACCCTCATGTTGTTCCAAACCCATAAGACCTCTAAGGTAACTAAAACTTCCAAAGAAGATCCAAAAAAAGTTCATAAAGGCATCATAAAATTAATCCATATTATTTAAGTGGTTTGATCCAAGTCTTGCTGGATATTTAATAAGACTTAATGAGTTAAAACAATGAATATTTGGCTGGTCATGTGATCTCAAAATGGAAGATGAGACGAGGCCCCATAAGGCCATCCACTTCAATCTTGTAGACTAGGTTTCACAATATTGTAGAGACTGGAATATCCAATCCAATATTTTTGCATGATCTGTTATACACAATTGCAATCAAAAGTCCTTTTGACCAGTTTTCTCAAAGTGCTGGAATGGTTACAGGTTTTCTGAGTAAGAGTGGAACATGAAGCAAGTTTGCAGTTGACTGTTTTTGTGCTGTGGCCGAGATCCTTCTGCAGTGGAAGAGTCCAGAATAATAACCCCCAATCAGTGCACAAAACAGAAAGGACTGGGCCACCTACACCACAGTAATTGACAAATGTGGCAAAGTATACAGAACATAAGTGTTGATTGTGAAAGTCACAATACCCCTGATTATCAAGTTTGTCAGAGACTCCAATTAAAATGTCCTCTTGCCAGCCAACTGCTGTGCTTGTTAATTCCAAATGGTGAGCTCAAGCATCACAATCTAGCCCTAGATCACTGATTAATTTGGAGCCGTTTGTCATCCCGCCACTTCGCCGGTTCTGCCTTGAGCCAACAGAAACATTGCACATTTTAGCAACTTGGCCACTCCATAGTTTGGAGATGACAAATGGGTTCTGATAGTACAGTGAAGTCTTAATTGGTTACTGCAAAGCGGGCTAAAGGCCAGCAGTGTGTCATTTTGTTTGTTTTGGAAAAAGCTCATAGAAGCCTCAATTTACCCTGACAATTAATGAGTATGGTTTGTGGCAGAGAGGGAAATTAAAGAATAGCTACAGATTTAACATGGAGGAAGATTATTACTCAGTAGCTTCTTAAATACACATTTCAAACCTGGAAATAAATGTGGATATATGACTCTTTTGTTATGTTCATGGCTTAAACTGATAATCACAGAAGTCTTATTGTTTGCACAGATCGGCATTGATGGATTCCTTCCCAAACCGGGCTCAGATTTAAATTCCACCAGCTCCTATACACCTGATAAAACATTCATCTTTGTAAATTGTCGACCTGTGCATCAGAAAGAAATACTTAAGGTAAAGGAACTGCCACATACCATAAATACCAATTTACCTACATTTATTTACTGTGTGTGTGTGTAAATATACACCGATCAGGCATAACATTATGACCACTGACACGTGAAGTGAATAACACTGATTATCTTTTTATCACTGCACCTGTTAGTGAGTGGGATGTATTAGGCAGCAAGTGAACATTCTGTCCTCAAAGTTGATGTGTTAGAAGCAGGAAAAATGGGCAAGCGTAAGGATTTCAGCAAGTTTGACACGGGCCAAATTGCGATGGCTAGATGACTGGGTCAGAGCATCTCCAAAACTGCAGTTCTTGTGGGGTGTTCCCGGTCTGCAGTGGTCAGTATTTATCAAAAATGGTCCAAGGAAGGAACATTGGTGAACCGGCGCCAGGGTCATGGGTGGCCAAGACTCATTGATGCACGTGGGGAGCGAAGGCTAGCCCATGTGGTCCGATCAAACAGACAAGCTACTGTAGCTCAAATTGCTCAAGAAGTTAATGCTGGTTCTGATAGAAAGGTGTCAGAATACACAGTGCATCGCAGTTTGTTGCGTATGGGGCTGAATAGCCGCAGACCAGTCAGGGTGCCCATGCTGACCCCTGTCCACCGCCGAAAGTGCCAACAGTGGGCATGTGAGCATCAGAACTGGAGCACAGAGCACTGGAAGAAGGTGGCCTGGTCTAATGAAACACGTTTTCTTTTACATCACATGGATGGCCGGGTGCGTGTGTGTCGCTTACCTGGGGAAAACACATGGCACCAGGATGCACTATGGGAAGAAGGCAAGCCAGCGGAGGCAGTGTGATGCTTTGGGTAATGTTCTGCTGGGAAACCTTGGGGCCTGCCATCCATGTGGATGTTACTTTGACACGTACCACCTACCTAAGCATTGTTGCAGACCATGTACACCCTTTCATGGAAACAGTATTTCCCTGGTGGCTGTGGCCTCTTTTCAGCAGGATAATGGGCCCTGCCACAAAGCAAAAATGGTTCAGGAATGATTTGAGGAACACAAGGTGTTGACTTGGCCTCCAAATTCCCCAGATCTCAATCCAGTCGAGCATCTGTGGTATGTACTGAACAAACAAGTCCGATCCATGGAGGCCCCACCTCGCATCTTACAGGACTTAAAGGATCTGCTGCTAACATCTTTGTGTCAGATACCACAGCGCACCTTCATGGGTCTAGTGGAGTCCATGCCTTGACGGGTCAGGGCTGTAGGGAGACCAACACGATATTATGGTCATAATGTTATGTCTGATCAGTGTATATATGCGTGTTGAAATTTTTATATGAATGGTCAGTTAAATGTTTATGTAAAATGAAATGTCCTTGCATAACTGTAAAATTTGGATATTAGCCTCAGTTTAGACAGAATTTTCATTTTTTGGGTAAACTATCATTATACTGTCCACATCAATCACTTAAATTAATGTGGTAAATAAATTAACCATAAATTAATTTATTAACCTGTGAGTGATACTGTACAATAAGTATGGGGTAATAATGAGTTAAAACATTTAAAGAGGGACTGAAAGGGTCATATTTAGGTACCAGAATCTCATAGCATGTTTTCACTCTCAAATGAGTTTTGTCATTATTTTATCATTAGAATATTCAATAATTTATGTGTTATATACAGTTGCAATCAAAAGCGCTTTCTATCAGTTTTCTCAAAGTGCTGGAATGGTTACAGGTTTTCCAAGTAATACATTTCTCTGTTTAATACATTTTACCATGTTTAAATTTTCCTATACAATTTGTGCAAAAAAAGATGATACAATCCATTTTTATCTATGCCTAGTTATGTTATTATTAGATGATTCTTAGTAACGATCAATGTGTAAAATTTACGAACAGGTTAGAAGTAAAGTTGTAAACTTACAGCGACACTTGTATCCTCAAAATCTTCTTGTGAATGCACATTTTACCCTGCAGCTTATCAAGCAATACTACACCAGTGCTCAATCGAATAATGAATCTGCAAGCCGCCGATATCCCTTTTTAATGATGAACATCACTATACCCGCCTCGACGGTAGACGTTAACCTGACACCTGATAAAACCGAAGTGATGCTACAGAATAAGGTACACAAATTTAGACTGTCTTACCTATATTTATACTTAAAGTAAAACACTGTTCCTATCATGCTAATTGAACTTTCATTAACACTTTTCTCCAGGAAGAAGTGCTGTTGGCGGTGGAGACTATGTTAATCTCCTTGTATGGGTACTCCACTGGCGATGATAATCTCAAAACAGGAGGAAATCGGCCCAGTGCTAGTTCTTTGGATGTACCTGAACACACTAATGTAGTTGTACCTACACCTACCACAGATGTTAGTTTGAACGACCCAGAATTGCTTGAGCATTCTTCCACAAATGCAGATAAACAAGATGGTGAGCTATCCACTGCAAACACCAGCTCCTCTTCGATTTCAGAGGATTGGGTGATCAACAGAAGCTCAAGTGATTTTGACAGTATTAATTCCTCATTACCTGCTGACGATGTTGTAATGAACTCTGCAGCTGATCTAAACTGTAACTCCCCAAAGGCGTCTAAGAGTGACAGTGGCCCTGGTCAAGAGAGCGAAGTATCTGCTGAAAGCTGGAGCACAGGCAGGGCCTTCTCAAATCAAATCATTGGAGAATGCCTAGAACCTGTGAAACTCCATTTCCCAAAAGCAAACGAAGACCTCGGAGGAACTGAGCCCACAAGTACGAGGTCTAGCCCATCCAAGAGGCCCTCTAACGTGATTATGCAGAAGATGGCCAAGCTGACAGCCTACGAGCTGATCAGCAACTGCTCTGTGCGTCAGCCCTCGTCTGCCTTTTCGCTGTTTGAGCAAGACACCAGATCGCAGGTCCTCCAGGAGAACCCAAGAGCCAGTCCTCAGGATGTCACAACTGCTGCGAAAGAGAGATGGGAAAGCCTCGGGGAGAAAGACCGCAAGAAGTAAGTTTCCAGATTTCACCCTCGAAGACCCAGTTTCCAGTTGTTGTGATTCACTCTCTGTGTAGCGAGAGAAAAATAGACCTGCCACTATCATGTGTAAAATATGGATAGGAAAATCTGTTTGGCCTGGTGGTGTTACTACCTGAAGGAAGAATTGATGAACTTTTGTATTTTCCAGGAAACTGTGTTTGATTACTTGTTTGATGGTCAATATGTCTGTTTTCCATTGTAAAAGAGGTATTCCGTTTTTTCCAAAGAATGCCACATTCTTTCAGTTCCTTGCAGCCAGAAGATTCCAGTTCATTCTATACCAGATTAATTTATTGGTTGTTTATAAGCTCCAGGAAAACTTGGGTTGGATATATGGATGTATCTTATCTTATTTCACGCTAGACTACCAGTCAAATGTTTGGACACACCTACTAATTCTTTATTATTACTCTTTTCCACATTTTAGAATAAAAGTCATCAAACTATGAAATAACACGAATGGAATTATGGGATAGTAGTAACCAAAAATGTTAACCATGTTACCCTTTGCCTAGATTCCAGCTCTGCACAGTCTAGAAATGAGGTGCATCCTGGGATGCTTTTTTAAAGGGGGGATGAAATGCTATTTCATGCATACTGAGCTTTTTACCCTGTTAAAGACTTGGATTCCTATGTTAAACATGGACAAAGTTTAAAAAATATAGGAAGGGCGGGCGCGCACCCGTCAACCAGAGCAAGTGAGTGAAAGCAGCACGCCTATCAAAGCGCTTTGCTCGGCTTTAGGGAAGTCGTCGGCTGTACCCTGTACAGCTTCCAAAGCAAAGTTGTTTTTGTTTGTTCCCTGCATTTCGGCGATGATTGTTTCATAAACAAGGCCCAGTTCAGAATTGTGAGTTATAAAGTCAGAATTGAGAGATATGAAGTCAGAATTGCGAGTTATAAAGTCAGAATTGTGAGTTATAAAGTCAGAATTGTGAGATATAAAGTCAGAATTGTGAGATATAAAGTCAGAATTGTGAGATAATTGAAGTCAGAATTGTGAGATGTAAAGTCAGAATTGAGGGATATAAAGTCAGACTATATAACTCACAATTCTGACTTTATATCTCACAATTCTGACTTTATAACTCACAATTCTGACTTCATATCGCCGACATCATATTCATGTGATTTGAGGCTTTATTAATATTCATACCTACCCCTACCCTAAACCTACCCTTAAAACTATGTAAATATTTTAAAAAATAAATATTAAATATTGATGTGCGCATGCGTAGTAAGCCCTGGTAGTAAGCCAATCTGACGGGTAGGATGAAACGTCAGGACAACGGCGCTTCATGAGAAATTGCGCTGCGTATTCGATACGTGCTTTGAAGCTTCAGTGTCATATGTAACATCACTAACATGCGATGTATGGTGTGTGTGTTTAAATACATTTGTTTAGCTGGCCAAACTGGCATCGAACTGCACTTCCCATATGTACACCTTTAAAGAAAAAAAATGCAACGACATGATTAAAGTAGAAATTAGCAATTTACAAAAACCTCTAAGCAAATATATACAGTTACAGTACATACCACATAGAGACGTCCTGCTGTAGTCGTTGTTGCTGCTACTCCTGTTCAATTTCAGCTTCGGGATCTGATTCTGGATCATAAATGTATGGCTGAATCTGATTGATAGCAATGGTTTATTTTGGATAATGTTTTTTTCCCCACGTTTAAGGATGTCACAGCTTTCAGACGCTCTCAACGCAATAGCTGCGCGCTCATCATTCTTTAGCTCCGCCCACACGACACGCTTCCATCCACTCGGTTTTATTCGGAAAGACTCGGTACAGTGTATCTTTCTTTTATAAATATACTACCATTTGGGGTTGGTGAGATTTTTTTATGTTTTTAAAATAAGTCTCTTATGCTCACCAAGGGTGCATTTATTAGATTCAAAATACAGTAAAAAGTGAAAATGATTACATTTTACAATACCGTAACTGTTTTTTTATTTTTATTTGAATATTTTTAAAAATGTTATTTATTCCTGTTATGGCAAAGCTGAATTTTCGGCAGCCATTTTTTTGTATAACATGATTCTTCACATGAATATGGTGCTCAAGAAACTTTTTTTTTATTATCAACGTTAAAAAACATTTGCGCTGCTTAATATTTTTATGATAGATTTTATTCTTTTATTCTTTGATGAATAGAAAGTTCAAAAGAGCAAAATCTTTTTTGTAACATTATATAAACGTCTTCATTACCTCTTTTGATAAATTTAATGCATCCTTGCTGAATAAAGGTATTAATTTTTATTTATTTTTTTAAATCTCACTGACCCCAAACTTTTGAATGCCATTGTACTTCAGAACTACATTGGAGAGACATTCTAATTCGAGAGAGCATTTAATTGACAAAAATCTGTTGTGCAAGATGAGTCATCAAGATTTTTGGTGTTTTCCCAGAAGAGAAAGACTATACATTTCAGTATCTCTGTTAGTAAATTTTGCAGCATATACATAGATGGCCTCAATGGTAATACACATCACAAAAATTGAATTTTTAATCTTGATTCTAAAATCTTTTACATTTCCAAACCTCAGATTAAAAGAGCAAAGTACATCAGTAATATAGTTATTACTTTAAACACAAAGAGGTTATCCCCTCTCAAAAATAGTCTAAATCACAGCATGCCAAGTCAGCATAATTAAATGAATGGAATGTGCATCTCATCACTGCTAGCACTTATGTAACACATGGAAAAAGACATCCTGTTGCACATTACTGCCGTCTTAAACATGAAATGGCAAGCTTGTTATCCCGCAGATGTACTTTACGGTAGCATGCACTTCTGAGAATCATATTTACATGGATCCATGTAACATGGATCCATCACATATGGGCATGCTGAGCTAAAGGGTCAGAGATTGTTGACATGGATGTTTGGGGGAGGGAGTACCATGCTTGTTATATTTTGGTTGCAGTGGTCTGATGCAGCAATAAAATGGCTGGCGCTGATCCAGCGAATCTATATGAACTTGGTTTACATCCAAAGTGCCCACACCAAGGGAACATTGCTTTCTTATTGCATGGTTTATGTGCGTTTGATGCTCGTTATGAATTCCATACTGGAAATGCAAACCGTGCACCCTAAATGGCTTTTATCATGTATGCGAGTGTCCACTGAGGTCCATCTTAAAGAGGAAAGAGAGAGGATGGCGTCTTCAGTTTCTGTTTTCAATGGAAGCTTATTTCCACCACAGAATAAAAAATAAAAAAGGTTATTGTGACTTTTTATCTCACAATTCTGACTTTATATCACACAATTCTGACTTTATATCACACAATTCTGACTTTATAACTCACAATTCTGACTTTATATCTCACAATTCTGACTTTATATCACACAATTCTGACTTTATAACTCACAATTCTGACTTTATATCTCGCAAATTCCGACTTTATAACTCACAATTCTGACTTTATATCTCGCAAATTCCGACTTTATAACTCACAATTCTGACTTTATATCTCGCAATTCTGACTTTATATCTCGCAAATTCCGACTTTATAACTCACAATTCTGACTTTATATCTCATAATTCTGACTTTATATCTCACAATTCTGACTTTATAACTCACAATTCTGACTTTATATCACACAATACTGACTTTATAACTCACAATTCTGACTTTATAACTCACAATTCTGACTTTATATCTCACAATACTGACTTTATAACTCACAATTCTGACTTTATAACTCACAATTCTGACTTTATATCTCACAATACTGACTTTATAACTCACAATTCTGACTTTATATCTCACAATACTGACTTTATAACTCACAATTCTGACTTTATATCTCGCAAATTCCGACTTTATAACTCACAATTCCGACTTTATAACTCACAATTCTGACTTTATATCTCACAATACTGACTTTATAACTCACAATTCTGACTTTATATCTCACAATACTGACTTTATAACTCACAATTCTGACTTTATATCTCACAATTCTGACTTTATATCTCACAATACTGACTTTATAACTCACAATTCTGACTTTATATCTCACAATTCTGACTTTATATCTCGCAAATTCCGACTTTATAACTCACAATTCTGACTTTATATCTCACAATTCCGACTTTATATCTCGCAAATTCCGACTTTATAACTCACAATACTGACTTCTGAACTCACAATTCTGACTTTATATCTCACAATTCTGACTTTATATCTCGCAAATTCCGACTTTATAACTCACAATTCTGACTTTATATCTCGCAATTCTGACTTTATATCTCGCAAATTCCGACTTTATAACTCACAATTCTGACTTTATATCTCACAATTCCGACTTTATATCTCACAATTCTGACTTTATATCTCGCAAATTCCGACTTTATAACTCACAATTCTGACTTTATATCTCACAATTCTGACTTTATATCTCACAATTCTGACTTTATATCTCGCAATTCTGACTTTATATCTCGCAAATTCCGACTTTATAACTCACAATTCTGACTTTATATCTCACAATTCTGACTTTATATCTCGCAATTCTGACTTTATATCTCGCAAATTCCGACTTTATAACTCACAATTCTGACTTTATATCTCACAATTCTGACTTTATATCTCGCAATTCTGACTTTATATCTCGCAAATCCGACTTTATAACTTACAATTCTAAATTTATATCACACAATACTGATTTATAACTCACAATTCTGACTTTATATCTCACAATACTGACTTTATAACTCACAATTCTGACTTTATATCTCACAATACTGACTTTATAACTCACAATTCTGACTTTATATCTCACAATACTGACTTTATAACTCACAATTCTGACTTTATAACTCACAATTCTGACTTTATATCTCACAATTCTGACTTTATATCTCGCAAATTCCGACTTTATAACTCACAATTCTGACTTTATATCTCACAATTCCGACTTTATATCTCGCAAATTCCGACTTTATAACTCACAATACTGACTTTATATCTCACAATTCTGACTTCTGAACTCACAATTCTGACTTTATATCTCACAATTCTGACTTTATATCTCGCAAATTCCGACTTTATAACTCACAATTCTGACTTTATATCTCGCAATTCTGACTTTATATCTCGCAAATTCCGACTTTATAACCCACAATTCTGACTTTATATCTCACAATTCCGACTTTATATCTCACAATTCTGACTTTATATCTCGCAAATTCCGACTTTATAACTCACAATTCTGACTTTATATCTCACAATTCTGACTTTATATCTCACAATTCTGACTTTATATCTCGCAATTCTGACTTTATATCTCGCAAATTCCGACTTTATAACTCACAATTCTGACTTTATATCTCACAATTCTGACTTTATATCTCGCAATTCTGACTTTATATCTCGCAAATTCCGACTTTATAACTCACAATTCCGACTTTATATCTCACAATTCTGACTTTATATCTCGCAATTCTGACTTTATATCTCGCAATTCTGACTTTATATCTCGCAAATTCCGACTTTATAACTTACAATTCTAAATTTATATCACACAATACTGATTTATAACTCACAATTCTGACTTTATATCTCACAATACTGACTTTATAACTCACAATTCTGACTTTATATCTCACAATACTGACTTTATAACTCACAATTCTGACTTTATATCTCACAATTCTGACTTTATATCTCACAATACTGACTTTATAACTCACAATTCTGACTTTATATCTCACAATACTGACTTTATAACTCACAATTCTGACTTTATATCTCACAATTCTGACTTTATATCTCACAATTCTGACTTTATATCTCACAATTCTGACTTTATATCTCACAATTCTCACTTTATATCTCACAATTCTCACTTTATATCTCACAATTCTGACTTTATATCTCACAATTCTGACTTTATATCTCACAATTCTGACTTTATATCTCACAATTCTGACTTTATATCTCGCAATTCTGACTTTATATCTCGCAAATTCCGACTTTATAACTCACAATTCTGACTTTATATCTCACAATTCTGACTTTATATCTCGCAATTCTGACTTTATATCTCGCAAATTCCGACTTTATAACTCACAATTCTGACTTTATATCTCACAATTCTGACTTTATATCTCGCAATTCTGACTTTATATCTCGCAATTCTGACTTTATATCTCGCAAATTCCGACTTTATAACTCACAATTCCGACTTTATAACTCACAATTCTGACTATATATCTCGCAATTCTGACTTTATATCTCGCAATTCTGACTTTATATCTCGCAAATTCCGACTTTATAACTTACAATTCTAAATTTATATCACACAATACTGATTTATAACTCACAATTCTGACTTTATATCTCACAATACTGACTTTATAACTCACAATTCTGACTTTATATCTCACAATACTGACTTTATAACTCACAATTCTGACTTTATATCTCACAATTCTGACTTTATATCTCACAATACTGACTTTATAACTCACAATTCTGACTTTATATCTCACAATACTGACTTTATAACTCACAATTCTGACTTTATATCTCACAATTCTGACTTTATATCTCACAATACTGACTTTATAACTCACAATTCTGACTTTATATCTCACAATTCTGACTTTATATCTCGCAAATTCCGACTTTATAACTCACAATTCTGACTTTATATCTCACAATTCCGACTTTATATCTCGCAAATTCCGACTTTATAACTCACAATACTGACTTTATATCTCACAATTCTGACTTCTGAACTCACAATTCTGACTTTATATCTCACAATTCTGACTTTATATCTCGCAAATTCCGACTTTATAACTCACAATTCTGACTTTATATCTCGCAATTCTGACTTTATATCTCACAATTCTGACTTTATATCTCACAATTCTGACTTTATATCTCACAATTCTGACTTTATATCTCACAATTCTCACTTTATATCTCACAATTCTCACTTTATATCTCACAATTCTGACTTTATATCTCACAATTCCGACTTTATAACTCACAATTCCGACTTTATGTCTCACAATTCTGACTTTATATCTCGCAATTCTGACTTTATATCTCGCAAATTCCGACTTTATAACTCACAATTCCGACTTTATAACTCACAATTCTGACTTATACTCACAATTCTGACTTTATATCTCACAATTCTGACTTTATAACTCACAATTCTGACTTTATATCTCACAATTCCGACTTTTTATCTCACAATTCTGACTTTATATCTCACAATTCTGACTTTATATCTCACAATTCCGACTTTATAACTCACAATTCTGACTTTATAACTCACAATTCTGACTTTATATCTCACAATACTGACTTTATAACTCACAATTCTGACTTTATATCTCACAATACTGACTTTATAACTCACAATTCTGACTTTATATCTCGCAAATTCCGACTTTATAACTCACAATTCCGACTTTATAACTCACAATTCTGACTTTATATCTCACAATACTGACTTTATAACTCACAATTCTGACTTTATATCTCACAATACTGACTTTATAACTCACAATTCTGACTTTATATCTCACAATTCTGACTTTATATCTCACAATACTGACTTTATAACTCACAATTCTGACTTTATATCTCACAATTCTGACTTTATATCTCGCAAATTCCGACTTTATAACTCACAATTCTGACTTTATATCTCACAATTCCGACTTTATATCTCGCAAATTCCGACTTTATAACTCACAATACTGACTTCTGAACTCACAATTCTGACTTTATATCTCACAATTCTGACTTTATATCTCGCAAATTCCGACTTTATAACTCACAATTCTGACTTTATATCTCGCAATTCTGACTTTATATCTCGCAAATTCCGACTTTATAACTCACAATTCTGACTTTATATCTCACAATTCTGACTTTATATCTCGCAATTCTGACTTTATATCTCGCAAATTCCGACTTTATAACTCACAATTCTGACTTTATATCTCACAATTCTGACTTTATATCTCGCAATTCTGACTTTATATCTCGCAAATTCCGACTTTATAACTTACAATTCTAAATTTATATCACACAATACTGATTTATAACTCACAATTCTGACTTTATATCTCACAATACTGACTTTATAACTCACAATTCTGACTTTATATCTCACAATACTGACTTTATAACTCACAATTCTGACTTTATATCTCACAATACTGACTTTATAACTCACAATTCTGACTTTATAACTCACAATTCTGACTTTATATCTCACAATTCTGACTTTATATCTCGCAAATTCCGACTTTATAACTCACAATTCTGACTTTATATCTCACAATTCCGACTTTATATCTCGCAAATTCCGACTTTATAACTCACAATACTGACTTTATATCTCACAATTCTGACTTCTGAACTCACAATTCTGACTTTATATCTCACAATTCTGACTTTATATCTCGCAAATTCCGACTTTATAACTCACAATTCTGACTTTATATCTCGCAATTCTGACTTTATATCTCGCAAATTCCGACTTTATAACCCACAATTCTGACTTTATATCTCACAATTCCGACTTTATATCTCACAATTCTGACTTTATATCTCGCAAATTCCGACTTTATAACTCACAATTCTGACTTTATATCTCACAATTCTGACTTTATATCTCACAATTCTGACTTTATATCTCGCAATTCTGACTTTATATCTCGCAAATTCCGACTTTATAACTCACAATTCTGACTTTATATCTCACAATTCTGACTTTATATCTCGCAATTCTGACTTTATATCTCGCAAATTCCGACTTTATAACTCACAATTCTGACTTTATATCTCACAATTCTGACTTTATATCTCGCAATTCTGACTTTATATCTCGCAATTCTGACTTTATATCTCGCAATTCTGACTTTATATCTCACAATTCTGACTTTATATCTCGCAATTCTGACTTTATATCTCACAATTCTGACTTTATATCTCGCAATTCTGACTTTATATCTCGCAAATTCCGACTTTATAACTTACAATTCTAAATTTATATCACACAATACTGATTTATAACTCACAATTCTGACTTTATATCTCACAATACTGACTTTATAACTCACAATTCTGACTTATAACTCACAATTCTGACTTTATATCTCGCAATTCTGACTTTATATCTCACAATTCTGACTTTATATCTCACAATTCTCACTTTATATCTCACAATTCTCACTTTATATCTCACAATTCTGACTTTATATCTCACAATTCCGACTTTATAACTCACAATTCCGACTTTATGTCTCACAATTCTGACTTTATATCTCGCAATTCTGACTTTATATCTCGCAAATTCCGACTTTATAACTCACAATTCCGACTTTATAACTCACAATTCTGACTTATAACTCACAATTCTGACTTTATATCTCACAATTCTGACTTTATAACTCACAATTCTGACTTTATATCTCACAATTCCGACTTTTATCTCCCAATTCTGACTTTATATCTCACAATACTGACTTTATAACTCCCAATTCTGACTTTATAACTCACAATTCTGACTATATATCTCACAATACTGACTTTATAACTCACAATTCTGACTTTATATCTCACAATTTTGACTTTATATCTCACAATTCTGACTTTATATCTCACAATTCTGACTTTATATCTCACAATTTTGACTTTATATCTCGCAAATTCCGACTTTATAACTCACAATTCTGACTTTATATCTCGCAAATTCCGACTTTATAACTCACAATTCTGACTTTATATCTCACAATTCTGACTTTATATCTCGCAATTCTGACTTTATATCTCGCAAATTCCGACTTTATAACTCACAATTCTGACTTTATATCTCACAATTCTGACTTTATATCTCGCAAATTCCGACTTTATAACTCACAATTCCGACTTTATAACTCACAATTCTGACTATATATCTCGCAATTCTGACTTTATATCTCGCAATTCTGACTTTATATCTCGCAAATTCCGACTTTATAACTTACAATTCTAAATTTATATCACACAATACTGATTTATAACTCACAATTCTGACTTTATATCTCACAATACTGACTTTATAACTCACAATTCTGACTTTATATCTCACAATACTGACTTTATAACTCACAATTCTGACTTTATTTCTCACAATTCTGACTTTATATCTCACAATACTGACTTTATAACTCACAATTCTGACTTTATATCTCACAATACTGACTTTATAACTCACAATTCTGACTTTATATCTCACAATTCTGACTTTATATCTCACAATACTGACTTTATAACTCACAATTCTGACTTTATATCTCACAATTCTGACTTTATATCTCGCAAATTCCGACTTTATAACTCACAATTCTGACTTTATATCTCACAATTCCGACTTTATATCTCGCAAATTCCGACTTTATAACTCACAATACTGACTTTATATCTCACAATTCTGACTTCTGAACTCACAATTCTGACTTTATATCTCACAATTCTGACTTTATATCTCGCAAATTCCGACTTTATAACTCACAATTCTGACTTTATATCTCGCAATTCTGACTTTATATCTCACAATTCTGACTTTATATCTCACAATTCTGACTTTATATCTCACAATTCTGACTTTATATCTCACAATTCTCACTTTATATCTCACAATTCTCACTTTATATCTCACAATTCTGACTTTATATCTCACAATTCCGACTTTATAACTCACAATTCCGACTTTATGTCTCACAATTCTGACTTTATATCTCGCAATTCTGACTTTATATCTCGCAAATTCCGACTTTATAACTCACAATTCCGACTTTATAACTCACAATTCTGACTTATAACTCACAATTCTGACTTTATATCTCACAATTCTGACTTTATAACTCACAATTCTGACTTTATATCTCACAATTCCGACTTTTTATCTCCCAATTCTGACTTTATATCTCACAATACTGACTTTATAACTCCCAATTCTGACTTTATAACTCACAATTCTGACTTTATATCTCACAATTCTGACTTTATAACTCACAATTCTGACTTATAACTCACAATACTGACTTTATAACTCACAATTCTGACTTTATAACTCACAATTCTGACTTTATAACTCACAATTCTGACTTTATATCTCACAATTCTGACTTTATAACTCACAATTCTGACTTATAACTCACAATACTGACTTTATAACTCACAATTCTGACTTATAACTCACAATACTGACTTTATAACTCACAATTCTGACTTTATATCTCGCAATTCTGACTTTATATCACACAATTCTCTTTATAACTCACAATTCTGACTTTATAACTCGCAATTCTGACTTTATATCTCACAATTCTGACTTTATATCTCACAATTCTGACTTTATAACTCACAATTCTGACTTTATATCTCACAATACTGACTTTATAACTCACAATTCTGACTTATAACTCACAATTCTGACTTTATATCTCACAATTCTGACTTTATATCTCACAATACTGACTTTATAACTCACAATTCTGACTTATAACTCACAATTCTGACTTTATATCTCACAATTCTGACTTTATAACTCACAATTCTGACTTATAACTCACAATACTGACTTTATAACTCACAATTCTGACTTTATATCTCGCAATTCTGACTTTATATCACACAATTCTCTTTATAACTCACAATTCTGACTTATAACTCACAATTCTGACTTTATAACTCACAATTCTGACTTTATATCTCACAATTATGACTTTATATCTCACAATTATGACTATATATCTCACAATTATGAGTTTATATCTCGCAATTCTGACTTTATATCTCGCATTTCTGACTTTATATCTCGCATTTCTGACTTTATAACTCCCAATTCTGACTTTATATCTCACAATACTGACTTTATAACTCACAATTCTGACTTTATATCTCGCAATTCTGACTTTATATCTCACAATTCTCACTTTATATCTCACAATTCCGACTTTATAACTCACAATTCTGACTTTATATCTCACAATTCTGACTTTATATCTCACAATTCTGACTTTATATCTCACAATTCTGACTTTATAACTCACAATTCTGACTTTAAATCTCGCATTTCTGACTTTATATCTCACAATTCTGACTTTATAACTCCCAATTCTGACTTTATATCTCACAATACTGACTTTATAACTCCCAATTCTGACTTTATAACTCACAATTCTGACTTTATAACTCACAATTCTGACTATATATCTCACAATTCTCACTTTATATCACACAATACTGACTTTATAACTCACAATTCTGACTTTATAACTCACAATTCTGACTTTATAACTCACAATTCTGACTTTATATCTCACAATTCTGACTTTATATCTCACAATACTGACTTTATAACTCACAATTCTGACTTTATATCTCACAATTCTGAATTTATATCTCACAATTCTCACTTTATATCTCACAATTCTCACTTTATATCTCGCAAATTCCGACTTTATAACTCACAATTCTGACTTTATATCTCACAATTCTGACTTTATATCTCTCAAATTCCGACTTTATAACTCGCAATTCTGACTTTATATCTCACAATTCTGACTTTATATCACACAATACTGACTTTATAACTCACAATTCTGACTTTATATCTCACAATACTGACTTTATAACTCATAATTCTGACTTTATATCTCGCAATTCTGACTTTATATCTTGCAAATTCCGACTTTATAACTCACAATTCTGACTTTATATCTCACAATTCTGACTTTATATCTCACAATTCTGACTTTATAACTCACAATTCTGACTTTATATCTCACAATTCTGACTTTATATCTCACAATTCTGACTTTATATCTCACAATTCTGACTTTATATCTCACAATTCTGACTTTATATCACATAATTCTGACTTTATATCTCACAATTCTGACTTTATATCTCATAATTCTGACTTTATAACTCACAATTCTGACTTTATAACTCACAATTCTGACTTTATAACTCACAATTCTGACTTTATATCTCACAATTCTGACTTTATAACTCCCAATTCTGACTTTATATCTCGCAATTCTGACTTTATATCACACAATTCTGTCTTTATAACTCACAATTCTGACTTTATAACTCGCAATTCTGACTTTATATCTCGCAATTCTGACTTTATAACTCACAATTCTGACTTTATAACTCACAATTCTGACTTTATAACTCACAATTCTGACTTTATATCTCACAATTCTGACTTTATATCTCGCAAATTCCGACTTTATAACTCACAATTCTGACTTTATATCTCGCAAATTCCGACTTTATAACTCACAATTCTGACTTTATATCTCACAATTCTGACTTTATATCTCACAATACTGACTTTATAACTCACATTTCTGACTTTATATCTCACAATACTGACTTTATAACTCACAATTCTGACTTTATATCACACAATTCTGACTTTATATCTCACAATACTCACTTTATATCTCATAATTCTGACTTTATATCTCGCAAATTCCGACTTTATAACTCACAATTCTGACTTTATATCTAACAATTTTGACTTTATATCTCGTAAATTCCGACTTTATAGCTCACAATTCTGACTTTATATCTCACAATTCTGACTTTATATCTCGCAAATTCCGACTTTATAACTCACAATTCTGACTTTATATCTCACAATTCTCACTTTATATCACACAATTCTGACTTTGTATCTCGCAAATTCCGACTTTATAACTCACAATTCTGACTTTATATCTCGCAATTCTGACTTTATATCTCGCAAATTCCGACTTTATAACTCACAATTCCTACTTTATATCTCACAATTCTCACTTTATATCACACAATTCTGACTTTATATCTCGCAAATTCCGACTTTATAACTCACAATTCTGACTTTATATCTCGCAATTCTGACTTTATATCTCGCAAATTCCGACTTTATAACTCACAATTCCTACTTTATATCTCACAATTCTGACTTTATATCTCGCAAATTCCGACTTTATAACTCAGAATTCTCACTTTATATCACACAATTCTGACTTTGTATCTCGCAAATTCCGACTTTATAACTCACAATTCTGACTTTATATCTCGCAAATTCCGACTTTATAACTCACAATTCTGACTTTATATCTCGCAATTCTGACTTTATATCTCGTAAATTCCGACTTTATAGCTCACAATTCCGACTTTATAACTCACAATTCTGACTTTATATCTCGCAAATTCCGACTTTATAACTCCCAATTCTGACTTTATATCTCACAATACTGACTTTATAACTCACAATTCTGACTTTATATCTCGCAATTCTGACTTTATATCTCACAATTCTCACTTTATATCTCACAATTCCGACTTTATAACTCACAATTCTCACTTTATATCTCGCAATTCCGACTTTATATCTCGCAATTCTGACTTTAAATCTCGCATTTCTGACTTTTTAACTCCCAATTCTGACTTTATATCTCACAACACTGACTTTATAACTCCCAATTCTGACTTTATAACTCACAATTCTGACTTTATAACTCACAATTCTGACTATATATCTCACAATTCTCACTTTATATCACACAATACTGACTTTATAACTCACAATTCTGACTTTATATCTCACAATTCTGACTTTATATCTCACAATTCTGACTTTATATCTCGCAAATTCCGACTTTATAACTCACAATTCTGACTTTATATCTAACAATTTTGACTTTATATCTCGTAAATTCCGACTTTATAGCTCACAATTCTGACTTTATATCTCACAATTCTGACTTTATATCTCGCAAATTCCGACTTTATAGCTCACAATTCTGACTTTATATCTCACAATTCTGACTTTATATCTCGCAAATTCCGACTTTATATCTCGCAAATTCCTACTTTATAACTCACAATTCTGACTTTATATCTCACAATTCTGACTTTATATCTCGTAAATTCCTACTTTATAACTCACAATTCTGACTTTATATCTCACAATTCTGACTTTATATCTCACAATTCTGACTTTATATCTCGTAAATTCCTACTTTATAACTCACAATTCTGACTTT
Source organism: Rhinogobio ventralis (assembly GCA_039654625.1). Taxonomy (NCBI): domain Eukaryota; kingdom Metazoa; phylum Chordata; class Actinopteri; order Cypriniformes; family Gobionidae; genus Rhinogobio; species Rhinogobio ventralis. The sequence continues at coordinate 10,597,592 of CM077197.1, forward strand.
ATATCTCACAATTCTGACTTTATATCTCGCAAATTCCGACTTTATAACTCAGAATTCTCACTTTATATCACATAATTCTGACTTTGTATCTCGCAAATTCCGACTTTATAACTCACAATTCTGACTTTATATCTCGCAAATTCCGACTTTATAACTCACAATTCTGACTTTATATCTCGCAATTCTGACTTTATATCTCGTAAAGTCCGACTTTATAACTCACAATTCTGACTTTATATCTCACAATTCTGACTTTATATCTCGCAAATTCCGACTTTATAACTCACAATTCTGACTTTATATCTCACAAATCTGACTTTATATCTCGCAAATTCCGACTTTATAACTCACAATTCTGACTTTATATCTCGCAATACTGACTTTATAACTCACAATTCTGACTTTATAACTCACAATTCTGACTTATAACTCACAATACTGACTTTATAACTCACAATTCTGACTTATAACTCACAATACTGACTTTATAACTCACAATTCTGACTTTATATCTCGCAATTCTGACTTTATATCACACAATTCTCTTTATAACTCACAATTCTGACTTTATAACTCGCAATTCTGACTTTATATCTCACAATTCTGACTTTATATCTCACAATTCTGACTTTATAACTCACAATTCTGACTTTATATCTCACAATACTGACTTTATAACTCACAATTCTGACTTATAACTCACAATTCTGACTTTATATCTCACAATTCTGACTTTATATCTCACAATACTGACTTTATAACTCACAATTCTGACTTATAACTCACAATTCTGACTTTATATCTCACAATTCTGACTTTATAACTCACAATTCTGACTTATAACTCACAATACTGACTTTATAACTCACAATTCTGACTTTATATCTCGCAATTCTGACTTTATATCACACAATTCTCTTTATAACTCACAATTCTGACTTATAACTCACAATTCTGACTTTATAACTCACAATTCTGACTTTATATCTCACAATTATGACTTTATATCTCACAATTATGACTATATATCTCACAATTATGAGTTTATATCTCGCAATTCTGACTTTATATCTCGCATTTCTGACTTTATACCTCCCAATTCTGACTTTATATCTCACAATACTGACTTTATAACTCACAATTCTGACTTTATATCTCGCAATTCTGACTTTATATCTCACAATTCTCACTTTATATCTCACAATTCCGACTTTATAACTCACAATTCTGACTTTATATCTCACAATTCTGACTTTATATCTCACAATTCTGACTTTATAACTCACAATTCTGACTTTAAATCTCGCATTTCTGACTTTATATCTCACAATTCTGACTTTATAACTCCCAATTCTGACTTTATATCTCACAATACTGACTTTATAACTCCCAATTCTGACTTTATAACTCACAATTCTGACTTTATAACTCACAATTCTGACTATATATCTCACAATTCTCACTTTATATCACACAATACTGACTTTATAACTCACAATTCTGACTTTATAACTCACAATTCTGACTTTATAACTCACAATTCTGACTTTATAACTCACAATTCTGACTTTATATCTCGCAAATTCCGACTTTATAACTCACAATTCTGACTTTATGTCTCACAATTCTGACTTTATATCTCACAATACTGACTTTATATCTCACAATACTGACTTTATAACTCACATTTCTGACTTTATATCTCACAATACTGACTTTATAACTCACAATTCTGACTTTATATCACACAATTCTGACTTTATATCTCACAATACTCACTTTATATCTCATAATTCTGACTTTATAACTCACAATTCTGACTTTATATCTAACAATTTTGACTTTATATCTCGTAAATTCCGACTTTATAGCTCACAATTCTGACTTTATATCTCACAATTCTGACTTTATATCTCGCAAATTCCGACTTTATAACTCACAATTCTGACTTTATATCTCACAATTCTCACTTTATATCACACAATTCTGACTTTGTATCTCGCAAATTCCGACTTTATAACTCACAATTCTGACTTTATATCTCGCAAATTCCGACTTTATAACTCACAATTCTGACTTTATATCTCGCAATTCTGACTTTATATCTCGCAAATTCCGACTTTATAACTCACAATTCCTACTTTATATCTCACAATTCTGACTTTATATCTCGCAAATTCCGACTTTATAACTCAGAATTCTCACTTTATATCACACACTTTGTATCTCGCAAATCCGACTTTATACTCACAATTCTGACTTTATATCTCGCAAATTCCGACTTTATAACTCACAATTCTGACTTTATAACTCACAATTCTGACTTTATATCTCGCAAATTCCGACTTTATAACTCACAATTCTGACTTTATATCTCACAATTCTGACTTTATATCTCGCAAATTCGACTTTATAACTCACAATTCTGACTTTATATTTCGCAAATTCCGTCTTTATAACTCACAATTCTGACTTTATATCTCACAATTTTGACTTTATATCTCGCAAATTCCTACTTTATAACTCACAATTCTGACTTTATATCTCACAATTCTGACTTTATATCTCACAATTCTGACTATATATCTCACAATTATGAGTTTATATCTCGCAATTCTGACTTTATATCTCGCATTTCTGACTTTATAACTCCAATTCTGACTTTATATCTCACAATACTGACTTTATAACTCACAATTCTGACTTTATATCTCGCAATTCTGACTTTATATCTCACAATTCTCACTTTATATCTCACAATTCCGACTTTATAACTCACAATTCTCACTTTATATCTCGCAATTCCGACTTTATATCTCGCAATTCTGACTTTAAATCTCGCATTTCTGACTTTTTAACTCCCAATTCTGACTTTATATCTCACAACACTGACTTTATAACTCCAATTCTGACTTTATAACTCACAATTCTGACTTTATAACTCACAATTCTGACTATATATCTCACAATTCTCACTTTATATCACACAATACTGACTTTATAACTCACAATTCTGACTTTATATCTCACAATTCTGACTTTATATCTCACAATTCTGACTTTATATCTCGCAAATTCCGACTTTATAACTCACAATTCTGACTTTATATCTAACAATTTTGACTTTATATCTCGTAAATTCCGACTTTATAGCTCACAATTCTGACTTTATATCTCGCAAATTCCGACTTTATAGCTCACAATTCTGACTTTATATCTCACAATTCTGACTTTATATCTCGCAAATTCCGACTTTATATCTCGCAAATTCCTACTTTATAACTCACAATTCTGACTTTATATCTCGCAATTCTGACTTTATATCTCGTAAAGTCCGACTTTATAACTCACAATTCTGACTTATATCTCACAATTCTGACTTTATATCTCGCAAATTCCGACTTTATAACTCACAATTCTGACTTTATATCTCGCAAATTCCGACTTTATAACTCACATTCTGACTTTATATCTCACAATTCTGACTTTATATCTCGCAAATTCCGACTTTATAACTCACAATTCTGACTTTATATCTCGCAAATTCCGTCTTTATAACTCACAATTCTGACTTATATCTCGTAAATTCCGACTTTATAACTCACAATTCTGACTTTATATCTCACAATTTTGACTTTATATCTCACAATTCTGACTTTATATCTCACAATTCTGACTTTATATCTCACAATTCTGACTTTATATCTCACAATTCTGACTATATATCTCACAATTATGAGTTTATATCTCGCATTTCTGACTTTATATACTCCCATTCTGACTTTATAACTCACAATTCTGACTTATAACTCACAATACTGACTTTATAACTCACAATTCTGACTTATAACTCACAATACTGACTTTATAACTCACAATTCTGACTTTATATCTCGCAATTCTGACTTTATATCACACAATTCTCTTTATAACTCACAATTCTGACTTATAACTCGCAATTCTGACTTTATATCTCACAATTCTGACTTTATATCTCACAATTCTGACTTTATAACTCACAATTCTGACTTTATATCTCACAATACTGACTTTATAACTCACAATTCTGACTTATAACTCACAATTCTGACTTTATATCTCACAATTCTGACTTTATATCTCACAATACTGACTTTATAACTCACAATTCTGACTTATAACTCACAATTCTGACTTTATATCTCACAATTCTGACTTTATAACTCACAATTCCTGACTTATAACTCACAATACTGACTTTATAACTCACAATTCTGACTTTATATCTCGCAATTCTGACTTTATATCACACAATTCTCTTTATAACTCACAATTCTGACTTATAACTCACAATTCTGACTTTATAACTCACAATTCTGACTTTATATCTCACAATTATGACTTTATATCTCACAATTATGACTATATATCTCACAATTATGAGTTTATATCTCGCAATTCTGACTTTTATATCTCGCATTTCTGACTTTGTACCTCCCAATTCTGACTTTATATCTCACAATACTGACTTTATAACTCACAATTCTGACTTTATATCTCGCAATTCTGACTTATATCTCACAATTCTCACTTTATATCTCACAATTCGACTTTATAACTCACAATTCTGACTTTATATCTCACAATTCTGACTTTATATCTCACAATTCTGACTTTATAACTCACAATTCTGACTTTAAATCTCGCATTTCTGACTTTATATCTCACAATTCTGACTTTATAACTCCCAATTCTGACTTATATCTCACAATACTGACTTTATAACTCCAATTCTGACTTTATAACTCACAATTCTGACTTTATAACTCACAATTCTGACTATATATCTCACAATTCTCACTTTATATCACACAATACTGACTTTATAACTCACAATTCTGACTTTATAACTCACAATTCTGACTTTATAACTCACAATTCTGACTTATAACTCACAATTCTGACTTTATATCTCGCAAATTCCGACTTTATAACTCACAATTCTGACTTTATGTCTCACAATTCTGACTTTATATCTCACAATACTGACTTATATCTCACAATACTGACTTTATAACTCACATTTCTGACTTATATCTCACAATACTGACTT